>QJPP01001981.1:0-85349 GCA_003996215.1 Jaltomata sinuosa | reverse complement strand
CGATATATTTTATTTACCCTTGTCGTCCTGTGAGGCCTTGTTGACTCTGGAACATAGAAGGTGGGATTTTGGGAATGTCCGCGAGTCCCGGGCATAGAATTATCCTTCTAGGCTGGTTATGCTTGCTGAATAGCTGTGGGCCTGTGCAGGGTCGATAGGTTGATTGTGAGCTGCTGGGCAGCTATTGTGTGTGATCATACCATTTCCATGCATATAAAGAGGTTTATCCATGTTTTACTATGGTTTTGGCTTCGGGCCTACTGACACTATTTTCTAAACCTTGCATGGCCCGGGGGGCCCGTTTTTGATGGAAATGATTTGGAAATGGTTTGATTTGACTTGTGAGTATTCTTGGGTAAAAGAAAGTAAATTATGTTTTAAATCATCAGTTTTACGATTAACGCTAGACTCGGCAGGGCCGGAGTGCTAGTTGAGTTTTCTTGTTTCTTGAGATGATTTTTTAGCCTCGGTCGGACCGAGCACCTGAGATGACTTTCTATTGTTTAGACCCGGTTATGCCCGGGCACCCTTGGAGGGGTTTTTGAGACATTTTCCTACTACTTTAGTCCTGGACAGGGTCTGGGCATTGCATATTCGAGACTGGGTCTCTATCCTGATACCGGACTTGCTTCCGGACGACATGTTCTGATACTGAGTTTTAGTATGGGGTTTGGGACCTCCATGGACCTTGCCATCCGGGCCAGGGGCTACGGGCTGCGTGTGCCGGAGGAGGGGTATACGATGGAGTAGAGGTATACGACGAGTGTTCTTCCATGGAACCTACCTGCTCGGCCGGATCGGCGCCGGAGGAGGTACATACAGAGATACCATTTCACTTGAGATCTTCATGCATCATATCATTCATTGTTTGAGGCTCCACCCTTGTGTGTTGTTTGCTGATTGTACGCTCCGGTAGCATGGGATGCCGGAGGGTTTGTTTTCACTTGTTTGTGTTCCTCGGTTGTATGGGCGGCCGGGGGACTGTAGGTAGACTTTTGCTATTTACTTACAGAATTGTTTTCTACTATGGATAAGTATGAGATTGGTATGATTAGTTGAGCTGATTCATGTCTCTGAGCATGCCTATCATTACCCTTTCTCTCTTCTTCTTACACTTGAGGTTACCGGTATACCGTCCATTTCGTAAACTTATTTTATATACATTGTTACTGCAAGGACCCCAGGTGCATTGTTTCTTACTTTCACCTGTGCCTATGGTGTGTATATTCTGCTTACTAGCCTCACATGTGGTTCTGTTGATTTCCCTCTGGGCTAGTTCCTGTGTACCATTCATTGATTTTTGTGACTGCTTGCTTCTGTTCTGTCTATTACTACTCTTTTATCTTATATGTGCCCAGTCGGCCTATGATACCTACTGGGTACCTTATGCTTCGCATTTGGTGCTCACCCCTACCCCCTGCATCTTTGGGTGCAGATACTAGCGTGGGCCATCGCTGTTAGATCGTTGTGATTCGTGCTTGGAGATCTGTTGGGGACTACTTCAGACTGAGGGTGAGCTCTTGGCGATCGGAGCTTAGCTTTAGTTTATCTTTTGCTTCATGTACTCTATTACCATTCAGAGACATCTGTATATATTGTTTTGGGTTATTTGCACTCCATGTACATAGTTTGGGCTCTATACTATGATACCAGGTCTTGGGGTTTGGTTTAGTTTCCGCATATGTATATATTTATAGTCCTTTTATTTGTTCTCTTCGTCTTGTTCTCTTATTTGTTAGATAGTAGCCCATTACTAACTGTTCTGGGCTACGGGGATTGGTTCACCTACCGGGGGTTGTAGGTGCCATCATGACCGAGAAATTGGGTCGCGACATATACGATTGCAATATGTTTTCAATGATATGCATGAGTTTTCACACTGTTTTGGGAAGTTAAGGAAATTTCCCTAAATTGTAGGATTTTTCTAAGGTATCACATGTCCTTCGAACTCATTTCAGATTTTTAGTATGAGCTTTAAAAGCAGAATTTAACTAGTTTTTAGTCTACTACAGTATTTCAGAAAAACAAAGATTTTAGACTAGTCTAGTCCTGACCAAGAAACTCAAGATGTCAATTTGGATTGAACTATATTCAGTTTGGGAGTTGTATTTTAGCACCGAGTTGGACTAGGATTCAGCGTACCCTTAAGGTCACAAAACTAAGTACCAATGTAGGATTATAAGTTCCCTCTGTTGGGCACCAGAATTAGTAAACATGCCACATCCATGCCTTTATACCCTGGCAAGGTATATTGGGTCCTCTCGATTGGGCGTATACATCGGACTCCACGTTTAGCTCATGTGGTTTATGTCGGTTAATAAGCTCTCCCACAGTATTAGATTCAGAATTGTACTCTAGGCCCTCAGTTATATTTATTTTCAGCTTTCAACATACTTTTATATTACTCTTGCATCTCAGCTATTTTATGCATGATTATACATTTGGGCCTACGTACTACAGTTCCATTCAGATTACAGCTTTCAGTATTTTTAGCATGTTTACATTTCAATCATCTTTTCATATCCCTCATGCTCAGTATATTCAAAGTAATGACGCATACTCTATGTTGCATCCTATTATGATGTAGGCTCAGGTTCTTAGGTTCAGCCACGTGATTAGCTCTTACCGGCGCTACATAAGCTTAGTCAGGGGTGAGTCCTCATCCTCCAAGGACATTTTATTATGCTTTTTGATTTAGTCAGATATTGTTTGTTTTGGTATTTTGGAGCTAGCTGGGGACTTGTCCCAACAGCTCATCAGTATTAGAGGCATTCAGACATAGAGTCAGTATTCTGTTGATTTGGGTTGTACTGTTTGAACTCAGTCATTTCTTTCAGATATAATCTTTTAGCTTTGCTAATTTCTTAGTTATGCTTCTGCTTGTTTTTGAATTATATTCAATATACTTTTGATATACTAGATTCAGGGTTAGCTCAGGGTTACTTGTGACCCTGGATCCCGTGTTACGTTTAGGGGCTATCCTCGGGGCATAACAAACTTGGTATCAGAGCATCAGTTTCAAGAGTCCTAGGATGTCTAAAAGTCACATAAGTAGAGTCTCTCTCATGGGTGTGAAGCACTCCACACTTATGAGGGGGAGGCTATGAAGTGTTCTAAGAAAAACTTCACTTCTTTTGCTATATTTATTGTGCAATTGAGTGTGAATCAACTTCTCCCTTCTAATCTTTTGTTATGCATTTTAGATCATGCCTCCTCGTAGAGCTAATGCACGCAATGCTAACGCAGTTCCTCCATTCCCAGACCATGAGGTTATGAATGCAGAGTTCTGGAATGCGATTCAGTTATTGGCTCATACAGTTGCCAATCAGGCTAATCAACAGGCCCCAGTTCCTGCGAACCCCACTGGTGGATCAGCTGCAGTCAGGGTTCATGATTTTATGCATATGAATCCGCCAGATTTTTTAGGGTCGAAGGTTGGTGATGACCCACAGAAAATCATTGATGAGATAAAGAAGATTCTTGAGGTGATGCAAGTGACTGGTACCGATAGTGTGGAGTTAGCATCCTATCAACTCAAGGATGTGGCTCATATTTAGTTCACATAGTGGAAGGACAACAGGGGTGTGAATGCAGCTCCTGTGACATAGGATTATTTCACTGAAGCTTTTTTGGATAGGTTTTTCCTGAGAGAGTTGAGCGAAGCTAAGTCCCAGAAGTTCATGAACTTAAGGTAGGGGTCCATGACAATCCAAGAGTATGGGTTGAAGTTCACTCAACTCTCTCGATATGCTCCACACATGGTGGCCGATTCGAGGGCTCAGATGGGCAAGTTCTTGTATGGGGTGTCTGATCTGGTAAAGACAGAGTGTAGAAATGCTATGCTATTAGGGGATATGAATATCTCTAGGCTGATGACCCATGCGCAGCAGGTTGAGGAGGATAAGCTTAAGGGGATGTCTAAGGATAATAAGAAAGCTAGGACAGGTAACTACGAGTTTTCTCAACAGAGGTCGGGAGGTGGTTGCTCACAATTCCAGCAGAGGTCAGCAGCCCCAGCACCTTCATCAGCTAGCGCTTCGTCTCCCAGGCCTCGTCATGATTAGAAAAAGCGAGCACAAGGCTCAAAATCTCAAGGTAGTGTCTCAGGCAATTGTACTATTCTAGCCTGCCCCAAGTGTGGTAAAAATCATCTAGGTAAGTGTTTGGCTGGCCGAGAAGGGTGTTTTGGGTGTGGTCAGCTTGGCCGTAGGTTGAAGGAGTGCCTTTCCACCAGGCAAGAGAAGGGACGTAACAGGGCTCAATCTAACACTTCAGCAGCTCCAGCGGGTCACCCCACTTAGCAGGGTGCCTCATCTGTTACTGGTGGTGGTCAGCATCAGAACATATTATATGCTCTTCAGACTCACCAATACCAGGAGGATTCTCCCGATGTGGTCACGGGTATGTTGCAAGTCTTTCATTTAGATATTTATGCACTGTTAGACCCAGGTGCTACACTTTCCTTTGTAACCTCTTTCATAGCAGTAAACTTTGGTGTCAGTCCATAAAACCTCCCAGAACCCTTCTCAGCCTCTACTCCAGTTGGTGACCCAGTTATAGCTAGATGGGTGTACATAAATTGCTTTGTCACAGTTTCCCAGAAAGTCACCTCAACAGATCTTGTAGAGTTAGAAATGGTAGATTTTGATATCATTCTAGGCATGGATTGGTTACATTCCTATTATGCCTCAGTCGATTGTAAAACTAGGGTCGTTTGGTTTCATTTTCCTAATGAACCAGTCTTAGAATGGAAGGGTAGCAACTCGAACTCTGTGCCTGTAGGTCATTTCATCTCCTACCTTAAGGCCATAAAGATAATTTCCAAGGGGTACATCTATCACCTTGTTCGGGTTAAGGATTCAAACTCCGAGACCCCAACTCTTAAGTCAATCCCAGTGGTGAATGAGTTTCTAGAAGTGTTCTCTAAGATCTTCTTGGAGTTCCTCCCGAAAGAGAAATCGACTTCAGAATAGATCTCCTTCCAGATACCCAGCCTATTTCAATTCCTCCTTACAGAATAGCTCCAGCTGAGCTTAAGGAATTGAAAGAAAAGCTGAAAGACCTCCTAGATAAGGGCTTCATCAGACCCAGCATCTCTCCATGGGGTGCTTCAGTGTTGTTTGTGCGTAAGAAATACAGTTTCCTCAGGATGTGCATTGACTACCATCAGTTGAACAAAGTCACAATCAAGAATAAATATCCCATCCCCAGGATTGACGAGTTGTTCGACTAGCTCCAGGGCGCTAGTTCCTTTTCCAAGATAGACCTTAGATCTGGCTATCATCAGCTCAGAGTCAGAGGTAGTGACATCCCGAAGATAGCCTTCAGGACTCGGTATGGTCACTATGAATTTGTAGTTTTGTATTTTGGACTAACCAATTATCCTGCAGCTTTCATGGAGTTAATGAATAGAGTATTCAGACAGTATTTGGACTTGATTGTCATTGTCTTCATTGATGATATCCTTGTTTATTCTCGAAATGAGGAAGAGCATGCGAGTCATCTGAGGGTCATTCTGCAGACTCTCAAGGACCTCCAGTTATTTGCCAAGTTCAGTAAGTGTGAGTTCTTGTTGAAATCCATCACTTTCCTTGGTCATGTGGTGTCTAGTGATGGCATCCGAGTTGACTCTCAGAAAATTGAGGCAGTAAAGGATTGGACTAGACCCACTTCTCCGATAAACATCAGGAGTTTCTTAGGTTTGGCTGGTTACTACAGAAGATTCTTAGAAGGATTTTCATCCATAGCTACCCCATTGACCAAGTTGAATCAGAAAAAGGTCACGTTCCAGTAGTCAGATGAGTGTGAGAAAAGTTTCTTGGAATTGAATACTATGTTGACTACAACTCCTGTTTTGAATCTACCAGAGGGTTCAGACGGCTATGTTGTTTATTGTGATGCATCCAGAGTCGGCTTGGGTTGTATTTTGATGCAGCAGGGTAAGGTCATAGTGTATGCTTCCAGACAGCTTAAGACCCATGAGAAGAACTACCCGACTCATGACCTTGAGCTTGCAGCTGTCGTGTTTGCCTTAAAGATTTAGAGGCACTACTTGTATGGTGTTCATGTGTATGTGTTCACATATCATAAGAGCCTCAAGTATGTGTTCACCCAGAAAGAGTTAAATCTTCGTCAGAGAAGATGGCTTGAGTTCCTCAAAGATTATGATATGAATGTGCTCTACCCTTCGGGTAAGGCCAATGTAGTGGTTGATGCTCTTAGTAGACTGTCTATGGGTAGCGTATCACATGTTGAGGAAGAGAAAATAGAATTGTCCAGAGAGATTCATCGGCTTGCTCGCTTAGGATTTTGCCTTATGAATACGTTAGATGGTGGGGTGGTAGTTCAGAATGGGTCAGAATCTTCATTGGTAGCGGAGGTTAAGGAGAAACAATATAGTGATCTCATATTACTTCAGCTGAAGGGTGAACTTCATCAGCAGATAGTTGAGGTTTTCTCCCAAGGGGGAGATGGTGTACTTTGTTATCAGGGTCACTTATGTGTTCCTAAGGTGGGTGAGTTGAGACAGCAGATCCTTTCAGAAGCCCATAACTCCAGATATTCCTTTCATCCAGGTGCCACTAAGATGTACCATGATCTACGGGAATTATATTGGTGGAACGGCATGAAGAGGGACATCGCATATTTAGTGGCTAAGTGTCCCAACCTCAGCAGGTTAAGGTAGAACATCAAAAACCAGGAGGTGTGACTCGGGAGATTAGCATTCCTACTTGGAAGTGGGAAGTGGTAAACATGGATTTTATTACGGGTTTACCTCGTACTCGCAAATAGCATGACTCCATTTGGGTGATAGTGGATAGGGTCACTAAGTCAGCTCACTTCGTGGCAGTCAAGACTACAGATTCAGTGGAGGATTATACAAGACTCTATATCAGCGAGATAGTCAAGTTGCATGGGGTCTCCTTGTCTATCATCTCTAATAAAGGTCCTCAGTTTATATCTCATTTCTGGAGATCTTTCCAGAAAGGTCTTGGTACTCAAGTGAATCTTAGTATGACATTTCATCCGCAGATGGATGGTCAGGCAGAGCATACCATTCAGACCTTAGAGGACATGTTGAGAGCTTGCGTGATCGATTTCAAAGGTAGTTGTGATGATCACCTTCCCCTTATAGAGTTTGCCTACAATAAGAATTATCACTCCAGTATTCAGATGGCCTCATATGAGGCATTTTATGGCCGTAGATATAGGTCATCGGTTAGTTGGTTTGAAGTAGGTGAAGCAGACTTGATCGGGCCAGATTTGGTTCATGAAGCTATGGAGAAAGTTCAGCTCATCAGGGAGATATTGAAACAGCTCAGAGTCGTCAGAAGTCATATGCAGATGTGAGAAGGAGGGACTTAGAGTTTGAGATCGATGATTGAGTTTTCCTAAAAGTGTCACCCATGAAGGGGGTGATGAGATTCGGTAAGAAAGGGAAACTCAGTCCCAGGTATGTAGGTCCTTACAGAATCCTGAAAAGGGTTGGTAAGGTGGCTTATGAATTAGAGTTGCCTACAGATCTAGCAGCGGTTCATCTAGTCTTTCACATGTCTTTGTTAAAGAAATGTGTGGGTGACCTAGCATCGATTCTACCTTTAGAGAGTGTGGCTGTGAAATATAACCTCACCTATGAGGAGGTTCAGTTGAGATTCTTGACCGTCGGTTTCGTAGGTTGAGGAATAAAGAAGTCACCTCAGTAAAGGTTTTGTGGAGGAATCAGTCCGTAGAGGGAGCTACTTGGGAAGCAGAAGCAGCCATGATGGCCAAGTATCCTCACCTCTTCCTTTCAGATTCAGTCTCAGCTTGAGGTAAGAGTCCTCTCTGGTCTTTCAGTTAAATCTTGCATAATTCAGTATTAGTACCTCGTTCCTTCAGTTATCCTCGCATTTCAGCTTATTTGCATGTTCATGGAACTCAGTTCAGTCATATATCAGTTTCTAGTACTCAGTTGGTAGGGATTGCAGCTCCTTCCCTCCAAACTCAACTTGTTCAGCCTTCATTCGAGGACGAATGATCCCAAGGGGGAGATATTGTAATACCCAAGAACATCCAAGACCATACTTAGCTCAGAAAACCAGAAGAAAATAAAATTCCCAACTGTCAGTAGAACCACGAGTCACTTTCATGAGCTGTGGAACAGTCCACGAGTTGTGGACTTGACTCGTGGAACTCAGATCAGAAGACTGCTCCTCTGAAGTCTGGACCATGACTCATGTCCACAGTTCGTAGAAGTTTCCACGGACTGTAGATGCCATCCGTGGAGAACTTATTCCAGTAGCCTAGCTTTAAGTCTTCAGAACCACGAGCGGGTTCCACGACCCGTGGAAGCTTCCACGAGTCGTGAACCCAACTCGTGGAAACAAAATTTAGAGAACCATGAATTTCAGCACAGGAACCACGAGTGGGTTCCACAACCCGTGAAAGCTTCCACGAGTCGTGAACCCAACTCGTGGAATCACGATAGAGTTCCACGAGATGTGGAACTTTCCACGAGTCGTAGAACCCATCCATGGAACCGAAGATGCAAATTTCTAGCAGCTTTTAATTTAATTTATCAGGGGTATTTAGACCTTTCCTTTCAAATTTAGCTCCGACTATAAATAGTCTTAGGCTTATTTTATTAAGTCTATTTTCCCAAAAACAAAGTCAAACTTTTCTAAAACTGATTCAAGTCAGAACAGAGCGTCTTCTCCAAAGTTCTAGGCCTAGGGTTCTCTCCTTCAAGCTCCAACTTCAGATTCTTGTAGAAAGTTTCATCCACCAGGTATGCGGGTATTCAGTAAGGGTTTAGTTCACCCTTATGCCCAAAACTCTCAGCTCTTTATACTGTTTTCCATGACTTCAAGAATTAGTGTTCCTACCCAAATTATACAAATCTTTCTAGAATTTTGTTATTTGATTCTCATATGATATATATACTATTTTATATGATTACAATACATTTTCAATGATTTGCATGAGTTTTCACACTGTTTTGGGAAGTTAAGGAAATTGCCCTAAATTGTAGGATTTTTCTAAAGTATCACATGTCCTTCGAACTCATTTCAGATTTTTAGTATGAGCTTTAAAAGTAGAATTTAACTAGTTTTTAGTCTACTATAGTGTTTCAGAAAAACAAAGATTTTAGATTAGTCTAGTCTTGACCTAGAAACTCAGGATGTCAGTTTGGATTGAGTTATATTCAGTTTGGGAGTAGGATTTTAGCACCGAGTTGGACTAGGGTTCAGCATACCCTTAAGATCCCAGAACTACGTGCCAACATAGGATTATAAGTCCCCTCTATTGCATACCAGATTTAGTGATCACGCCACAACCATGCCTTTATACTCTAGCAAAGTATATTGGGTCCTCTCGATGGGGCGTATACATCCGACTCCATATTTAGCTCACGTGGTTTATGTCGGTTAATAATCTCTCCCACAGTATTAGATTCAGAAGTGTACTCTAGGCCCTCAATTACATTTGTTTTTAGCTTTCAGCATACTTCCATGTTACTCCTGCATCTCAACTGTTTTATGCATGGTTATACATTTGAGCCTACGTACTACAGTTTAGTTCAGATTACATCTTTCAGTATTTTTAACATGTTTACATTTCAGTCAGCTTTATATATCCCTCATGCTCAGTACATTCAAAGTACTGACGCATACTCTATGTTGCATCCTATTATGATGCAGGCTCAGGTTTTCAGGTTCAGCCACGTGATTAGCTCCTACCGGTGCCACATCATCTTAGTCAGGGGTGAGTCCTCATCCTCCGAGGACATTTTATTATGCTTTTTGATTTAGTCAAATATTGTTAGTTTCGGTATTTTGGAGCTAGTTGGGGACTTGTCCCAGCAACTCATCAGTATTAGAGGCATTCAGACATAGAGTCAGTATTTAGTTGATTTGGGTTGTACTGTTTGAACTCAGTCATTTCTTTCAGATATTATCAGATAAACTCTTTTAGCTTTGCTCATTTCTTAGTTATGCTTTTGCTTGTTTTTGAATTATATTCAGTATGCTTGTGATATACCAGATTCAAGGTTAGCTCGGGGTTACTTGTAACCCTGGGTCCCGTGTTACATTTAGGGGCTAGCCTCGGGGCATGACAAAATCCTTACCACTTGATCCAATAGGTGAACGTAAAATCATTTACAACCTTGTTTCAGAAAACATCTTTTACAAAGAAATACAATAAATCCATTTTATCTTTTAAAGACTTGGAAAACTAGTTTATAACTTAAAAACAAACCCTCCCTAGAATCTAATCTAAGCTGGTACAAGAGATACTACAGGAATGATACAAGAAAAATTAAGATGACACAACTCCCACCATGGAAACAAGAAGTAGAAGTTGTTGAAGATCGACATCGTCCTGTACCTAAGAAAAATCACCAACCTTGCAACCAGACTATACCCACAATGGTATAGCAAGAGTAGAATCAGTACAAACACACGTACTGTTAGGCATCATCGGTCGACCCGAATCCACTCGTGCCATCATATAATCAAATTAGAGCAAGCATATAATTAGCTATGATAGTCCTATCCTATGACTTCCATATTTACCATACCCAATCCCAACTGACCATCTACTCATATCTCATACCTCAACCCTTCCTATTCATTTCGCTGCCAACTCCACCACGGTTCCTTGAGTGAACTGGGGATTATCTGTTTTTCATTATGTTGGTTCCTTGAGTGAACCGTGCTTAGCTGTTATTTGTTATACATGTTGGTTCTTTGAGTGAACCAGGATTAACTGTCATTTGACATTTATGTTGGTTACGTGAGTGAATCGGGTTTAACTGTTTACTTGATATACATATTGATCCCTTGAGTGACGGGTTTGATATGTTTAATATCTAAGGTGGTTTCTTATGTAAACGGGGTGCATGTTAATTTCCATAGTTATTGTCCTAGGGGTCCTTGGGTGATCCGGATTACTTGCAAGATGTAACATAACTTTATGTTGTTTATTATTTGAGTAGTTAGACAGGACTTATATGATTGTTGAGTCTAGATTATTGACTTGGAGTCTTATTGGTGGTCATGGTTGACTTGACTTGTTATTCCTGCTCACTCATATTGAATGAATTTTATGTTGTACTTGTTACATGGTTAATGATTATGAACTTGGATTAAAGTTGCATAATAGGGATTCATATGGTTTTCTTGTTGTACTAAGTTATCGTTACATGTTCATATTTCTCATTTTGGGTTGGTCGATGATCCTACCATTACACCATTATTTCTTATGTACTAATACTACACGTGATGTTCTTTTGTTGATACAGGGCATATTTCAGCGACTGCTTCGAGACCTCAGCTGTGAGTCAAGCGATATTTGAACTCAAGGGTGAGTTGCATCTTCCGAGATACCATGTGTTTTTCTTTTGTGTCGGGTCCATTGTTCGGACTTAGACATTATTTATTTAGGGGTTGCATCCTCTTTCTTTCAGACAGTCAGTAGAGTTTTGGTACGATGACTTTCATAGTCTAGGGGTGTTCATTTCTGCAAGTTATTCTTATTTCCGTTTTGAGATATGAATCATTGATTTAATCAATAAGAATTGCTTTAGTTTTCTAATTTCGTTTAAGTGTTGGATTGGTTATTTGGTTTTTTTGGTTCTCCCACCGGGGATTGAGTGTGGGTGCCATTCGCAATGCATTAGGTCGTGACAAACATTCCTTCTAATCTTCACTATATAAGGAAAACTTCTTGGTCAGGAGAAATCATCTATTGCACACGCAGAAGCAAATTTCTTACAAAAGCAATAGAGAGGCAGGAAGTTCGAGCAAGCAAGAGTTGAAGATCGAAGAACAAGAAGTGTAGGTTGTTCTTGATTCATAGTTGAGTTTCTAATAGGAGCGTTATCGAGTTGTAACTATTTTTATTGTAGCAGTGTGATAGTGATTTTTTGAGGTATGTAACAAAAAGAGAGTTAAATCTTCTTGGAGAGTTGTTAGAACAGTTAGAGTTAACTGTTGAGTTGAGCTACTAGAGTTAGTCTCTTAGATTATAGATTACAATCTGAAATCGCTCTTTGAAGTTAGCGGAGTTTGACTGAAAGTCCTATAGACTATAGATCGTGATTTTTACTTCCTTGAGTAAGGAGGTTAATTTTCATGGTAAATACTGTGTTATTTACCTTACTGTCTTAGTTACTGTTGCAGGATCATGGTTCTTAGTTCGAGTAGGTGGTACTAGCTTTCTTCAATTAGGATTCTTGAAAAGTTTATACAATAAAAAGAAAATGAAGAATGTAATTGAGGAATTGTTACATTCGTTAAGTGTAACACGTGTCTTATCACTAATATAAAAATATAAAGTGTATGTCTAAAGAAAGTAAAAGACAACCATTTTTGAAGGAATAACAGAAGGAGTATAGTTTTATTGGATCTTAGTGAATGTCTGATTCTTACACTTAAAATATGAGGCACACATTATTTTTCTTTACTATGTGTGGTGAGTGTAGGTTATATAAGGCTTGAGGTATTGCAAGTATATTATCTATTTAATTAACCAAAGTTGTTTCAGAATTCATCCAGAAGTTGGATTATCTTTCTCCCTTTCACAATTCCTCATAGAAAGGAGAGAATTTAACAAAATGAATAATCCAACTTCTTCTCTTGTTCTTTTATGTTTCTTGTTAAGCTTCACTTATCTATGTGAAATAACCGCAAAAGCGGATGAAGCTGATTCTAAGGTATATTTAGGATTTATTAAATTTAATATAAAATATTCAGAAAAAAAAATCTTTGAAACTTGAGCTCATTTCCTTGCCTTTTACTTGTTATTTTTGTTTATACACACTATTTAGAAGATATTAAAAAGAGGATAATTTATTATTTACCCTTTGACTTAAATTTAATACCACTTTTTACTTTCGCCACATTATCTGTCTCGAAATTTATTAGTGGAAAAATGAAATTAAAAAAAAAAAGAGTAAAGTGTCAAAAACATATCTAAACTATTTTTTTTTTTGAGTTTCACACCTAAACTATTGGGAGTGTGAAAAACATACTTAAATTATCACTAATTAGTTTGAGAAACACACATAGAAGCTCACTAGACCAAAATATTTATTTATAAATACATTTAGGCGCGTCTGGCCATTAAAAATCCATCCCACGTGGCACATTTTTATTCTTTTTTGTTGACACGTTATTTTTTTTATTTTTTTATATTTTTCAATTAATTTTTTAAAATCCTACACGCTTTCCTTCATCATTAATTTCTCAACCATTTTTCTTTTTTTTTTCTCCTCTATTGCATATTTTCTCAACCTTCTTCTTTCTTCATTTATCAACATCCTTTTTTATTTCGTTCTTTATTTTCTTCTTTTATAGGGTATAGGCTAATTAGATTTGTTCTTCATTTTATCCCCTTCTTCTTTTTCTACGTAATATGGATATTAATATTTAAAAAAACCTGGGAAGTGTTATTTATTTGAGTAGAGAAGATGAGATCAGTCGTAGTAGTAGTAGAAATAGAAACCCCCCCCCCCCCCCTCTTTTTCCAATTTTCTTATTCTGCAGAGGTTCATCATGGAGAAAAAGATGAATTTTTACATATCATGCCTTTTAATTTATTTATTTTTGTCAAGGTGGAAATTTTTTCCATGTGGAGAGCAGCGTGATAAGATTTTTTTAAAATAAAAGAGAGAGTGTAATACATATCATCACATATTAATTGAGGTGTGTTTCTCAAACTAATGAGTGATAGTTTAGGTGTATTTCTCACACTCCCACTAATTTAGGTATGAAACTAAGAAAAGCGATAATTTAAGTGTGTTTTTGATACTTTACTATATTTATATATATATATATCAACTATTTCATTTTGGTTCTTCATTGTATTCTATTTGGATCTACAGCTTTTCATCGTCTACTTGGGACACAAGCCACACGATAATCATGAACTTATCACTGATTCACATCATGACATTTTAAGTCAAGTGGTTGGAAGGTATGTATATTATGTTATTATGAATGTCTATTAATAATTAATACTTTAATAAGACTATATCATTTTCCCTCTACAACGCGTAAAAATATTTTACACGATAAATATAATTTAACCTATAATATAGTAGTAGGTTATTAGTTATTATTTTAGCCAACTTTAATTTCTTGATAATGTTTATCATAGAAATATCTACTTCTAATTATCTTATGAGTCATTTGATTATAAAAATAAAATGGTTATACTTTCTCGTAAAACTTAAATTCGTGTATTCTCATCATTAAGTAAGGAAGAAGCCAAAAAACTAATAGTGTATAGCTATAGACATGGCTTTTCTGGATTTGCTGCTAAGCTCACTAATTCTCAAGCTAAACACATTAAAGGTATTCTTTTGGTTTAAAAAATTCACCACTATCACTCTATCAGGCCTGTGTACCTTATATACTAGCACAAAATAAAATTTATAAAAAAATAATTTTCTTGAAATTTTAAAAAATAATCAATCTTCTCGTGATTGATATATGTGTTCTGATAGCATTTCAGAATTACCTGGTGTGGTCTGAGTTATACAAAATACTCTTTATAAGACTCATATGTCAATGAGGGATTTTTTAGGCCTTTCTAAAAATGATCCCAACAATCTTCTCAACAAAATAAATCTGGGTGATGGAATAATCATTGGCGTCTTAGATTTAGGTTTAATTAACTTCTTAAGTTTCCCTCGCTCTATCTTTTCCCCTCCCCCCAAGAAAAAATTCCTCTAGGTGAAAACCTTATTTTTTTAAAGATGATTTAATTTGTATTCTTTGATAGTTTAAGGATATTTCATATAATTAGGAATCATTTGTTCTTATTAAGATAGCAAAATTTGAATACACTTTTGAATATTAAGATGCTTAATTTTGAATACACATCCAAATATTTAAGTTTCAATACTAATAGCAGCTTTCAAAATCTACTTATTTCTAAAAGTGTTTTTTGGTTAGAATATCTTTTCGAAAAGTACTTTTTGAGAGTAGCAGTTTGAGTTAGCTAATCAATTTTAAATGAAAAAATTACATTGTATGAACATTAAGATAAAATTATTTAACTTTTTAGTTCAATTTTTTAAAATTACATGGGATGACCAACTTTTTCGGTGGCTCCTATGTTCACTGCCATCCTTCTCTTATATTTTTGCGGCTAAGTCTGTGGCGTCATTAGGCCAAACCCCATTATTTTACTTCCTTCCTTTCTACCTTTTCCTGCTTCATTATTTCCTCTCTTTACTTAGTTCTCCCAAACCCCCACCATCTCAGTTAGCTTCTTGTTCCATTTTTTTATTTAGTGGAGTAGTATTTTTTTTTATCTAAGTTGGTACCAATTGATCATAAATAAATAACTTGAGAGAGACATATGAGAGACTTTTCAAATGAATCTATAAGTATAACTTCGTTTTATAAACTCATTATGTCTAGTTTTAAATTGCTTTATATGTGTATATATTGTATAATTATATATAAGGCGTATAATAATGTAAAAGTGTGTATAAGCACCTTACATTTGTGTATAGTAAGTGTATAATATTGTATAAAATTGTATAAAGTTGTATAAAATTGTATATCGTATAAAAATGAACTATGCGAGTATAATTATTTTTATGGGCTATATAAATGTAATTATTTTTCTTAAAAGGTATATTTTTGAAAATATCTCTTTAAAAAATACCATTGCCAATAATAGAACAGTAATATGTGCTTGGTCAAGATTTCAAAAGTGTTTATGAGGAAAAAATAATTTTTTTAGCTTGTGAAAAAGTAACTTCTATTACTATTCAAAAGTACTTATTTTTCCTAAAAGCTTGGCCAAACATATTATATATAACTAAGATTGTTTGTTTTCTCTAGATCTGAATGTATTAAAGTTGCCTTTTATATTAAAAATTAATAAACATAAATTTAAATAAAATAAATAAATCAAATATATATCAACAAGGTATTTTTATAATACCATATGATGATTGGTGAGTACTTTTTACACTACCTGAGTCTAGAAGTTAAATTCTAAAAATACAATATTTTATAGGTATATGGGGAGACTCCGAAGCTTTTAACAATAATGGGCTAGGTCCAATTCCATCTCGATGGAAAGGTAATTGCAAATCTGAAGGAACTTTCAATGCCACAAAACATTGTAACTGAAAAATCATTGGTGCTCGTTGGTACATAAGAGGGTAGATGGAAGAAAAGAAACTAAATCAGACAATGGTAGAAAAATTACATAATTTATCACCATTAGTGTAACATCCCGTGCACGTATCCAGCTATCTAAGTTAAAATCTCAGAAAATTTCCATGTTTTCAGGGATGACGACTCCGACGACGGTTCATGGTTTGGAACCACGGTCCATCCTGTGCGCACGTCGTCCAAGTCTCAGAGGATCCCTAAGTTGGTCCCAGAAATGACGGGTCGAGGAACAATCCGTCCTTCAGGATGACGAACCGTCATTCCCAACTACCCTGATGCTCGTCCTTCGAAGTTCAGAAGTTCCTCTTCCAGTACCCAGAATCGACGGGTTGAAGGACGGCCCATCCTTCTGGACGACGGGTCCGTCGTTTCACCCGTTATCCCTAAGATCCAGCAGCCCCTTTTTAAGTTCCCAAAAATGGCGACCCCCAGGATGGTCCGTCTTCCCGAAGTATGGACCATCGACCAAACCGTGGTCACTGAAGGTTGATTATTAACCAGCCTTTTCTTATTTAATTCTCAAGGATATTTTGGTCATTTTCCACCATATTCTGTAATAAGTGAAGTCATTTTGACTACTTTTAGAAGAGTTTTCACCCATATTACCCTAAGTCCCTCTTAAGTTCATCATTCTTCACTCAAAGAGGAAAATTGCTCTCAAGGTCAAGTCTCCAAGCTCCAAGTCAAGTCTCCTAATTCTTTTTCAATCAAGTGGGTAATCTTCCACCAAGGTATGTGAGTTTTTAACACAGGGTTCCTTTCACCCTTGTGCCAAAAATCCCCAATTCTTATGTTGAATTATGAAGATATGAAATTAGAGTTTTGAACCAAAAGTTGGGGAAAGTTTATGAAATCAGTTTCTATGTTTAAATTTATGGTTTCTTCTTGATTACTCATGATTTAAGTATGATTCTCTTATTGGTTTTAAAAGCCCAAGCATGAAAGTTGAGTTATAGCATGAAACTATGAAATTGCAAGTTTTCAAGAGAAACTTGGCATGATTAGATATCATGGCCTTTATGTATTTATGAAATTGCATGCCTAATTCTTCAAGTATGAATTTAGCTTATGAACTATGATATGAAAGTTGCATGATACCCGATGTATTTTCATGCTTTATGTATAAGATTTGGCATGAGAGTGTGCCCTTATGAATAAGATTTGGCTTGAGAGTATGCCCCTACGAACAAGATTTGGCATGAGAGTATGCCTTCATGATTATGAGCTATATGTATGCATGTTTTGGGAGTAGTATTTAGCACCGAGAGGACGGGATGAGAGTACCCTTAGTCCCATAAACTACGTTGCCAGCGTAGGTCATGATATGATATGATATGTGCCTTAAAGGATTATGAGAGTGGATCCACGTCTTTATGTATGGTTTTTATCCCTTAGCGGGGAATAGGACAGCTTTGCCAACTAGGGTTATATAGTTGGATATGGTGACTTGTTCCTTGGCAGGGTTCAGAGACAGCTTTGCTAACTGGGGTTATACAGTTAGATTCCATGTAGCTCACGTGGTCTCATGTTGGTTATAAGAAACTCCCGTATGTTATGTTTTCAAGTTTTCTAAGCTTTATGAACCTTCTTATGAAACATCATCTCGAAGTTGTCTTTTGCCTTATGATTTAGCTTTTCATGTTGATATCTTTTCATGATACTCTACTACGTATGAATTATGTTTAAGTACCCTTTTAAAGCATGTTTTCCTTACTTATGCATCGCTCACATACTTAGTACATTATATAGTACTAATGCATATTGCGCTGCATCTTTTATGATGCAGACTCAGTTACCCCTTCTCAGCTTCGTGGCTAGAGTCTCCGGCCACTTCCTTAGTCAGTTGTCATGAGTCCTCATGGTTCGAGGACTAGTTATGCTTTTCCTTATGTTAGCTTTACTTTTATATTCCGAGTTAGCTAGGGTCTTGTCCTAGCAACTCTTATGTTATGACTAGAGGCTTTCAGACATAGTTTGTATTCGAGTTCCCTTTTTGGATATTCTATGTTATGTGGCTCTTAGACCCTTATTGATGTTTTCTTGTTGGATTTATGTATTATGCTTCTGCTTATCTTTTGTTATGCTTGAGAATTCTATGGCAATGGATTAGCTTGGGATCCTTGTGGTCCTGAGTCCCATGTTACGTCTAGGGGGTAATCTCGGGGCGTGACAAAGTTGGTATCAGAGCCTCAGGTTCAAGAGTCCTAGGATATCTGAAAGCCGCATCGAGTAGAGTCCTTCTCATGTGTGTGAAGCGCGCCACACATATGAAGAGGAAGCTATGAGGTGTCTTAGAAAAAAAACTTCACTTCATTTATGATCACATCGTGCGATAGAGCTTAAGTCTAATATTCCTCAAATCCTTATCTTATGCATTTCAGATTATTCCTCCTCAACGTGTTATGCCTCCCTGAGCCGCTCGAAATATCGCTCCTCAAGTTCCGGTTCCCGATGTCACGAATGATGAGTTTAGAAATGCTATTCACCTACTAGCTCAGACTTTGGCAAATCAACAGGATCCTTCCCCCGCTCTTCCTCAAGGTGGGGTAGCGGCCCGAGTTTGTGACTTTATCCGTATGAACCCACCAGAGTTTTGGGGTTCGAAAGTGGGAGAGGACCCACTCAACTTTTTTGATGAAGTGAAGAAGATCTTTGAGGTGATGTAAGTAGCAGGTGTTGATTGTGTTGAGCTTGCATCCTATCAACTCAAGGATGTGGCTCATATTTGGTTCACACAATGGAAGGAGGATAGAGTGAGGGATGCGATCCCCACGACTTGGGAGTGTTTTGAGAGAGCCTTTCTTGATAGGTTCTTTCCTCGTGAGTTGAGGTAAGCGAAGGTGGAAGAATTTGTGAACTTGAGGCAAGGTTCTATGTCAGTGCAAGAGTATAGTTTGAAGTTCACTCAGTTGTCTAGATATGCCCCCTTCATGGTAACGGACCCGCATGATCAAATGAGCAAGTTCATCTATGGTGTTTCTGATATACTAAAGAAGGAGTGTAGGTCTACCTTGTTGTTGAGTGACATGAACATATCTCGTCTCATGACTCATGCCCATCATATTGAGGGTGATAAGCTTAAGGAGATGGCTAGGGAGAATAAGAGGGTTAGATCCGAGGGATCAGGTTTTGGTCATCAAAGGTTCGGAGGTGGACATCGCTCTTCTTTCCAGAAGAAGTCATCAGGTCTGGTTCACTCTTCTGCTAGTGCTCCTACCCAAGCTCATAAGTCTCGTCATGATCAGGGTGGTAGAGGGTTATGATATGATTGTGCTTTACCATTCGGGTAAGGCCAATGTTGTGGCAGATGCTTTGAGTAGGTTGTCTATGGGAAGTGTAGCTTCTATTAAAGATGGAAAGAAGGATTTGGTTAAAGAAGTTCATAGGCTTGCTCGGTTGGGTGTTCGCCTTATGGACTCGATCGAAGGTGGTGTGATTGTAACTAATGGTGCTGAATCATCCTTGATGGCTGAGGTGAAAGCCAAGCAAGACTAAGATCCCGTTCTACTTCACCTTAAGGGTGTAGTTCATCAGCAAAGGGTAAAGATTTTCTCCTAAGGGGGAGATGGTGTGCTTCGTTATCAAGGTCGCTTATGTGTGCCAGATGTTGATGGGTTGAGATAGCAGATTTTGTCTATGGCTCACAGTTCTGGATACTCCATTCATCCGGGTGCCACTAAGATGTACCGTGACCTATGGGAAGTCTTTTGGTGGAATGGTATGAAGAAGGACATAGCCGGGTTTGTGGCTAAGTGTCCCAACTGTCAACAGGTAAAGGTGGAACATCAAAGGCCAGGTGGTATGCTTCAAGATATTGACCTTCCTACTTGGAAATGGGAAGCAATCAATATGGACTTTATTGCGGGTTTTGCCTCGTACTCGAAGGCAACATGATTCTATTTGGGTGATCGTTGACCAGATGACCAAGTTATCCTATTTCTTGGTTGTTAAGACTACAGATACAACGGATCATTATGCCAGACTCTACATTCGAGAAATAGTCTGATTGCATGGTGTTCCTTTGTCTATCATTTCTAATAGGGGTCCTCATTTTACATCTCAGTTTTGGAGATCGTTTCAGAAGGGTCTTTGTACTAAGGTGAAGCTTAACACAACTTTTCACCCTCAGACGGATGGCCAGGCCGAGCGTACTATTTAGACTTTGGAGGATATGTTGACGGCTTGTGTTATTGACTTCAAAGGAAATTGGGATGATCACTTACCTCTTATCGAGTTTTCCTACAACAACAGTTTCCACTCTAGCATCTAGATGGCTCCATATGAGGCACTTTATGGCCGGAGGTGTAGATCTCCTATTGATTGGTTCAAGGTTGGTGAGGTAGCCTTGATTGGTCCAGATTTGGTGCATGAGACCATGGAGAAAGTTCAACTTATTCAGGGAAGGTTGAAGACAGCTCAGAGTCGACAGAAGTCTTATGCGGATGTAAGGAGAAGGGAGTTAGAATTTGAAGTTGATGATTGGGTTTTACTTAAGGTGTCACCCATGAAGAGTGTGATGAGGTTTGTCAAGAAAGGAAAATTTAGTCCTCATTTTGTAGGTCCTTATCAGATTTCGAGGAGAGTTGGTAGTGTTGCTTACGAGTTGGAGTTGCCAATGGAGTTGGAAGCGGTTCATCCAGTTTTCCATGTTTCCTTGTTGAAGAAATGTGTTGGCGATCTGAGCTTGATTGTTCCTTTGGAAGAGGTAGGTGTGAAGGATAGTCTCACCCATGAGGAGGTTCTCGTGGAGATCCTTGATCGCCAGATTCGGAGGTTGCGAAACAAAAAAGTCGCTTCGGTAAAAGTCCTTTGGAGGAATCAGCTTGTTGAGGGTGCTACTTAGGAAGCGAAAGAGGCCATGAAGGCAAAACATCCTCATCTCTTTCCTTCCAATTTAGTTCCAGCTTGAGGTACTAGTTTCCTCCTTAATATGTCCCTCCGATTCTACTCCGTCAGTTCATCTCATGATTTTAGCATGCATCCATGTTTTACGAAGTTAGTTTATCATGTTTTCAAGTTGAAAAGTTGTGGTTTCATGATTACCCCTTGATTTCTATGTTTTGATGTTTGGTTGGGCTATTTTCCCCTTAGTTCCCTTGTCTAGTCTTTATTCGAGGATCAATGATCTCAAGGGGGGATATTGTAACACCCCGTGCACGTATCAAGCTATCTAAGTTAAAATCTCAGAAAATTTCCATGTTTCAGGGATGATGACTAAGACGGCGGTTCGTGGTTTGGAACTACGGTTCGTCCTGTGCGCACGTCATCCAAGTCTCAGAGGATCCCTAAGTTGGTCCCAGAAATGACGGGTCGAGGAATGGTCCGTCCTTCAGGATGACGGACCGTCATTCCCAACTACCCTGATGCTCGTCCTTCGAAGTTCAGAAGTTCTTTTTCCAGTACCCAGGATCGACGGGTTGAAGGACGGACCGTCCTTCTGGATGAAGGGTCCGTCGTTCCACCCGTTATCCCTAAGATCCAGCAGCCCCTTTTTAAGTGCCCAGATATGACGGCTCCCAGGACGGTCCGTCATCCCGAAGTACGGACCATCGACCAAACTGTGGTCACTGAAGGTTGACTGTTTTTCAGCCTTTTCTTATTTAATTCCCAGGGATATTTTGGTAATTTTCCATCCTATTATATATTAAGTGAATTCGTTTTAACTACTTTTAGAAGTGTTTTCACCCATATTACCCTAAGTCTCTCTTAAGTTCATCATTCTTCACTCAAAGAGGAAAATTGCTCTCAAGCTCAAGTCTCCAAGCTCCAAGTCAAGTCTCCTAATTCTTTTTCAATCAAGTGGGTAATCTTCCACCAAGGTATGTGGGTTTTTAACAAAGGGTTCCTTTCACCCTTGTGTCCAAAATCCCCAATTCTTATGTTGAATTATAAAGCTATGAAATTAGGATTTTGATCCAAAATTTGGGGAAAGTTTATGAAATCAGTTTCTATGTTTAAATTCATGGTTTCTTCTTGATTACTCATGATTTAAGTATGATTCTCTTATTGGTTTTAAAATCCCAAGCATGAAAGTTGATTTATAGCATTAAACTATGAAATTGCGTGTTTTCAAGAGAAACTTGGCATGATTAGATATCATGGCCTTTATGTATTTATGAAATTGCATGCCTAATTCTTCAAGTATGAATTTAGAAAGAAAAACATGTTTTTGAATTATGGCTATGCTAAGCTTATAAACTATGATATGAAAGTTGCATATACCCGATGTGTTTTCATGCTTTATGTATAAGATTTGGCATGAGAGTATGCCCTTATGAATAAGATTTGGCATGAGAGTATGCCCCTACGAACAAGATTTGGCATGAGAGTATGCCTTCATGATTATGATATATATGTATGCATGTTTTGGGAGTAGTATTTAGCACTGAGAGGACGGGGTGAGAGTACCCTTAGTCCCATAAACTACGTTGCCAGCGTAGGTCATGATATGATATGATATGTGCCTTAAAGGCTTATGAGAGTGGATCCACGTCTTTATGTATGGTGTCCTTGCCTTAGCGGGGCATAGGATAGCTTTGTCAACTAGGGTTATATAGTTGGATATGGTGACTTGTTCCTTGGCAGGGTTTAGAGTCAGCTTTGTTAACTGCGGTTATACAGTTAGATTTTATGTAGCTTACATGGTCTCATGTCAGTTATAAGAAACTCCCGTATGTTATGTTTTCAAGTTTTCTAAGCTTTATGAACCTTCTTATGAAACATCATCTTGAAGTTGGCTTTTGCCTTATGATTTAGCTTTTCATGTTGATATCTTTTCATGATACTCTACTACGTATGAATTATGTTTAAGTACCCTTTTAAAACATATTTTTCTTACTTATGCATCGCTCACATACTTAGTACATTCCATAGTACTAACGCATATTGCACTGTATCTTTTATGATGCAGACTCAAGTACCCCTTCTAAGCTTCGTGGCTAGAGTCTCAGGCCACTTCCTTAGTCAGCTGTGGTGAGTTTTCATGGTTGGAGGACTACTTATGCTTTTCCTTATGTTAGCTTTACTTTTATACTCCGAGTTAGCTAGGGTCTTGTCCTAGCAACTCTTATGTTATGACTAGAGACTTTTAGACATAGTTTCTATTCGAGTTCCCTTTTTGGATATTGTATGTTATGTGGCTCTTAGACCCTTATTGATGTTTCCTTATTAGATTTACGTATTATGCTTCCGCTTATCTTTTGTTATGCTTGAGAATGCTATGGCCAAGGGTTAGCTTGGTATCCTTGTAGTCCCGAGTCCCGTGTTACGTCTAGGGAGTAACCTCGGGGAGTGACAATTAGATGCAACTGGACATGGTACTCATTGCGCCTCTACAATTGCTGGTTCTTCTGTTAACAATGTCGAATACAATGGTGTTAATATGGGAACAGTACGAGGAGGAGCACCACTTGCACGGTTAGCTATTTATAAGGTATTGTTGAAGAGTTTATCCATATCATTTAGAAGTTTAAATTGTTAAAGAGATCGATCATACTAACATGTTGTTTTGATTCTTTTGTATGGGTCAGACACATGAATTTATTTTTAAGAAATATATGACCATATATTTATTAATTTAATTATATTTTCCCCAGATATGTTGGAAAGATAATATAACTGAATCACATTGTGCTGGTGGGGATATTCTTGCTAGTATTGATGATGCTATAAAAGACGGAGTTGACATATTATCAGCATCTATTGGTGGTGGTTTTGTTAACTTTGCTGAATTTCATGCGAAAAGTATTTTGGGGTTAGGATCTTTTCATGCAGCATCCCATGGCATACCTGTTATTGCTGCCGGAGGAAATAGTGGACCTGACTCTAACACAGTCGTCAGTACTCCTCCATGGTTGATAACTGTTATTGCTAGCAATTCTGATAAAGAAATCATTACTCCTTTAACACTTGATAGTGGAAAGGGGGTGTAGCTATAGAAAGTTGGAAACAACAAGACTATACTAGTAAGCTTTTTATTCTGTTGTAAGTTCTACGCTTGTATGTTAAAAGTGTTAAAATGAAATAAAATAGACTTAAAATCAAATATAAAAAAGTTGTCTCAAAATGCCTAGTAATATCAATACTAACTTTAGATTAAGTTTTAATTATGTATACTCGCACATTTACTTCATGTCAAAGGTTTGTGAGGAATCTATTGTCTTGTTAGTGATTTATATGCTAGTAAAATTATTTTTTTCTTATAATATTATATTGAATGAGTTTAAATAGAACATCATAGATAGTGAGAATTCATATAATCGATTCTATATATTTTTACTGGTTAAAAATGTACATACTAAATATTGTTGATTTTGATCTCTAAATTGATAATTGCTTGTTCTTTCCTTGTACATACTAGTATAGAATTTTAATTATTTTTTTTGACTAATTATAGGGTCTGGGACTTTTTAAAGGGAATGAGCAAGCCTTTGCTCCTTTGATCAGTTTTGATAATATAACAAGGTAAGTGAAATGTATATTGCACCATCCAATATAGACTACAAGTTAATATGGCCTAATTATTTAAATTTTTAGTTAAATAATTTATTTTTGTTAATACTTGTATTTTTCATTTGCAGTCCCGAACAAGTTAAATTTATTGCCAATGAAGTGAAGGGAAAAGTTCTAATGCTTTTCACTCAAGAAAGAGAGGAAATATTTCAGTATTTGGTGACTCTAAAACCTACTGGAGTTTTGGCTTTTATTGTTGCTATTCCCCCTCTTGATGACATGACTGACTTCGATCAAATGTTTGGTATTCCTATACCATTTGTTACCGTTGATTTGGAGCAAGGAAATCAAATATTTGACTATATTCAACAATGTAAATCAAAGTAAGCATATATTTCTCTTACTCTTTCTTGTATTTCACTTTTTTCTATATTTATCTTTCAAACACTTTCAGGGTGTATTTGATATAATAAAAATAAGTTACTTTCACATGTTTGGTTGTCCGAAAATATCTAAGTAGAAACAAACTTTCCTATTTTTTGGTGGAAAAATCGTTATAATTATCTCTAGCTCTTATCTTCATGTCACTATTTTATTCAACACTAAAACATTACTATTAATATTTTATAGTAATTAAAAAATTTCATCAAAACATCATTCAATTCTAATATTATAATCATTTTTAAATAAAATACTTTTAACTCTCCAATTAAATATGGGACAATAATTTCAAGTAAATTATTCTTTAATTTATTTGGTTGTCGTTATATTAGTGCACATTAATTTGTTGTTAATTTGCAACAGTAATCAAGATCCTATGATTAAATTGGGTCGATCTAAAGTTCTTGAGGGCAAGGAGATAGTCCTAAAGGTGCCTAAGTTCTCATCAAGAGGCCCGAATTCTTTTGCCCCTGAAATTTTGAAGGTAAATATATAATTTTATGTTGTTTTGATATGAAATTTCTCATAAAATTACATACCAACAATGGTCTCTTAATTAATGGCGGATGTAGCATATATTTTACAGGTCTTTTCAATATGAGATGTGAAAAACATCAAAAAACTTTCAATGAATATTATGTCCTCTATTTCAATTTAAATGTCTTACTTTTCTTTCTAGTATTTTAAAAAAGAGTGACTTTTTTTATATTTGGTAACTCTCTTATTCTAACCATTTTCATGGCTTGTTTAGGACCGCAAAATTCAAAGTAAATTTGCTACATTACCTTCATCTTTAGTTTAAGACCACATTCTTTTTAAAATAAAAAATAAAAATCAAGTGTCTAGTCAAACAAAGTCACTTAAATTGAAATGGAGTAACAACTTTAAAATTCATATTTTTCAAATGTACAATGAATTCAACACTAAAAACCTCAAATTAGCCTCAAGAGTTTAAACATTTCATCCGCCCCTACTCTTAACTTAACAATTTCTCTTGTTAAATTGTCTTTCTCTAATTTTTCAATGATTTATAAGTTTTACCCAAATATTGTTGTAGCCCGAAGTTACAGCTCCTGGTGTAAATATACATGCAGCAATTCGTCCTCCCAAAGGATACAATGGATTTCAAATCATGTCAGGAACATCCATAGCAGCTCCTCATGTCTCTGGAATTGTTAGCCTCCTCAAAGTTGCACATCCTGAATGGTCTCCTGCAGCTATCAAATTCGCACTTGTAACAATAGGTGATTAATATCTTATGAATTTAAGTTATATATATTAATAATACATAAAATGCTTACACACTATCCATACAATTTTAACTTGTTATAGTTCTAGTTAAGTTACTACTCTATCATGTTTGATAAGATGCACCCATTTTATAAGTTAGTTTATCTAATAGTGCTAAATTGCATATTAAAATTAGTGTATGTAACTTACACTCCTACCTTATTACACCCTCCCAAAATTTATTGAGAAAATGATTATAACTTATATATGTTATTTTTAGGAAAAATTAGATAAATATTCATTGGGTTAGATTTCTTACACAAAAAATAGCTCATTTATTTTCTTTTTTTACTCAAATTGGCCATTCGGCCTTCTTATCCTCTTCCTTCTTCTTCTTCCTCCATCTTCTGTCGTTAATGGATTCTTCTTCTTCTCCTTCTCCTTCTCCTTCTCCTTCTCCTTCTCCTTCTCCTTGTTCCTTCTTCCTTCCATCGTCGTTCTCAAGATATTAAAAAGCTGAAAATAAAATACTCCATAATATTCACAAAAAAACCCATTTTCTGGACCTTTCTGATCATGAATTTATTCTTCTGCTCCAATTTGAAACCATCCATTCTCTTTCCAGACTCCGATTTTTGATGGATTCAAACCCTTAGTAGACCCATTTCCTTAACCCGACTAATCTAAATAGATCACAGTTACTGTAATTGCATTAAAGCTGTCGGAGAAAATGGAGGAAAAAGTGTTGTAGATGAAGAAAAAACTCGAAATTTGATAGGAAAAAGTACTAATAAGGAAAAAGTGGATGAGCAAAATGAAATGTTAGTAGGTTGAAAATACATTCATGAAAAATATTTGGATTGTAATGAATAAATATGGTATAAATAGTGTATATGGATGTATATACATCTCTGATACTAGTTATACATCATACATACATGTTTATACACCATTTATATAATATTGATATATTATATAACTATTTATATAATATCAATACATTACATATACATGCGATCATTTTTGTTGTAATTTTTTTTGCTACTAGTACACTTTTGAGCTATTTTTTTATGTAAAAGAATATGACTATATTTGTTGCAAACTAATTATTTTATTGTATATATATGAAATCTTCTTTTATTTTTACACTATATATTTTAACCTATTACAATAAATAGTCTACTTTATTTTCCACGTCATTAAATTAAGCTTATTATAAACAATTACCTGTTGTTATAGATCACTTTAATCTCATCATACAAAAAGGTTTTACACGACTTATATACAATAGTTCAACTATTGAGATATATAGTCTTTCCTCCTTTTTAGCATATTTTCGAATATGCGTATTATTCTATAAAAATTATTCAAGAATCAACTGATATATATATATAGTCTTCCCTCATTTTCAGCATATTTTTTAATATATGTATTTATTTTGACTTTGGATACAACACTTTTATGAAAAAAACAATTCTACTTATGGATTCTAGGTATAAACAAAACATAAGAACAATAAAAGGGATATATAGTTCAAATAGCTTTTTTTTTTTTTTTTGGTGACATTGAAATTTACGGAATACTAATCTTTTTTATTATGTAGCATGGAACGAGGACACATATAGATCTGAAATCTTTTCGGAAGGAGCAGGAGACAAAATTGCCGATCCATTTGATTTTGGAGGGGGCATTTGTAACCCAAATGGAGCAACAGATCCTGGATTAGTCTATGATATGGATAAAAATGATTATTTTGAATTATCTTTGCAGTTTGGGCTATAGTAATGACAAGGTTTACAATGCAACTACATATTTTTCAAATACAAGAAATTTAACTGCAACAGGCATTATATGTCCCAATGAAGTACCTTCTAGGTTGGATTTGAATCTCCCTTCAATATCTATTCCAAATCTTAAGAATTCAGTTATTGTCAGAAGAACTGTTACCAATGTTGGAAATATCAACTCTATATACAAACTAGTGATTAAACTTCCGAGAAATACTGCAATTGAAGTCAGTCCACATGTATTGAAATTCAATTCCAATACAAAGAAAATTTCCTTTATGGTCAAAATCACATCTACTCTACAAAGAACGAGTAAATTTAGCTTTGGAAGTTTGGTGTGGGTTGATGGAAAGCATTTTGTTAGAATTCCTATTGCTGTGAGAAAAAAAGTAGATGTCTAAAGAAAAGGTACCAGATTTAGCTTTGAAGTGATGATATGAATTTTGCTAGAGGAAGAAGAACCATGTTCATCAGGAGCATATCTTTTTGAAAGAAAACGAGAAACCAAGTGAATAACAAAGAACTCAAAAAATGAATTGTGAGATTGTAGCTGAGAACCCGTTCTCATTAGTTCTTTATCCTCATGTTGTTATATATATTTTTGATGCAATAAATAGTGTAGAGAAGAATTAAATAAAAGCTACTTCAACACTTATTTAAATATCGAAGTTTGATTTATTTTTTGAGTTTATGATTCCCAATTGTTCATGTTGCCTTCAAGTCTGTTGAAAACTTTGGACACCATTTCATGTGAGTATAAAACATGAAAATATTTAACAATTTTGTGTATTTCTAAGTTTATTTAATCCATATCATGTTTTATGCATAAAAATACTCAAAAAACAGTGACTATATATTAACTTTTATTGGTGAACTACTAATGCACTTGCTGGTTATAATAAAGAATAAGAGCCTAAATCACACCCTCATCAAATTTGATAGCATGAAAAACTCTCTATGCTAGCTTTGAAGATATTCCATCACCCAATACCTTTTATTTTTATGAAGGCATATATACAATGATAATAGTATTGAAATACGTAGATTCCCAAAGAAGGGTGCGTTAATACAAACTATCACTGGACATTTACATGGATCTTAGCCTTGGAGATTTAAAATTATTTCTCCAAGGCCAAAATCATTGGTTTAACAAATTATATGTTGTTTCATGTAATAAAAGTGGTGAAGGGCATTGAGAAAGAATATAAGTTTGAAATGTTAAAATAAAAGAATTGATATATAAATTTTTTCTTCTTGTATTTCTAAATGATTGAATCTGTACAATTGATCCCTAATTATACAAGTTTAGAAGATTTACTCTAAGCTAATTATGAAACAAAAATATTTACCTTAAACTAATAATGTAACAAAAAGATATTTCCTAAACTAATTATGTAACAAAATAAAAGGAAAAGAATATTTACATAATCAAATAAAAATGAAAAGAATCACCAATGACTCCAACACCCCCCCCCCCCCCCCCCCCAAGTTGGAGGTGTGGAAGAGACACCCAACTTGCGGAGAAGTTGGTGATGCAACGGTCCCGTCAATGGCTTAGTGAAGATATCGGCGAGCTGGGAAGCAAACTTGACAAATGATAGTGAGATTAATCTTGTAGGGTATTGTTGACGGACGAAATGGCAGTCAATCTCAGCATGCTTCGTTTGTTCATGAAACACGGGATTTTTGGCGATATGAATGGCGGCAAGACTGTCAGAGTGAAGGGCTACCAGCAAGGGGATTGAAATTCTGAGATCTTCGAAAAGGCAAATTAGCCAGGTAAGCTCGGCCACTACCCTCCTCATAGATCGATACTCAGCGTCAGCCGAACTGAGAGAGATTGATGTTTGTTTCTTCGATTTCCATGAAATAGGAGAAGAACCAAGGGAACTGTAAACCCACTTACTAATTTTCGTGAATCCGAATAGGTACCCCAGTCAGAGTCACACAATGCCATCAATTTGAAAGAAGTGGAAGGAGACATGAATATACCAAGACCCGGATCAATGAGCAGATAGCGAAGTACCCTCAACGCAGCTTTAAGATGAGGTTCACGTGGATCCTGCATAAATTGACTCAGATGTTGTACTGTAAATGACAAATCAGGCCTTATGTGTTAGATAATTGAGTTTGCCCAATAAATGTCTGTATAGAGTAGGATCTTGGATAGAAACCCCTTGATTAGCCTGTAATTGACACTATGATCCAAAGGTGAAGAAACAGGAGCTAAATGAAGAGCATCAAATCCCCTTAATAAATCTAATGTGAATTTCCTTTGGGAAATTAGCATCCCTGTAGGTTCTCGAACAATTGTCATGCCAAGAAAAAAATATAATGAACCAAGATTTTTGATTTTGAACTCCTTGTCTAAAAACAATTTTAAAGCTTGTAACTCATCCTGATTATTCCCTGTCAATAATATATCATCAACATATACTGCCACAATTGAAATTGAATTACCAGACTTCTTGAAAAAAAGAGAATAATCATTAAGGGAATGACTGAAACCTTTAAAATTGAGAGCAGAGGCAAGCTTAAAATACCATTGTTTGGATGCTTATTTAAGCCCATAAATAGATTTCTTCAGTAAGCAAACATGATTTGGAAAGGATGGTGTAACACCAGGTGGGAATTTCATATAAACTTCTTCATGGAGATCACCATGAAGAAAAACATTGTTAACATCCAACTAAAAAGCACCCCAATTATTCTTTAATGCAATGGCTAATATACAACTGATAGTAGTCATCTTTACTGCTGGGGAGAAAGTTTCGTTATAAACAATAAACAATACCTTCTCTTTGCACATTACCTCTAATGACTAATCTAGCTTTTAGCCTTTCAATGCTTCCATCAGAATTCTGGTTCACTTTATAGACCCATTTAGAAGGTAGTGCCTTCTTTCCAGCAGGAAGGACAATAACATCCCATGTGTTATTTAACTGTAAGGCTGCAAGTTTTTTATCCATGGCTTCTTTCCAACCTAGATGATGTGCTGCCTGAATATAATTAATAAGTCCTTGTATACTAGAAATAAAGTTGAGCATGACTTGATTATGAGAAGATAAATCACTAAAGGATAAAAAAGTAGGAGTAACAGAACTAAAAAAACAGGTAGAAGTCACTTCTGTAAGGTGAAGAGTATTACAAATATAATCCTCCACGTAATCAGGATTCTTATGATTCCTACAGGATTTTGTCATTATTTTTTGAACAATAGGCAATGAAGGAGAAGAACCCAGAGTTATATCAGAATTGGAAACTGTAGATGAAACATCATTAGACTTAGATGGACTAAAAGTAGATTGTGGGATAGTTGGAGTTATAGGAGTAGTGCCATATTCAGAAGCAGAATCTGAGGAAGGAAAAAAGGAAATTGGTAAAAATTAGGAGAATAAGATATATCAGAAGGAAATAGAGTAGGTTGCAAAACAGATTTAGAAAGAAAAGGAAAGTATTCTTCATGAAAAACTATATCCCTAGAAACTGTAATTTTCTTGGTTTGCAGATTCAACACCTTATAACCCTTTTTTCCATAGGAATATCCTATGAACACAAAAGGTGCCACTTTAGGATCAAACTTGGTCCTATGTAGAGGTAAAGTAGAAATAAAGCACAAGCAACCAAAACATTTTAAATGATTATAAGATGGTTTAATCTCAAATAGAATCTCAAAAAGAGTCTTGAAATTCAAGACATTTGAAGGAAATCTCTTTATAAGATAGGTTGCAGTTAAAAGACATCCCCCCCAATAACTGATGGGTAGGTGAGATTAAAATAAGAGAGCTCTTGATATTTTCAACAAGTGTTTATGTTTTTTTTCCACCACTCTATTTTGTTGTGGGGGTATAAACACAGGTTGTATGATGAATAATTCCTTTGGTGAGAAAAAAATCAGAATGTTCCTTTTCACTACCTAATTCAAAAGTATTATCAGTTCTTATAATTTTAACTTTATAATTGAACTATCTTTTTACCATAGAGAGGAATGATTGCAGAATAGGGAAAGCATTAGATTTGCTACTTAGTAGATGTGTTCAAGTAGCTCTACTAAAGTCATCTATAATTGTAAGAAAATATCTAAAATCATCATGTGTAGTGATTTCATAAGGACCCCAGGTATCCACATGTATTAGATCAAAAAAAGCTTGGTGGAAATAACAATAGAAGGAAAAGATAATTTTGATTGTCTTGCCATAGGACAAATAACACAAGGAGAAGAAAAAATTGAACAAGATGCAGAAATTGAAAAAACTTTCTTCATATTATTTTTTAGCATATGCCCCAATCTATAGTGCCATAGTTTTTTCTTTACATTTGAATCAAAATAACTTGAATATGAAGCAAGCTTGTCTCCTAAAGAACTAGATAAAAATAAACTATGAGGACTGGAATTGGGTAGGCTCTTTGTAGAAACTTCTGGCTAGCTTGACTTGAGAATGTATAGACCTTCTTGCTCTTTACCAATCACCTGAGGGCTCTTCATTGAAGGTCCCTTCAACATGAAACAAGTATTAGGGGTGAAAAAAATAAATTTCTCAAGTTATTTACACAATTTATGAATAGAAATCAGATTGAACCTAAAAGAAGGAATATATAAAACAATTTGTAGAATTAGATTATTTAAGAGAGAAACAGATCCTAAATAAGTAACTTTTACTTTGTGAGAATTGGGAAGAGTCGCTATAACAGGTTTAGGAAGAAGATTTAAATTAGTGAAAAAGCTTTTATCAAAAGTCATATGCTCAGAAGCTCCACTATCTAATATCCAAGAATTACTGTCAAGTTTAAACAAACCAACATAAGTATTGAAGAATTTAGTCATACCAGCATATGTTATATTTGCAGCTGCCTCAAGTGATCCTCCATTCTTTTGGTTCATCTTTTGCAAAAGTTGTGCAATATTTTCTTAACTCAAAGGGTTGATATCTGAGGGATTCTATATTCATGTTGAGATCCTTCCCCTGTGTTAAAAATATTAGCAACAACAGGCTCCTTTTGATACTTCTTAGATGTTGTGAGTTTGAAATCAGGGGGAAAACCATGGATCTTACAACAGTGGTCAATGTCATGTCCTATTTTCTTGCAGTAATTACAAACCAAAGAATTTTTCTTGATAAGATTTTCAAGTTAGCTCTATATTCATTAAACTTCTTTTCTCCACCATTTGCAACAAAGAAAGAAGCTAATTCTCCCGGATAGACATGAGTGACATGAATCTCCCTTTGTTTTTCATCTTGAATAACAAGGGAGTAAGCCTGACCAATAGAGGGAAGAGGGGAAGAAAATAAAATATTCTCCTAATCCCTATAAAAGTATCGTTCAGACCTATAAAAAACTGAAGCAGCCTTTCATCTTGATGAGCTTTGATACTATTTCTTTTGCTCCATACTCACATTCACAATTACAAGCAGAAAAAGTATTTAGTGCATCTAACTCATCCCACAGACTCTTTATTTTTGTAAAGTAAGTAGAAATACTGGAATTTCCTTGCACTACAGCACTTAAGTCCTTTTGAAGTTGGAATAATTTTGCACCACCTGCCTGACCAAACCTATCTTCCAGGTCAGACCATAAAACTTTGGCACTTTTGGAGTAAAGTACACATTCAACCATTTCTTTGGACAAGGAATTGAGTAACAATGACAATACCATGTTATTGCACCTTGTCCATGCCTTTTGAAGAGTTTTATCAGTAGGAAAAACTAGAGATTCATCAATGAATCCTAGTTTATTTTTAGCTGAAAGAGCAATAATAATACTCCTTCTCCAACCACCATAGCTCCGACCATTAAAGGTAGTGGAGACAAGGTTTATGCCGGGATAATCAGAAGGGTGAATGTAGAAAGTATGTGATGAATCTACTGCATTAATTGCAGTGATTGCATCACTCTTTTCACTGATCTTATCACTTTCAAAATCAGACATTTTAGAGAGTTATTATTCAAAACAAAAGAAAACACAAAAAGAAGAACTAAAATGAGGAGGAGAAACATATTTAACACTCCTCAGAAACCATGTTAAAATAAAAGAATCGATATATAAATTTTCTTCTTGTATTTCTGAATGATTGAATCTGTACAATTGATTCCTATTTATACAAGTTTAGAAGATTTACTCTAAACTAATTATGGAATAAAAATATTTACCTTCAACTAATAATGTAACAAAAAGATTTTTCCTAAACTAATTATGTAACAAAATAAAGAAAAAGAATATTTATATAATCAAATAAAAAAGGAAAAGAATCACCAATGATTCCCACATGAAAATAAAATTCAAAGCAATGAAATTTAATCATTAACCTCAAAAAGATACTAAGTCATGATCACTAGATTATGAGTACACCTACTTTTAAATGCAACTAGATAAAAGGAAATAGAGTGAAGGTAAATGATATGACTTGAAGCCACCTCCAAGTTCTAGTGGTGAATCGCCTCAACTAGATCGAAATGACTGCTAGATGGAGTCACTAATCAGCAATTTGATCTCCACTCACTACATATATGCGCACATAATAACTATGAGTCAAAAAGATCTATTAGCACCAACCATTACCTTGTTCTCCTAAAAATCCCCTGGGGAAAATATTTAGAAAACACTGGTAGTACATACAATAACTTAATATAGCGCTACAAGTAAGGAAACTGAGTTGGAAATTTGTCACGACCCAACCTACCGGGCCGTGCGGGCGCCTACTCTATGCACCTAGATAGACGAACCCTTACCATCCGTCCAACAGGTGAATGCGAAAAAACTCAAATATAGCCATAAACCATCATTTCTAATACATGTAAACCTTTACAATCTTTTATTCAGGAAAACTTCTTTATGAAGAATACAATAAGACCATTTTGCAACTTTAAAATACCCTCTCTAGGACCTAGTCTAAAACAGGTACAAGAGATACTACAGAATTTATATAGAAAAATGTAAATGAGACACAACTTTTGTCATAGAATCGAAGGACAGAAGCTGCTGGAGACCACCCTCGTCATGTACCTATGAAAGATCACCAACCCTGCAACCAGACTATACTAAAAAGGTTTAGCAAGAGTAGAATCAGTACAAACACACGTACTGGTAGGCATCATCAGTCGACCTGAATCCACTCATACCATCATATAAGAAAATCAGGGAAAGCATGAAAATAACCAATATAGCTCCATCCTCCAACATCGCATCACTCTTTTAACTACAATCCAAACCTCGACCCTTCCTGTTTCTTCCGCTACCAACTCCCTCACTCTCAAGACTTCCAAGTCACACTAAACTTAGACTTCCCAAGTCACACCATCCTTAGACTTCCCAAGTCACACTAACATTAGATTTCCCAAGTCACCTTAGCCTTAACCCAACCACTAAATCCAATCCGAACTACCTCTCCATTATCCTAGTCAACCCCCATGGCTATGCATCCAAAAATTATCCAGTCTCTGTCAGTCCAGACCTACTACCCTTATGGTGCTATCCAAGAGTATCTAAACCCCACTAGGGTCCCTAGGCAATTCCCCAATGTGACAATACCCGCTAGTAGTACGACATCTGACTCTCAGTCATTCCCCTAGCTTACTAGTCACCTGTGATCCACTTTTATTTTAACACCATTTGGCAGTTCTCCATTGAGTCCCTCTATCAGTTTCTTCATTCTACCAGGATGACTCAAAATATAGATTGTCCACTCAAGTTTGACCGCTGCCTCATAACAATGGCAATAAAGAAGCTCTAGAAACCATATTTGCAACAAGATCCCACACCCTTCAAAATAATCTGCACCGTCTGCATATCCGTCCAAGGCACGATAGATATCTGCTAGAATCATAGGGAAGATGGTATAGTTCTTTCTCTTTAATATAACAGTTACTATCCCAGACAAACGCTTATTGATTTTTCGATCTCGTCTTATAAGGGAATCAGGTCATGTGTAGTTCAAAAAGATAGAATGATGAGATGATGAGTTGGAGGTCAAGTGAGGCCCCGTCGAGGCTCCAGTCCACGACTCCTATTATTACATCAAAAATAAAGACAAAAATCAAAAGGAAAATACAAATACAAGATCCTATTGAATCTTGACTTGAATCTTCATGTCTTCTCAAGTGGTGAGATCGACATTTTGATCTTGAATTGAAACTTTAGACTGAACCTGATTCTTCAGGTGGGCTCCCGTCACTTGATTCTGGAAGTTACCATGTTCTTCAGGTAAGTTCGTGAAACTTGAAATTGAAATGAACTTGAAAGTTGAACCTGTTCTTCAGGCTGTCTCCTGCTACTTCTAACTAAACTTAAAATTAAGGGAATTGATTTTTTCTCCAAGAAAGCTCCTAAGATTGAAAATGAATGTTTTGATCTTATTCTCCAAATGGACTCCTGTGAACAAATCAAAACAGAACAAAATTTTCTGCCCCAGTTTGAAGTAAAGAAAATTTTGTGAGTGTGAACCAAAAATGATACTTGGCTTGTAAATCAAGATTTCTGAATACACATAGAACTTTTATTGCATCACACCCTTCAGATGGTTTTCGACCTTTAGAGGTTAACTCCATTCTTCATGAAGATACGATTAAATAATATCCCATTATTCAGGAGGGTCTTGAACTAAAAATAAATCTCATCATCTAGGAGGGTCCTGCTAGTCTCATTTTTCAGGAGGGTCCTGCTAGTCCTATTTTCCTGGAGGATCCTGCTACGCTAAATTTCATTATCCAGGAAGATCCTGCTAGTCCCATTTTCCAGGTGGGTCCTGCTACTAAAAATAAATATCATATTTCAGGAGAGTCCTGCTATGCTAAATCCCATCATCTAGGAGGGTCCTGCTAGGCCCATTTTTCAGGAGGGTCCTTCTACTAAAAATAAATCTTATTTTCCAGGAGGGTCCTGCTACGCTAAATTTCATTATCCAGGAGGGTCCTGCTATGCTAAATCCTATTATCCTAGAGGGTCCTGCAAGTCCCATTTTCTAGGAGGGTCCTACTACTAATAATAAACCTAATTTTCCAGGAGGGTCCTGCTACGCTAAATCCCATTATCCAGGAGGGTTCTGCAAGTCCCATTTTCTAGGAGGGTCCTACTACTAAAAATAAATTCCATTTTCCACGAGGGTCCTGCTATGCTAAATCCCATTATCCAGGAGGGTCCTGCTATGCTAAATACCATTATACAGGAGGTCCTGCTACTAATAATAAATCTTATTTTCCAGGAGGGTCCTGCTTTGCTAAATCCCATTATCCAGGAGGGTCCTGCTAGTCCCATTTTCCCAGAGGGTTCTGCTATTAAAAATAAATCCCATTTTTAAGGAGGGTCCTGCTATGATAAATCCCATTATCTAGGAGGGTCCTTCTATGCTAAATCGCATTATCCAGGAGGGTCCTGCTAGTCTCATTTTCCAGGGGGGTCCTGCTACTAAATATAAATCCCATTTTTTAGAAGGGTCCTGCTACACTAAATCCCGTTATCCAGGAGGGTCTTGCTAGTCCTATTTTCCAAGAGGGTCCTGCTACTAAAAATAAATCTCATTTTCCAAGAGGGTCCGGCTACGCTAAATCCCATTATCAAGGAGGGTCCTACTACGCTAAATCCCATTATCAAGGAGGGTCCTGCTACTAAAAATAAATCTCATTTTCCCGGAGGGTCCTGCTATGCTAAATCTCATTATCCAGAAGGGTCTTGCTGCGCTAAATCCTATTATCCAGGAGGGTCTTGCTAGTCCCATTTTCCATGAGGGTCCTGCTATTAAAAATAAATCCCATTTTCCAGGAGAGTCCAGCTACAGTAAATCCCATTATCTAGGAGGGTCCTGCTATGCTAAATCCCATTATCCAGGAGGGTTCTGCTAGTCCCATTTTTCAGGATGGTCTTGCTACTAAAAATAAGTTCTATTTTTCAAGAGGGTCCTGCTATGCTAAATCTCATTATCCAGGAGGGTCCTGCTAGTCCCATTTTCCAGGAGGGTCCTGCTACTAAAAAAAAATTCATTTTCCAGGAGGGTTCTGAACTAAAATAAATATCACTATCCAGGAGGGTCCTGAATTTGATTATGAAATTCTTAACTTGCATTCTCTCTAACGAGGTACCCGCAACAAACCAACAAATTTTTCTCCTGTTTCAAACAAAGAAAATTTGTGAGTTTTAAAGACTTAATTGTTGGTTTGTGGCTTTGGCTCTAAAGGAGATTTCTCCTGCACTTGTCGTGTTCTGCTCTATTCTAAACTGATGTATGCTCATTGTTGACTTATTGCACTTTTGACCCCAAATTCATTCTATCAACAATGACCTTGGATGACTTTGATCCCATATTATACCTCTGTTTTGCGCAATTTATAAATATAGCCTGGTCTACTCATGGAACCAATTATCAAAATGCAGCAATGCAATAAAGTAAACCCGTACCAGGTGTGGTACCCGAGCCAATCAATTAGTATTTCTCGTACCAGGTATGGTACTCGAGCCAACCATTAGTATATCCCATACCAGGTGTGGTACCTGAGCCAATCATTAATATACCTGTACCGGGCGTGGTACTCGAGCCAAGTGAATGTCACATAAATCCGTAGTCACAAACAATGAACAATCAACACTTGTAAACCAACAAGCAATAATACCTAGTTCATTTCACAAGGTTGGAAACAGGACTTTTGGACATTCCTAAATCAATCCCTAAGCAATGTAATTCATACAAATACTTAGACCAAAATACACAAACATACAACTCATACAGGAATCAATAACCATCACCTAACTTTTTTCCTCGGGCACCTTAGTTAGCCCTAACTTCCATCCAAAGACTATATCCCGTTCACCCTTTATTAACACATCTTAGTAACTACATTGATTCCGAACCCTTCCATAGATAGTTATAATGTGGAAAACCACCCCTTAACCTTGGTGATTCAGACACTCCTTATTATTCTACTCATATTCCCAAACCTTATCTAAGAATTTCCCCATTTTTATTACCCATTTAGTTACCCAAGCATTTTTCGATTCCTAAAACCTTCCAGACATCCCAGTTCCTGAAATCCTGTCATTTTACCATACCAATACAACATGAACAACCCAAAATATATTTCATCCTCCCATTATTCAATCCAATCGATTCCTAGTTCATACATAACCAACACCAAATCCAAACTCCGTGTCCGGAGGCCTAATCATATCAGAAAATCCAGATTGGGAATCAGAAGCTCTGAAAATTTGGGGTGATAAATGGATTTTAAGTTCGAATAATGTTGTAGCAGATCGTGATCAAAGACAAGTGGATCCCTTATACTGCTTGTGATTTGATACTCAGGCCTCTCTCATAGTCAGACTTGATGGATTTGTTAAAGATGCAGTTGATAGATAAATGGAGGTCAAAATGAGAATTAAGGTAGCCCAGCTCAAGGCTGAAAGAAACTATATGTCCACCATCCAAGCCTTAGTTGTGGACTTGGAAAGAGTTAGGGAAAGAATTGATAAGCAGCAAGCAAATATTGCAGAGGAAATAGTCGAATCGACCCGCATTGAAGCCACGCTCCAGGGAAAGATTAAATTGGCAACAACCAGGGGCACACAAATTGCAAAACTCACAGCATCTCGCCAACATCAATTGCAAGAGTATGATAAGGAGAGAGACCAATGGATCCGTGAGAGGGGGATGCTGCGAGAAGAGCTAGAATCAGCTTCGGCTCAAGGACAACACGCACTGGAAATGGTCGCCACCTATGATTAGTAGATACAAGGATGGGAGCAAGCTTTTAAATCACTTTGAGGAAAAGTCCACCATTTGGCCGGCCGCACTGCTTAAATGGACCTTGATTACCAAGGTTTGGACCATGAACAATTTCTTGCACGAGTACCTGCCTTTGCTGATCATCTCACAACCTCATTGCAATACATATACCTAGGTTTGGGAGTTTATTTTAAGTCAAATTCTCCATGAGTAGGTATGATGAGATCTTGAGCACATTAAAGCCCAGTTACCAGTGATAGCAGTCTTTGTTTCCTTTTTGCAGTCTTTTAGCTTAAATCTTTTGTTCTTTTGTCCTGGTCTATGACTTTGGTTTAGCTGTGTTTGTTTAAGTTTTAGTTTTGAGGTCAGTTTTCAGTTCGCAAGGTCTATCTTTAAGTGATTATCTTATTTTGTACTAGCACTTCAAAAATGGATGAATGATGAATGAGATGTCACTTTTTGTTTATTTTCATTTTTGAAATGCACTTCATTATTTGTTTATTTCAGCAAACTTTTATCATTTAAAAAAAATTATGGACTTTTCTCGAACTACGCAAAGATCTGATTCATGTACAACATGATAGGTAGGCAACCCCAATGAGTTCAACCAAAGATTTTTCAAAACAATAACAAAAGAAAGAAAAAGAGAGAAAGGATGCGCTCATTTAAGCCAAGATGAAACATAAGGCCTTCCAAGCTAGAATTGAGAAATGTGTTTAACATAGGATGTGTGAATATGATATGTGAAACTCTTAACGCTAACATTTGCTGTTTACACAGAGAACTAAAAGTAAGTTTAAATGTGGTTGGTTTGTGACTAAGTTGGCATCTCATCCTTACAACACCAGATCAAAAGGGAAAAAAGACAATGACTGGCAAAGAAGGAACACAGTCGGACAATGAAGATGCCCAAAATTTGTTAGTTTAATAAGAATCAATATCAATAGAAAAAGTGAGGATGTTGAGATAACAAATGGCTAAAATATACCAGGCTTGGATAGACGGACAAGCTCCACCATCTTCAATCCCTGGATATCAAATTATGATCACATTATCTCCCGTTCAAGTCTTGGAAAGTGACCCATTGTACCTACCTAGTTTTTACCCATTCATTAACATATCCAACATCGCTGGAAATTTCATGGTGCGCCCTCCAAATGCATCCATGATAAGTAACCCAATTTTCATGCCTGCTACACAGTCTAATACAGTCGCTCAACCAACACTGGTGTGAAAATCCAACAATGAGGCTCCATCTAAAGCTTAGCATGATCAATATTATTCTCCTGAATTGACTTTTGATGTCTCAGGATCTTACCACTACCTGCATCAGTACAACCCCTATGTTAAGGTTGAGAAAACTACTAAGGAAGAGGAGCATGAGTAAATGGTTAAGAAAATAAAAAGTTTGGAGCAAAGCATAAGAGATATGCAAGGATTAGAAGGCCACAAAAGTGTCTCATTTACAGATTTGTGCATGTTTTCCCATATTCAGCTACCTCTTGTGTTTAAGACTCTAAAATTTGAGAAGTACGATGGCCATGATGACCTCATAGCCTACTTGAATAAGTATTGTAATCAACTAAGGGGAGCAAGGGGTAAAGAAGAATTGCCCATGGCCTATTTTGGAGAAAGTCTGGTTGGAATAGCCTTAGAATGGTTCATTGATCAAGACATTTCCAATTGGCATACTTGGGATGACATGGCTCGAGACTTTGTTAAACAATTTCAGTATAACATTGGTATTGTTCCAGATCGTGCTTCTCTTGCGAACATTAGTAAAAAGACCATCAAAAGTTTCCTTGAAGGAGTCAGGTGGAGGGAGCAAGTTGCTAGGGTCAAGCCATCCATGAAGGAGTCAGAGATGTTTGATGTTTTTCTCCAGGCACAAGAACCTGACTACTTCAATCATTTGCTCTCATATGTTGGGAAAAAATTTGCTGAGGCTATCAAGGGTAGTGAAATGATGGAGAATGACATTAAGTCTGGAAAGATCATAAGCTAAGATGCTTTAAAGGCCACAACGCAGGTGATTCAAAATGGGTCAGGAAGTTTTGGAGGGAAGAAAATAAAGGAGGTTGTAGCTACTATCATTTCAGGGCCACAACAAAATCCAAGGGGTCCGTATCACCAGTACACACAGTATCAATCCCACACCTACACTCAAGACCCATATAACCACCCACAATACTACTTTCCTTCCCAAAACCCACTAAATTCCATCCCATCTCCTCAATATCCTATTTATAGCGCACAACCATATGCCCAACCCCCTTCTTACATGCAATGGCGTGCACCAGCCCCCCAAAATCATCCTCCGTCCCCAAAAATTTACCAAGGCCCTACCAAATTCCCTTTTTGGCCTAGGCCAGAGTATAAGAGGGGAAATGCTTCAAAGGATAATTTTACCCCTATCAGAGAATCATATGCTAGCTTGTTCCAGAAATTAAGGGCGTTGAATATTTTGAGCCCAATTGAAAGAAGGATCCCTAACCCTTCCCTAAAAAATTAGATTATTCCAAAAGATGTGCATATTGCTCTGATGCCCCTAGGCACAACACAGAGAAATGTTGGCACTTGAAGAGGGCAATCAAAGATCTGATTGATATGCACCGAATTGAAGTGCAAAGCTCGGATGCACCAAATATCAATCAAAACCCACTACCAACCCATAATGAAACAAACATGTTAGAGTTGATCCAGGGTGGTGAAGAGTCTGCAATTCCCTAAAAACCTATCATTAAGATTGAAAATAGTGTGGAAAAGTTGAGGAATGATATGGATTTTGCAAAAATAGTGCCTTCAAAGGTAAAAGAGATGCCAGTGAGGCCTAACCCATTGAGTACACCCATGCTGGTTATGGAAGGTGTTTCAGAAAATGTTGGGGTAGGCTAGATGAGACCAAAGATAGTTGTTTCAGGAGTGACCACTAAGCCCATTTTGATTGTGAAAGGAGCTCATATCACACCCATTGTTATTAAGCCACTGATGCAACTTCCAGTGGTTAACACTAAAATGGTCCTTTGGAATTATAATTGTACTATGGTGACATACAAAGGGAAGGAAATCACCGAAGAAGTAGATGGGGTAGGGGGATTAACCCGTTCTGGAAGGTGTTTCGCCTTGGAAGAGTTAAGGAAAACTAAACAAGTGAGGGATGACCAAATGCCTTTTAAAAAGCCGGTCACTGAGGAGGAGACTGAAGAATTCTTGAAAAAATGAAATTGTTAGACTATTCTATTATGGAACAATTGAGGAAGACTCCGGCTCAAATCTCTTTATTGTCTTTGCTAATACACTCAGATGAACATCGTAAAGCTATAATGAAGAGCTTGAATGAGGCACATATCCCTAGTGAGATTATACTGAATCAGTTGGAGAAAATTACTGGGAGAATCTTTGAAGTAAAAAGGATTACCTTCTCAGATGATGAACTACCTGTGGAGGGTACTGGACATAATCAAGGCCTTCATATTACTGTGAAGTGTGAGCATTCTTAAATCACTCGGGTCTTGATCGATAGAGACTCTGGTGCAAATATCTATCCTCTGTTAACCTTGCAAAAACTAAATATCCGTAGTAAAAGGATTCAACCCTATAATGTATGTGTTAGATCTTTTGATGGAGCAAAGAAAGATGCCATTGGTGAGATAGAGCTCATACTGACAATAGGGCCTGTTTATTTTGTCATAAATTTTCAAGTATTGAACATCGACGCATCTTATAATCTGTTATTGGGAAAACCATGGGTGCATAGGGCTGGGGAAGTCACATCTACACTACATCAAATGATCAAGTTTGAACAAGTTATGGTGGTAAATGAAATGTTGAAGCATGGGTTCAAACCAGGAAAAGGCTTAGGGGTATCTTTGCAAGGAAGATCTCATCCAGTGAGCCCACATGATAGCCTAGATACTTTTGGTTTGGGGTATGACCCCACTACTGAAGAAAGAAAGAGGGCCAAGAAAAAGAAAAAGTAAGCATGGTCACTTACCAAGCTGATACCACCAATCTGCAAATCTTTCATCAGCTTTGCCGAGTCCTCTATGTTACCGGTCCTAAAGCCTATGTTGGATGTTGATACAGATTTGGCTGAGTACTTCTAGAACTTGTTTGTCGAGGCTGATATGGTTGAAATTGGAGAAGGTCCCAACAACAGAGAGGTGCAATTTATTGGCCTTGATGTCCATCTCAACATTTGAGAGGTCACTCCTCTCCCTATCAAGAAAGAGTCTTGGTAGTCTATTTTGTTTTCCTTTTTGCTATCCGAGTTATTCCTGTAATTCAAATTTTATCTTGTTTGTTTTAATGTTCAAACCCTTATATCTTCCCTTTTAATGAAATGTAATTTCCCTTTTTTATTCGGGTCTAATATATTCATTAATTTACTTTTCTTTTGTACAGTTCTTTCTATGCCGATTCTAGTGATATGACATATATGCGGAATTGTCAGTTATATCTTAAAATCCAATATAATCATCATACCATGAACCAAGAGGTTGAATATGATGAAGATGAAGTATTTGAGGAAATAACCAAGGATTTTGAATATTTTGAGAACAAATCAAACCCTAATATGAATGAAACTGAGGCAATCAATCTAGGAGAGCATGAAAATGTTAGGGAGACTAAGATAAGTGTACATGCTCAAAAACAAAAAAAATTAAGAAATAAGTCATGCTCTATTTGATTACAAGGATATTTTTACATGGTCTTATAATGATATGCCTGGTCTAAGCACTGATCTGGTAGTTCACAAGTTACCAACGGATCTCGCATTCCCCCCTTTTAAGAAAAAGTTGTGAAAACTTAAAACTAACATGAGTATGATAATTAAAGAAGAGATCACAAAGCAACTTGAGGCCAAAGTAATTCGAGTCGCTCAGTATCCTACTTGGTTTGCCAATATCGTCCCTATCCCAAAGAAAGATGGCAAGGTTCGAGTGTGTGTTGATTATCATGATCTAAACAAAGCAAGCCCAAAATATGACTTTCCATTGCCAAACATCCATATTTTTTTAGACAATTGTGCTAAGCATGAAATTGCGTCTTTTGTGGATTGCTACGCAGGGTACCACCAGATCAATATGGATAATAAGGATACAGAAAAGATATCTTTTATCATACCATGGGGGACATATTATTATCGAGTCATGCTTTTTGGGCTAAAGAATGTTGGGGCAACTTACATGAGGGAAATGACCACTATGTTTCATGATATGATGCATAAAGAGATTGAAGTATATATGGATGATGTGATCATTTAATCAAGAAGGCGATCTGACCATGTCACAGATCTGAGGAAATTTTTTGAAAGGCTTTGTAGGTACAATCTCAAGCTTAATCCAGCAAAATGCGTATTTGGACTCCCTTTCGAAAAGATTTTGGGGTTTATAATCAATCAACATGGTATTGAGTTAGATCCATCGAAGATAAAAGCTATTCAGGAACTACCATCGCCAAAGAACAAAACTGAGGTGATGAGCTAACTTGGGAGGTTGAGATATATCAGTAGATTCATCACCTAACTCACAATAGCTTATAAACCTATTTTTAAGTTGTTGAAGAAAAACATTACGGTTGAATAGACTGAGGAATGTCAAGAGGCGTTTGATACAATCAAAAGGTACAAATCAAATCCCCATGTGTTAGTCCTACCCCAGCCGGGAAGACCCTTGATATTATACATGTCAGTTTTGGACAATTCTTTTGGTTGCATATTAGGTCAACATGACATCACAGGCAAAAAAGAGCAAGCTATCTATTACCTTAGCAAGAAATTCACCACTTATGAGGCTAAGTACACTCTTCTTGAAAGGATGTGTTGTGCCCTGATTTGGGTAGCACAGAAGTTAAAGCATTACATTTCTTCCTACACTACTTACCTCATTTCCCACATGGATCCATTGAAGTATATCTTTCAGAAGCCTATGCCCACAGGTAGACTTGAAAAATGGCTACTCACAGAGTTTGACATTGTCTATATGACACGGACTGCAATGAAAGCCCAAGCTTTGGCAGATCATTTGGCTGAAAACCCTATTGATGAAGGATATGATCAATTAAAGACATATTTTTCTAATGAAGAGGTATCATGTATTGATGAAGCTATTTTCGATAATAACCTAGGTTAGAAGTTGTTCTTTGATGGAGCAACTAATGTGAAAGGAGTTGCGATAGGAGCCGTTATTATATCTGAATTAGGGAAATATTATCCTATAATAGCCCAGCTTCGATTATATTATACCATTAATATGGCAGAGTAAGAAGCTTGCATCTTGGGTTTGAGGTTAGCTATCGATATGGGAATCCAAGAAATATTAGAATTAGGAGACTCGGACTTGCTAGTCCACCAAATTCAAGGAGAATGGGAAACTCGTGACTCAAAGCTCATACCATATCGAGATTATTTGTAGGATCTTTGTCAATGGTTTGTATCAGTGAAGTTTAGACATATTCCCAAAGTTTATAATGATATTGTTGATGCTTTAGAAACTTTGTCTTCTATGCTTCAGTATCTCGATAAAACTCACATTGACCCTTTGCACATACAAATTTGTGATCAACATAGTTATTGCAATGCGGTCGAAGAAGAACTCGATGGTAAACCTTGGATCCATGATATCAAAGAATATATTCGATCTAGAGAGTATCCAATGCATGCCGCTGGAAATCAAAAGAGAACTACTCGGCGATTATCTAGCTGATTTTTCTTAAGTGGCAGAATTTTTTACAAGAGGACTCCAGATTTGGGACTTCTAAGGTGTGTAGATGCTAGAGAGGTTTCAACTATCATGACTGAAATACATTTTAGAGTTTGTGGACCACACATAAATAGGTATGTATTAGCAAAGAAAATACTTCAAGCGGGTTATTACTGGTTCACCATGGAGTGAGATTCCATACATTTTGTTCGTAAGTGTCATGAGTTCCAAGTACATGGTGATTTAATACATTCTCCTCATTTGGAATTGAACACAATGCCTGCCCTGTGGCCCTTTGCAGCTTGGGGGATGGATGTGATCGGGCCGATCAAACCAAAAGTGTCAAATAGATATAGGTTCATCCTGGTAGCAATTGATTATTTCACAAAGTAGGCGGAGGCAGTAACTTTCAAGTCTTTAACCAAAAAAATTATGGTGAAATTTGTTCATTTCAACATCATTTGTTGATTCAGTATCCCAAATGTAATTTTATAGATAATGCTGCAAATCTCAATAGTCATTTGATGCAAGAGGTATGCCAACAGCTTAAAATTTCACATCAAAATTCAACTCCTTACCACCCAAAGACAAATGGGGTTGTAGAAGTTGCCAATAAGAACATCAAGAAGATACTCCGCAAGATGGTGCAAGGTTTCGACAGTGGCATGAGAAGTTTCCTTTTGCTTTATTGGGATATCACACTACAGTTCGCACTTCAATAGGTGCAACTACATATTTATTAGTCTATGGGGCAAAAGTGGTTATACCTGCGGAGGTTGATATTCCATCCCTTAGAATCATTGCGAAAGCTGAAATTAATGATGATGAGTGGGTCAAGGCCCAATTAGAGCATTTGAGTTTGCTTGATGAAAAGCAATTGATGTCATTATGTCATGGCCAGTTGTATCAGAAGAGAATGGCATGAGCATATAACAAGAAGGTGCGTCCCAGACATTTTGAAGTGGGTCAATTAGTATTAAGGCGCATCCTCCCATACCAGGCCAAAGTCAAAGGAAAATTTGCTCCAAACTGGCAGGGACCATTCATTATAAAGAGGGTATTGCCCAATGGGGTTTTGTATTGGACAAATATAAAAGGTAAAATGATGGAAATAACTATCAATGCTGATGCAGTGAAGAGATATTGTGTCTGATCCATTTTGTTTTCAGTATTAGATTACTCACTTTGTACTTGACATTTTAAAGGTTGATATGACAATGGCATCTTGTTCTGCTACCAGAAATATTATATCATCCTTTGCTACCCTCGTTGAGCTTAAGTTTATTTTCATTTCTTATCCCTCTTTCAGAATCATAACAAAGTTTAAAAAAAAAAGAAAAGAAAAAAATGACAACACAAAAAATAACAAATGAAAAAAAAAACAAATCAGTAGCCTAAACTATGTTTGACCTGATTATTGTTATGACAGGATACGTAGGCATCCCTATCGCTAGGGTTCGGTCCAACCATATGAAAAGTCCAAAATTTCTCGTTTTAAAGAAACTGGGCCAGAAGTTGTTTTTCTTTTTGAGTCGATTTCGAAAGTTGTAAATCAACCCCATCAGTTAGTGTCGAATTTGAGTCTTCATGCTGTCCATTCTTTCTAACCCTATCCAAAAGCCATATTACAACCAAAAGAAAGACTTTTGGATCAACTTTTGAATGCCAGGTTTAAGTGTGTTATAGGTAGAAGACAATTTCATAATGAGTGGTACTTTAGTTGAGAGAAATTGAAATGAGAGATTCTTATCGGTGAAAACCTTCACAGGCACCATAAGGCGATGGTGAGCTGAGAGAAATTGAAATAAGAGGGTCTTATTGGTGAAAACCTTCGCAGGAACCATAAGGAGATGGTGAGTTGAGAGAAACTAAAATGAGAGAGTCTTATTGGTGAAAACCTCACGGGCACCATAAGGCGAATAAGGGCCTGAATATGGTTATGGTTTGTTGAAACACAAGGAACTCAATTTCAGAGTCGGAAGATCATCAAAAGTTGGTGATTAGCTTGGATGGAAGATTGGGCTAATCAATCCAAAGTGCATGTCATGATTATTGGAGTCGGCTACCACACTCAGATAAGTTTTCCTTTTCCTTTTCTCCCTAAAAGAGATATCCTTTGTTGAATTCTCTTTCTCTATTTTTCTTTGTCTTTATGTGTCTTTGAATCGAGTTCGAGTCAAGTGAGAAAGGATTTGAAAATATGCTACCAAGTTTTCCAATTGAGAAAAGAAAAACAAATGTCCAGCACAAGAAAGTAACATAACCAGGACTCGATCACATCTTTTTTCGTCTTTTCCCTTTAAAAAATAACGGTTAGGTCATCGTCTACTTCTTTGTTTAAGAACTTTTTGAGTTCCCAGTCAAAGAGGGGCAGATGTAGACACGTAATTTTTTACCCTCCCGAGTTTTATCGCATAAAAAAAGAAAATATATTTTTTTAGTCTAATCTTTATTTTAACTTTTATTTCATTTTTGGTTGGTTTTATTTGATAAATTTAAAAACCACAAAAAAAATAGAATCACATTTTTAGGATAAGTTTTATTTTTACCAGGAAAAGAAAATTTTGAAAAAATATATTTCTTTTAAATATAAGTTTTAATAGATAAGCTAGCAATTTTAGTATTTTCGTAGTTACATTTTATTTTAGCATAACTATTTATTTGATTTTTTAATTTATTTTTATTTTATTTTTTGGTAAGTTTTATTTTTAAAAATTAAAAAAAACTACAAAATAGAGTCATATTTTAGGATAAGTTTGTTGTTTTACTTTTCGAATAATAAGAAAATTTTCAATTTTTTTTTTAAATTTAGGTTTTACCGAATAAGCTAGTAGTTTTAGTATTTTCTTAGTGACATTTTATTTTAGACTAGCTATTTAACTTTTTCTATATTTTGTTAATATAAAGTTAATTAGTTAATATTTATATGTAATTTCTAAAACAAATAAGAAAGCTGAAAAAAAAAGAGATCTCCTAAACAAACTCAGCAACCAAATCCTCACACTTAGTTTCTACATTTTTTTTCTTCAAATCATTTTCCCTATAATTTCTCAACTAAGCCTAACTCCCCACATCTGCCAATCCCTTAAAACTCTCAATTAACCCTAACTCCCCACACTCCATATTCCCTCACGTTCCTTATCTCCAGCAAACACACACACACATGACACTTACCTCACACACATGCACCCACCTACACAGCTTATAAGTAAACACACATACACACACAAAGAAGAGAACGGATGAAATAGTAGAGATAAAAACAACACACAGACAAAAAGAGAGATAGAGAGAGCATAAGGATAGAGGAAAAACAACAAGGTCGAAAAATAAAATAAAATCAGAGTGTCTCTTTTTAAGGATTCGCGGGTTGGAGTTTGGATTTTGGTCCCTCTTTTGAGTTTTCAGTGACGGTGTTCTTGCTTTCATTTTTCAATTCATTTATCAAGTAGATTTTTATTCAGTTCTTTTCTATTTATTTTTAGCAATTTTTGTCGTGAGTCAAAGAATAAACAAAGTTACGTATATGATTTCATGTATTATTTAGTATATAGAGTTGATTGTGTACATGAAGTTTTTTTTTATTGTGAGTTGTATGTTTAATTATCCGATCACTTGTATATTCACGCGTAAATTTTGGGCTTAACGTGATTTTTCTTAGGGAGGTAACGTATAATATAAGAATTGAAAACGGAGGGTGAACAAGAGATAGAGATTAGAGAATAGACAAGAAGATAACAGACAGAGAATTAAGAAAAAAAAATACAGCTACAATGAGGAAAACATAGAAAGACGTAGCAACACAGTGAAAAAAAATAGAGAGGAAACCTTGGCGAGATTAATTGTAGAAAAGGAAAATGATTGAAAAGATTAACAAAAATTGGAGTCAATGATTTCCCAGTTTCTAAAATAAGAAAAAGGATAATTGAGGTTCATGTCTCTTCCAATAATGTTTTTAACGTTTGTTATCTATTTTGTCGCCAGTTCTTATAGTTTGTCGGCTTAAATATCCAACGCAAATTTGGTCTTAATTTCACTTCCATACAGTGAGCTTTATGGCGTTTAGTGGTCACTCGTGGAGATAAAATTTTATAATAAAGTTTCTTGTGGTAATATTGTTGAACTTACGTTTCATAGGTTCTCCGATTTTAATCCCAGTTTAAGTTGGCTTCTCTGTTGCAATCATCTGAATATAAAGAGAGAAAGATTTTGATTTGTTTAATTTGATTCATCATTACCCAAATCTATTTAAGCAGGCTCGTTGGTTCCTATTTCACAGAATATGGGAATTGAATGTAGCAAATTTGTAAAGGTTCCTTTCTTTATCAATTTGTTTTCAATAATATTTTTCTATTTGGTTTGAATATCACTTCTTATGGTCAGATAGTTAACTCACTGCTTCTAGTTTGCTTCGTTGAAATGGAAAAGTTTTGATGTTACAATTTCTATTTGTTTTTTTGGGATTAAACATGTAATTTATTTTGTTATGTTTAGTTCATTTTTCTTTTCTAGAAATTTACACTTTAACACTTAAAAAGTGTTAGTGTTTTCATGATTCTATGTTCATATATGGTTGGTTAATGACTCACTGTAGTAGTTATAATTAATGCATTTTCAAAAATGGATCACATAGGGCTAGTTTAAAAATAATTAAGGTTACGTTAAAAAAAATGTAATTAGTGAATGTATATTTAGTTCATAAGTTGGTGATTGAGCTCTTTTAGTGGTTTAATAATCTCATGCTTTTTTTGAAATGTTTGATTACTTTTTTTCAAAGATGTTTTGTAAAAGCGTGCGGAGTTTGGGCTTAAACTATTGTTTAAAGCTCAATTAAAGTGAGAAAGAGCGAGATGGGGTGCAGATTTATTCTAAATCCCATCACATAAATAAAAGAAAAGAGAGGAAAAATCAATTGTGAGGGAGCGAGATGAGTTACGGAATAATCTAAAACTCGTTGCAAAAATGAGAGAAAAGGGTGAAAAAAGGACAAAATAATTGTCCCGATTTGGTAGAATAAATACTTCAAACGATAAGCTCTAATGAGAGCGTGAATAATATATCATCCTGACCGAGGTCGCAACTCTGCGTCCTGGATAAGGGCACGTAAAAATAAATGGCAAGGTCACAAATTTGCGTCTTGACCCAAACTCTCTTAAAAATAATAAATCTCTTGTTCAACTAAAATAATTAGACTCAATCTTTAGGTGCGATACATAAGTCGAGGTCTCATTCATGCGTCTTGATTAGTGTATGTCAAAGTTGAGATCGTAACCTTGCTTCTTAGCCAAGGCCAATAAAAGTTCAACATTATCAAATCATACCATAGGCATAATTAATAATTATAAATATCCATGATTAATTTAAGTCAAGTATAAGCTGATAAAAGCGACCGTGCTAGAACCACAGGACTCGAGGGGTGCCTCATACCTTCCCTTTGGTCAATATAATTTCTTATCCGGTCTTTTATTTTCACAAACAAAAAATAAAGAGTCACTTACTTTTGATTAGAGATTCAAAAAGGTGATTTGGAACACCATTAAAATTCATTTCCAGGTGGCGACTCTATTAAACAAATAAAACAATCTCCATTCGATACTGTCACTAAGTTTCACCTTTGAACCTAAATACTTCTGAAATGACTTCTAAAACTGGTAGTGAACTAAGCGTACCTATCTGAGATGATTGAAAATGGGACTCCATAAAGTCTGACTATCTCATGGATGTACAATCTGGCATAGTCTTCTGCTGAATGTGTAGTCTTTACTGGTAAGAAATGAGCTGACTTGGTCATTCGGTCTACAATCACCCAAATCGAGTTATGCTGTCATTGAGATCGCAGTAGACTTGTGATGAAGTCTATATTAATCATCTCCCATTTTCATTCTAGGAGTGCTATATCCTGAGCCATTCCATATGGCCTGTGGTGCTAAACATTAGTGTCACGCCCCGAGGCTACCCCCTAGATATAACACGGGACTCGAGCCCACAAGGAACCCAAGTTAACCCTTGGCTTTAGCATGACGTAACATAAAATGAATACAATAGAGGAAACATAACAAGATAAGTAAACATACTAACTCAATCATAACATAAAGGATCTAGGAATACCACAATCTGAAACACGAAATCTTGAATAACTGTCTATGTCTGAAAAGTCTCTAAAACTATCACAATGAGTTGCTGGGACAAGACCCCAGCTAACTCTAAGTGCTGAAATAAAGGAATCTACTAGCTAAGAATCATACTAGTCCTCGATTATATAAGGACTCACCAAATCAAATCGAATGGCCTGCGACCTCTAGCCACGAGCCTGAGAATAGGAACCTGTATCTGCATCATCAAAGGATACAGCGCGAGAATATGCCTCAGTACTACAGGATGTACCAAGTATGTGAGATATGCATAAGTATGGTAAAAATGTACTTAAAACATATTTAAAGCTGAACTCATGCATAATAAAAGATATGATAGATAAATATCATAATTTAAGCAAAACATATGAAATAGAATAGCATAAGACTTAAAAGATTGAAAACCTTCATACAAGAGTTTCTTATAACCGACAGTACACCATGTGATCTACATGGAATCAAACTATATAACCCTAGTTGGCAAAGCTTTCCCGAGCCTTGTCAAGGCATGGGGCACCATACATGACATAGCATGGACCACTTTCATAAGCCCATCGGGCTAGAGGAGACACTCTCAACTAACGAGGACCCTCTCTACTTATGCTGGCAACGTAGTTTTGGACTTGGGTTGTCTAGAAACCCTCATCGCTCGGTGATAAATACTACTCCTAAAACATACATATAGCTCATAATATACTTGTGACATATCGGATGCCAAAACTGTTAGAAAAGCATAAGGATATATCTGATGTCATGCCAATCTCAAATCATAAGTCTTAAAGCTTAGCATAGACATAATTCAAAATATACTTTTCTATCTAAATTCATAGCTTGAAGAATTAGGCATGCAATTTCATAATACTTAAGGTCATATTATCTAAACATGCCAATTTTACTTGAAAAAATGTAATTTAATGAAATCATGCTAAAATTTATCCTCAATCATATGGGCTTTTGTAGATACTTAAGGGATCTCAATTAAAACATGGGTAATGAATGAGAAACCATGAATTGATACTTTAAAACCAAATAAATAAGTTTTTCCCAATTTGGGTAAGAACCCTAAATTCACCAATTAATAAATTAAAGTAAAAACTTGGGGTTTTGGGCATAAGGGTGAAAGAAATCCCTTATGGAATACCCGCATACTTGATTTGAAGCTCTCTTGATCTAGGGTGAAGAGAAATGGAGACTTGGGACTTGGAGCTTGAGAGACCTTTTTCCAATTTGGAAGGAGAATGAAAGTTTAGGAGAGGACTTAGGCTAACTAGGGATGAAACCCTACCAAAAGAGTCCAAAAAGACCTCACTTAAGAGTTAAAAGGGTGATTAATTACCAAAATAACCCAGGGACTCAAATTAGAAAAAGCTGTTAAAAATGCGTCTTCAGGCTCCACGAGTGCAATCTGCGAGCCATATATTAAACCACGACTCATGGTTTCCTCTCGTAGTTCCTGGCCAAAGTGTTCAGCTATATATCAAGTTCCATGAGTGAACATTATGGTCCGTAGAACAAACTACGGTCCGTAGAACCCACTCGTGGTTCCTGGGGAACAGGCAGCCCTCAGGTCTGATTCCACAAGTGGACAGTACGGTCCATAGAACAAACTACGATCCGTAGAACCCACTCGTGGTTTTCAGATCAGAGACTGAACCTGTAGAGTACTATCCACGAGTTTATTCTGCGGCTCGTGGTTCAATCCACGACCCATGGTTTGGACTCGTAATTCCTAGAATGTTCAAAACTTTCAGAGATTCTAAGTTTAAAAGTTGAATCAAATTTTAGAGTGTTACAATATCTCCCCTTCGAAATCATTCGTCCTCAAATGAAGAATAAACAAGGAAAAATGGAGAGAAAACCGCCCAACCAACTAGCAAAACATGAAAAATGAAAAACAAGAATGAAAACTGACTTTTATCTTAAAACATGACTGAACTAACTTCAAAAAACATGAATGCATGCTAGGATTATGAAAGCAGATGATGGATTAGGATCAGAGGGAAAACTAAGGAGGAAACTATTACCCCACTCTGAAACTAGATCGGAATGGAAGAAATGAGGGTACTTGGATTTCATGGCTGCTTCTGCTTCCCAAGTAGCTCCCTCAACTAGCTGGTTCCTCCAAAGGACCTTCACCGAAGTGACCTCTTTGTTCCTCAACTTCCAAATCTGACGATCAAGAATCTCCATGGGGACTTCCTCATAAGTGAGGTTACCCTTCACACCCACATCCTCTAAAAGTATAATCAAGGTCGGATTGCCAACACACTTCTTCAACAATGAAACATGGAAAATCGAATGAATCGCTTCTAGATCGGCTGGCAACTCCAACTCATAAGCAACACTACCAACTCTCCTCAGAATATTGTAGGGACCTACATAGCGGGCACTAAGTTTCCCTTTCTTGCCAAACCTCATCACATCCTTCATGGGTGAGACCATTAGAAATACCAAATCATCAACCTCAAACTCCAACTCTCTTCTTCTCACATCCGCATATGATTTATGTCGACTCTGAGCGGCTTCAACCTTTCCCTAACGATCAAAACTTTTTCCATTATCTCATGAACTGAATCTAGACCAATTAAAGCTGCCTCACCTACCTCAAACCAACCAATAAGAGATCTACACCTCCGACCATATAGTGCCTCATAAGGAGCCATCTGGATGCTAGAAGGAAAGTTATTGTTGTAGTCAAACTCGATAAGAGGTAAGTGATCATCCCAATTACCTTTGAAATAAATCACATAAGCTCTCAACATTTCCTCTAAGGTCTGAATAGTATAGTCTGCCTGGCCATCCGTCTGTGGGTGAAAAGCTGTGCTAAGCTTAACCTGAGTACCAAGACCTTTTTGAAATGATCTCCGAAATAAACTGGGTACCCCTATCCAAAATGATAGACAATGGAACCCCATGAAGCCTGACTATTTCACAGAATTAGAGTCTAGAATAATCCTCTGCTGAATCAGTAGTCTTAACAGCTAAGAAGTGGGATGACCTAGTCATCCTATAGATAATCACCCAAATAAAATCATGCTGCTTGCGAGTACGAGGCAAGCCGGTAATGAAGTCCATATTAACCGCTTCCCACTTCCAAGTTGGAAGGTCAATATCCTGAATCATACCACCCGGTCACTGATGTTCCACCTTCACTTGTTGACAGTTGGGACACTTAGCCACAAAATTTGCTATGTCCCTTTTCATGCCATTCCACCAATAGACTTCCCGTAGAACACAGTACATCTTAGTGGCACCGGGGTGAATAGAATACCTGGATCTATGAGCCTCTATCAAGATCCACCGTCTCAACCCATCTATGTTACGAACACACAATCGGCCTTGATATCGAAGCACACCATGTCCCCCCTTGGGAGAAAACCTCTACCCTTTGCTGATGGACTGCACCCCTCAATTGGTGCAAAATAGGATCACTGTCTTACTTCTCTTTCACTTTAGCTACCAATGATGATTTGGAACTATTCTGAACAATAACACTACCATCTGTTGAATCCATAAGGCGAACTCCTAATCAAGCAAGTCTATGAACATCCTTGGCCAATTCCTTCTTTCTATCCTCAACCGATGACACACTACCCATAGACAACCTGCTAAGTGCATCCACCACTACATTGGCCTTACCCGGATGGTAAAGCACACTCATATCATAATCCTTAAGAAACTCAATCCACCTCCTTTGATAAAGATTCAATTTCTTTTGAGTGAACACACACTGAAGACTCTTATGATCGGTGAATACATCCACGTGAATACCATACAAGTAGTGTCTTCAAATATTCAAAGAAAAGACCACTGCCGCTAGCTCAAGTTTATGAGTCAGGTAGTTTTTCTCATGAATTATAAGCTGTCTAGAAGCATAAGCACTCACCCTACCATGCTGCATCAAAACACAACCCAAAAAAATTCTAAAAGCATCACAATACACAACAAAGTCATTTAAGCCCTCGGGTAGTGCCAAAACTCGAGCTATCGTCAACCTAGTCTTCAATTCCTGAAAGTTCTTCTCATATAGGTCAGACCAAAGAAATTTAACCTTCTTCTAAGTCAACCTAGTCAATGGGGAAACTATGGAAGAATACCCTTCCACAAATCTCCTATAGTAACCAGCCAAACCCAAAAAGATCCTAATATCTAACGGGGAAGGGGGTCTAGGACAGTTCTTCACTGCCTCTATCTTTTGCGAATCCACTCGAATACTATCTCTAGTAACAATATGACCCAGAAAAGCAACAGAATACATTCAAAACTCACACTTACTGAACTTGGCAAATAACTGTCGATCCTTGAGAGTCTGCAACACAACCCTCAAATGGTCCTCATGCTCCTCCTTACTCCGAGAGTACATAAGAATATCATTAATGAAAATAATCACAAACATATCTAAATATTGTTTAAACACATGCTTCATCAAGTCCATAAAGGCTGCAGGAGCATTCATTAGTCCAAAAGACATAACCACAAATTCATAATGGCCATTTCGAGTTCTGACATGTGTCTTTGGGATGTCATACTCTCTAACTCTGAGCTGATGATAACAGGATCTAAGGTCGATCTTGGAGAAATAAATGGTACCCTGAAGCTGATCAAATAAGTCATCAATCCTAGGAATGGGATACTTATTCTTGATTGTGACCTTGTTCAACTGATGATAGCTAATACACATTCTGAGAGAACCATCCTTCTTATGCACGAATAGGACTGGAGAACCCCATAGAGAGATGCTAGGTCAAATAAAACCCTTATGAAGGAGGTCTTTCAACTGATCCTTCAATTCCTTCAGCTTCGCTGGAGCCATTCTATAAGGAGGAATAGAGATAGGTTATTTATGTGGGAAAAGGCCTATCCTAAAGTCAATCTCCCACTCGTGAGGGACTCCAGGCAAATCCTCGAGAAACACTTTAGGGAACTCATTTACAATAGAAACTGACTGGAGAGATAGGGTTTCAGACTCCGTGTCTATAAGCTAAACTATATGATAAACATAACCCTAAGAAATTATCTTCCTAACCTTGAGATACGATATGAAATGACCCTTTGAGGATGGAGGACTACCTTGCCACTCTACGACAGGTTCATTTGGAAACTTGAAACTAATAACTCGAGTACGACAATCAATTGAGGCATAACATGCATACAACCAATCCATTCCAAGAATAATATTAAAATCAGTCATCTCCAACTCTACTAGGTCCATTGAAGTGATTTTATGAAGGACTGAGATAGGGAAATTTTGGTATATTTTTTTGGCTAGGACTGACTCACCAACAGGAGTAGAAACACAAAAGGGTACTAAGAGCTGTTCAGGACAAATTTTGAACTTGCAAGCAACATAAAGGGTCACAAAAGATAAGGAGGCACTGGGGTCCAATAAAGCATACATATCGAGATAGAAGACTTTCAATATACCAGTAAAAACATCTGGGGAATTCTCCTGGTCCTGGCGAGAAGACATGGAAAAAAGGTGGTCCTGGCACTGACCACAACCTGAACCAGAACCAACACTCTACAGGGTTGGTCAACTTCCTGGGGCTACTGGAGTAGACTGAGTCCTGCTACCTCCCTGTTCCTTCTTAGCTGAAGGGTAATCCCTAATTCTGTGTCCCACTTGACCATACCCAAAGCATCCATCTATGCCATACAAACACTCTCCCAGGTGACTCTCCCCCCACTTGTTGCAAATAGGGTAGGAAGGCCCTTTTGCAACAATCCCCTGAGACTGCAAACTTGATCCTCTACCTAACTGATCATGCTTAGTCCTGGGGGCCTGAGTAGGAGAACTAGCTGAAGAATGCACAGGTCCTGATGACCTCTTCTGAAATGAAGAATGGTGTCCACCTCTAGACCTTTAATGGCTAAAACCCGGACCCTCTAATCTGACCCTCTTATTCTCTCTTGCCATTTCCCTCAGCTTATCTCCCTCAATCTGGTGAGCATGAGTCATAAGTCTAGAAATATTCATGTTACCTAAAAGAATAGTGGACCTGCACTCCTTCTTCACCAAATCTGACACCCCATAAATGAACTTGCTCATCTGATCCCTCAGATCTGCCACCATAGAAGGAGCATACCTAGAAAGCTAGGTGAACTTTAATCCATATTCCTGAACCAACATAGAGCCCTACCTCAAATTCATGAACTCTTCGGCCTTTGCCTCCCTCAACTTCCTAGAGAAGAACCGATCAAGAAAAGCCCTCTTAAAGCACTACCCAGTCATAGAGACCACGTCCCTAGCCCTAGTATCTTTTCACTAGGTATACCAAATGTGAGCTACATCCTTGAGTTGATAGAAAGCTAGATCAACATCATCAATACCAATAACTTGCATCACATCCAAAATCTTTTTCACCTCATCCATGAAGTTTTATGGGTCTTCACCAACCTTAGAACCCCAAAACTCGGGTGGGTTCATGCGAATAAAGTGTCAAACTCAAGCCATAATAGCCCTACCTTGAGGGTGGATGGGAGCAGGTGCTTGCTGATTGGCCTGATCGGCCATAGTCTGAGCTAATATATGAATGGCATTCTTGAACTCCGCATTTATGACCTCGAGGTCTTAAACTGGAGGATTAGCATTTTGGGTATTGGCCCAGCGAGGCATGGCTTTGCAAGGAGGCATAATCTGAAATACACAAAGATTTGATTAGAGGATTAATAGAGTTAAACTCTATCACATAATATTGATCAGGAAAGAAGTGAAGGTTTTCCTAAGACACCTCGTAACTTCCCTCTCATCAGTGTGATGTGCTTCACAAACATGAAATAGGCTCTACTCGATGCGGCTTTTAGACAACCTAGGACTCTTGAACCTGATGCTCTGATACCAAGTTTTTCACACTCCAAGGCTACCTCATAGACGTAACATGTGACCCGAGCCCACAAGGAACCCAAGTTAGCCCTTGGCTTTAGCATGACGTAACATAACATGAATACAATAGTGGAAACATAAAAAGAGAAGTAAACATACTAACTCAATCATAACATAAAGGATCTAGGAATACCATAATCTGAAACACAAAATCTCGAATAACTGTCTATGTCTTAAAAGCCTCTAAAACCATGATAATGAGTTGCTGGGACAAGACCCTAGCTAACTCTAAGTGCTGAAATAAAAGAACCTACTAGCTAAGAATCATACTAGTCCTCAATTATATGAGGACTCACCCAATAAAATCGGATGGCCTACGACCTCTAGCCACGAGCCTGGGAATAGGAACTTGTATCTTCATCATCAAAGGATGCAGCGGGAGAATATGCGTCAGTACTACAGGATGTATAGAGCATGTGAGATATGTATAAATATGGTAAAAACGTACTTAAAACATATTTAAAGTTTAACTCATGCATAATAAAAGATATGATAGATAAATATCATAATTTAAGCAAAACATATGAAATAGAATAGCATAAGACTTAAAAGATTGAAAACCTTCATATGGGAGTTTCTTATAATCGACAGTAGACCATGTGAGCTACATGGAATCCAACTATTAACCCTAGTTAGAAAAGCTGCCCCGAGCCTTGCCAAGGCATGGGGCACTATACATTTCATAGCATGGAACCACTTTTATAAGCCCATCAGGCTAGAGGAAAAACTCTCAACTAACAAGGATCCTCTTTACCTATGCTGGCAACATTATTTTGGACTTGAGTTATCTAGAAACCCTCATTGATCAGTGCTAAACACTACTCCCAAAACATACATATAGCTCATAATATACTTGTGACATATCTGATGCCAAAACTATTAGAAAAGCAAAAGGACATAACTGATGTCATGCCAATCTCAAATCATAAGTCTTAAAGCTTAGCATAGCCATAATTCAAAACATACTTTTCTTTCTAAATTCATAGCTTGAAGAATTAGGTATGCAATTTCATAATACCTGAGGTCATGTTATCTAAACATGCCAATTTTACTTGAAAATATGCAATTTAATAAAATCATGCTAGAATTCATCCTCAATCATATGGGCTTTTGAAGATACTTAAGGGATCTTAATTAAAACATGGGTAATGAATGATAAACCATGGATTGATACCTTAAAACCAAATACATAACTTTTCCCAATTTGGGTAAGAACCCTAAATTGACCAATTCATAAATTAAAGTAAAAACTTGGAGTTTTGGTCATAAGGGTGAAAGGAATTCCTTATTGAATACCCACATACCTGATTTAAAGCTTTCTTGATCTAGGGTGAAGAGAAATGGAGACTTGGGACTTGGAGCTTGTAGCTTGAGAGACCCTTTTCCAGTTTGGAAGGATAATGAAAGTTTAGGAGAGGACTTAGGCTAATTAGGGATGAAACCCTACAAAAAGAGTCTAAAAAGACCTCACTTAAGAGTTAAAAGGGTGGGTAATTACCAAAATAACCCAGGGACTTAAATTAGAAAAAGCTGTTAAAACTGCGGCTTTAGGCTCCACAAGTGCAATCTATTAGCCGTAGATTAAACCACGACTCATGGTTTCCTCTCGTGGTTCTTGGACAAAGTGTTCAACTGTAGATCAAGTTCCACGAGTGAATAGTATGGTCCATAGAACAAACTACGATCCGTAAAACCCACTCGTGGTTCCTGGGGAACAGGCAGCCCTCAAGTCTGATTCCATGAGTGAACAGTATAGTCCGTAGAACAAACTACGGTCCATAGAACCCACTCATGGTTTTCAGATCAAAGATTGAACCTGCAGAGTACTATCCACGAGTTCATTCTGCGGCTTGTGGTTCAATCCACGGCCGTGGTTTGGACTCGTAACTCCTGGAATGTTTAAAATTTTCAGAGATTATAAGTTTAAAAGCTGAATCGAATTCCGAGGTGTTACAATTAACCTCTTGGCAATTTGGGCACTTAGAAACAATGTCTGTAATATCTCTCTTTATACTATTCCACCAATAAACTTCTCTCAAGTCATGGCACATCTTTGTAGAATCTAGAGGAGTTGAATATCTGGAACTGTGCACTTCTACCATAATTCTATCTCTGAGACCATATATATTTGGAACACACAATTTATCTTGATACCTCAAGACACCATCTCCCCTTTGTGCAAAAACTAGCACCTTTTGCTTGCGAACATCTTCCTTTAGCTGGAGCAAGATGGGGTCAGTGTTCTACTTTTCTTTAACTTTTACTAGTAAGGATGATTCAGCTCCATTATGGATAAGTACATTACCTTTATCCGAGTCAGAAAGCAAACTCCCAAATATGCAAGTCTATGCACCTCCTTAGCTAATTCTTTCTTTCCTTTCTCAACATGAGTTGTACTTCTCATGGATAACCTACTAAGAGAATCAACAACCGTATTAGCCTTAACTGGATGGTAGAGAATACTCATGTTGTAATCCTTAAGCAATTCGAGCCATCTCTCTATCTAAGATTCAGCCCCTTATGGCTGAAAACATACTGAAGACTCTTGTGATAAGTAAACACATCAACATGCAGGCCATAGAGATAATGAGGCCAAATCTTTAACGTGAACACTACAACTGCCAATTCAAGGTCATGAGTTAAATAATTCTTCTCATGAACCTTAAGCTGCCTTCCATTCTACATTAAAAAACACCTGATGCCCACTCTGGATTCATCACAATACATAACAAAACCTTATGTACCCTCTGGTAGGGTCAATACTGTAGCAGTAGTCAAACACGTCTTTAATTCTTGAAAGCTTTTTTCACAAGCTTTATACCATTGAAACTCAGCCTTTTTCTAAGTCAACTTAGTTAACGGGGCAGTAATAGATGAAAAACACTCTACGAACCTCCTATAATAGCAGTTCAAACCTAATAAACTCCTAATGTCAATCAGAGTGGTGAGTCTAGGCCAACTCTTTACTGCCGCATCTTCAAAGAATCAACCCGAATACCCTCATTGGAAAATATATGGCCTATGAATGACACAGAATTCAATTAAAATTCAAACTTGGAAAAATTGGTGAATAACTCACGGTGTTAGAGAGCCTGAAGGACTGTTCAGAGGTGATTAGTGTGATCCTTCTCACTTCTAGAGTAGATTAGGATATTGTCGATGAATACAATGATGAACATGTCTAGATACTACTTAAACACTCTACTCATTAGGTTTATGAATATTGCAGGAGCATTAGTCAAACTAAAGTACATGACAAGGAACTCAAAATGACCATAACGGGTCCTGAAAGCTATTTTAGGGATATCACTTTCTTTAACTTTCAACTGGTGATAACCTGATCTGATGTCTATCTTAAAGAAACAAGTGGCACCCTGAAGTTGGTCAAACAAGTCATCAATTTTGGGAAGGAGATACTTATTCTTTTGGTGACTTTGTTCAACTAACGATAATCAATGCACATTCTAAGGGAACCATCTTTCTTTCGCACGAAAAGGACTAGAGATTCCCAAGGAGCGCCATTGGGGAGGATAAACCCTTTATCAAGTAGATCTTTCAACTAATTTTTTAACTCTTTTAATTCAGCTGGAGCCATTATGTATGGAGAAATAGAGATGTGATGAATATGGGAAAGGACATCTATGCCAAAGTCTATTTTTCTATATAGAGAGACATCGGGAAGATCATCAGAAAAAGACTTCTGGAAACTCACTCACTATTGGAACTGACTGAAAGGATGGTGTCTCAGCATTAGAGTCTCTAATACTGACTAAGTGATAAATACACCCCTTTAAAACTAATTTTCTGGCCTTAAGGTATTAGATGAAATGACCCTTAGGCACAACTAGACTACCCTTCCAAACTAAGATTGGCTCATTAGGAAACTAAAATTTGACTACTCGAGTTCTATAATCGATTGAGGAATAAGATTAATATAAATAGTCCATGCCTAGAATGATATAAATCCACCATATCCAGCTCAACAAGGTCAGTTGTGGTGTCTTTATGAAGGACTGAAATGGTGCAACTTCTGTAGGCATTTGTTGCTATAACTGACTCACCAATAGGAGTAGAAATGCTGAAAGGCTCTAAAAGTTATCTGAGGCAAATTTTGAACCTAATAACTATGTAAGGAATCACAAAAGACAAAGTAGTGCCTGAATCAAGTAAGGCGTAAGCATTTATGGAGAATACTTTTAACATACCAGTAATGAAGTCTAAGGAGTTCTCCTAGTCCTGGCAACTAGACGTGGTATACAGATGGTTCTGACCACTGCTTGTCCTTAATGTAGTGGCCTTCTAGGAAACTCTACCTTCTGGAGATGCTAAAGTTGACTGAGATCTATTGCTCCCATTCCCTTTCCTCAAAGATGGATAGTATCTCAAAAAGTGGCCCAATTGGACGCACTTGTAACATCCACTTGTTGTAATTCCCCAAACCTAACATACGTGTACAATTCATAAACACCAATGAATCAGTACGAACCGGGAAGATAAGGATATAAATAGATAATTATGCAAAGGAACATTTATATTAAGTCATTTAAAGTTCTAGACCAAAGTTATAAACCAAAGGGAGACTTGAAAAAAAAGTTCAAGTTGAAGGGTTCATTATGGTAGAATAATTCAAACAATCTCGTATATGGTCTGACTTAAAATGGGTATATCTCCCAACATATGAAGAGTTAGAGGTCCTACGACATGCCAAGTAAAAGGTATTTAAGTCTAGATTCTAACATAACAAACACTCATCCATACAAGTTCAGAATAAGAAGTTATGCGCATTTTACCATAGACACGTGCACTGCCTAATCACTGTGGGACATGTGGCATCCTTGGGTAAGTCGGCGAAAAGTTGGGTTTTTATATTAACATTTTGGGATTTCATTTTCCATATCTATCAAAACGTAAATGACATGTTCCTAAGCATTTTTCTTCAGTTCTCCTTCATCTCCATCTCTCCCTAGCCTAAGGTAAGTTGATTCCTTCAAGAATCAAGTGTATTTTTCATCATAGATCATGGAAATATACTTAGCCAAGTGTTTTCTTGAAGGAAAAGGTGTTGTTCTTGAAGATTAAAAAGGTGCAGGGATTGGATTCTTATTGATAAATGTGCTCTTCTATCTCAATAAATATGACTCTTCTTGGATCCTTATTGTGCGTTCCTGGCTTTATTGACTTCTAGAAACTTCGATTTTTTCATTCCTTCTAAGATGCCTAAGATGAGTTCTACATCAAGTGATGTTAAGGCTTCTGTGCCTGTTACTTCAGTGCTTCCTTCAGCGCCAGGACTTCAGAGTGAGAGTTTACCGCATCAAATAGGGGGTGTGGGGCCAGCCCAACCTCTGATTGGATTTAAAGCGACCCCAGTTCTTCAGGACACCATGGCTAGGACTCTAAGTTGTCCTGTGGGTGTTTCAGTAACCAGTTTTATGAGTAGTGCTTCAACAAGGGTTGAGCTTCCAGTTCTCTAGCAGGGTTGTATGTCGGTATTGGACTATGAGGTGAAATTTTATGACATGGTTAGATGTACTGCTAGGGCTGTACCTTCAGAGTTTGATCGAGTTCAGATCTTTGTTGGAGGTTTGACTTCACCGCTCTGCTTGGCGACCTTGCATTTGGTTACAGTTGCGACTACTTTCCTTCAGGTAGTGGATCATGCTTGGGCTATTAAGGGTTTATGTCGTGAAGATTATGGAGGTAGTGCTAAGAAACATAATCGCAAGGACACTTCTCGAGGTTCTCAGACTCAAGGTAGGGGATTCACCACCAGAGATAGGTTCCACTACTTCTTATCTGCTAGGCCAGTTTTGGTTCCTCCGCAGATTTCAGAGGGTGATGGTATAGGGCATGTTGACCAGAGTGGATTTATTATGGGTCAGGTTCTTCAAGGTTCACTTTTAGGTTGTGTAGGCTGTAGTGTCTAGTTAGGTTCCATGAGATCTTTCCATTGGACTTCATCTGGTAGAGGTTGTTTTTGATGTGGTGAGCATGGGCACTTTGCTAGGAAATGCCCCACGATTTTGTATCCTGGTCAGCTTAGTTTTTATGATTGTGGGGAAGTTGGTCACCTTTATAGAGCTTTTCCTTAGAGAGGGATGGCAGAGCTTTCAGCTTTGACTACTCAGTCTAGAGTTAGACCGCGTCAGTCTGATGCCCTTCCTGGTGGACCCGAGGTAGAGGTTCTTGATATCGTTGCTCCAGGTTAGGCTCCTGTTTCCTTCGACTTGTGATAGTCATACTCACCTTGCGATTCTATCCTTTCTATCATTTAATTGCTTATATGCCTGCTACTTGTTTTGTTGTTTGACTACTTGATATGTAGTATCTTTGCATTGTTTTCGTGGTTGTTTGTTCCTTAGTAGTGGATGGGGGTGAGTTATCCTTGTGAGGTATTTATCTGGAGTTGTGGCTCATGGGTAGTTCTTGTTAGTCTCTTTTCTGGTTAGTTTCACTTCCAGTTTTGTTGTGACTCAAGGCTTGTGTTAAGTCTCCCCTTTTGAGCAGTCCTAGATGGTTGTTGCCTAGGCTGTTACCTAGATTTTGCTAGAGGTTCTTGTGTTAGTTCGATGTGATACCGGTAGTTGTGCCAGAGTTGAGATTTTGTCTTCAGATGGGAGATGTTGTTATGCTAGTGAGCATGGTTTTGGTTTGTTTTTTTCGAGTGATTAGAGTCGACCCTTCTTGTTTGGTTGGTTTAGGAGATTGGCAGGTATGTGGGTTGTTCCCATAGTCTCCTTCAGTTTCTTTCCAAGTTGGGTTGGTTTGTTGTTTTCCCTAATTCCAGTTAGAGTGACTTTTGACCGTAGCCCTCTAGTTGAGCTTTTAAATTAGTATTGTGATTAAGTTTGGCTTTAGCATTTTTGACTAAGTGTTGACAGTGGCCTCGTGGCTGAGTTCTACTCGTAGCATTTTGGATGATTTGGGCATCCGGCCCATTCTTCTCTTGCTTTATTGAGTTATGTCACACTAGATCCTGTAAACACTAGGGGATTCATTCTGAGGAAATCTTAGACTTTGGATCTGGCAGTCTCTCCCTGGATAGTGTTACGTGCAGCCACATTCTGTCCTTGGACCCGAGCAGCTACTAACTGGGTGAGCAATTGTATTACTCCTCTAAGATTCTTCTCTGAGGCACCTGCTGACGGTATAGGTAGTGTAAAAACTGCTGCTGATTCTACTGGTGGTGTAGAAACTCCTGTACACCCTTCTATTCTAGGAATCTAAGGATGTGGAAGTGTAGTACTCAAAAAGATCTCCTGAGCCCAGGTCTAATCCGCTAATACTGGAGAATGCTCTATAGTAGCTGCCTCCTGAGTAGTGCTGGAAGTGGCCCTATGGCCTACTTTATGCTTATCTTTAGTGGACATGATCTGTATCACAAATAAGCAGAGTGTGAGTCAGAAATAAATTTATATGACTTAGCTCTATTGCACGATCTAGATTTTAATAGAAGGTTAGACTTCTAAATGCCCGTGTGGTCCCTTAATTATAAATATGGCATGCAACACATTCATAAGAAAGGTCCGACTAGACACGACTTCTTAGACTCCCTGAGACACTTAAATCTTGTGCTTTGATACCAAGTTTGTCACGCTCCTAGCTAGAAGGGGTGAACATCGATGAGTTATACGAGCACTTGCTTAACATATATACTAAACTCGTCCTAAGGTCATCAACTGATAAGCAACAATGAGGAAATCAACGTGTGTTTACATATACTGACACATAGATAATTGAAGGGCCCACTGGCTAGCTGTACAACTGAAACAAAACTAAGTCTAAGAAGCCTCTAAAGAGTTTGCAACTGAAATCTGATAACTAGTCAGGATAGGGCCCCGAAATACCCACTATATGATATGTACATGAAGCAAAAACATATAACCTAGACATCTGATAACTCTAGAGAGAGGTGGAGCTTACGAACTGATCGACTGGAAGGCACTGGTCTACTATGGATATCTGCTAGCCTGAGTACCTTAGCTTGCATTTAAAAAATGCAGCTCCCCCAAATAAAGGGATGTCAATACATATAAAACATGTACTATTATGTAAACCGTACCGAATAATAGGTAGACATGTAAGAATACTCACTGAATTGAATATCAAAGAGAGGAAAATCTGAGCATACACATACATGGAATGTAATCTGAAACTGAAACTAATAGTATGACCAATATCAGGGGTCCTCATATAACGTCCTATGCATTACTTATTTACATATATTTAAAATTCCTAGAATTTGCCTAGGTGGCATCTTTATCCTTTTATATTGCTTCTCTCTTCTTTTTGTAATACTAACTATCAGGAAGTCATACGATGGCCTACTGTCGGTGATCGGTGACACCTGTATGGCATCTGTAGCCAACTATCATAACCATGTGTGAAATCTCATAGTCTGGATAACATGGTCTATCAAGGTACGCCCTCCATGGCTCCTGTAAGGTCTGCCCGTAGGCTTGTATAGTCAGGGAAATCCACGATAGGAAGTTCTAGCTGACTTTGTTTGAATTTTATGCACAGAATAGTGTCACACATAGTGGCCCTAAGAATACCCACCCCACGTTGTAGAGTAGTCTATAATCTCATCTTACCTGTGAAGGTCTGTAGTAAGAAACTCATGAATCATATAACTCATTATATGAATAATGATTACTTTCTTTAGCTGAAGAATTATATTTCTATGTGATCTTTATACTTATGGCTAATCTATGGCGAATTACTTCCTTTAAATTTCGTGACATATATGCTTTGTAACTTCTGGGAGTTTCAATTGAAGACATGTACGGTCATGTGAAACATATGACTTCTTTGACTAGAAAAGAGTACTATAACTGTATAGGTTTATAACTCCACATGAAAGAGACCTATAATAGTAATAAGCTTTGCTCTCAAGTATCATATATGACAACCTTTATAGAAGGAACATGTGACTCTAGGTCATGCCTTGATGGTGAAAGAGGTTTTATCTTTACATACCTTACTTTGAGACGCTCTCTCTTATGATGTGTCATAAATTCCCTTCAAAACACTTTTTATCCATAACATAACATCATATGCAATGGTATAGGCATCTAACCAAGAAGTACGATGAGGTAGGAAAGATAATAATAACTTACGAGCGACAAGCTTAGACAATAAGATAAATAAATGGTGTATCTCCACACCTCTCTATTTCCCCCCTTACTAACTGAACTATGACCACCTATGAGGTCAATATTACTCCCTCCATACTTGCCTTACAATATACAGCCCATTCCATATCCCAAACAAGGTCATAAAATTTAACCCTCAGTTTCCAAACACCTCCTCGGGAGTTCTTTGTCTAGTGGTGTAAAATGCCCCTTTAAGCTCATAGATTAAGTTAGGAGAGAATTATAACATTTCATACAGTAATAGTAAGCCTAAGAACATTTAAACAACATTCTCAATCCATTTAGGCATTTCATCAAACACTTGACGATCGACAAGCTTGCAAGGGCCATAAAAATCGTGTTTTCTATACCTAGCCTCTCTCTTTATTGCAGCTGTCACGACCCAATTTCTTAGGTCATGATGGAACCTACAACCCTCCAGTAGGCAAACCAATTCCCTTAGCCCAGAATGGTAAGTAATAGGCTACTACCTAACTAATACGCACAATGAACAGAAATAAGCGAAAGCCGAATGTAAAGATAAGACAACATGGAAGCAACAACCCGAAGTATATATATACAAGTGATACTACACCAACCCTAAGACTTGGTATAGATAGTATAAAAGCTTCTAATAGAGTACAAGTGCTAGAAGTAACAAAATGATAAGTACAACTGTCTCCGAATATAGATACAAGAGTAACAGTACAACAGATGAGATGTAGACAAGCCCCGACCGTCAGACGCTCACCCTGGTCTCAAATCTCCCAAAGGCTGCACGAGTTTGCAACATGATTAACGGCAGAAGCTCAACTAATATATGCACCAAGAAGTGCAGAAGTGTAGTATGAGCACCAAGACAACGGGTACTCAGTAGGCATCATCGGCCGACTGAGCGCATATAAGATATAAAAACAGTAATATAGCAGATAGCAAGAAAGCAGTCACAGAAGCAAGGAACTAGCACAAGGAGAAATCAACCAAGACTTACAAGTATACATGCTAGCACAAGACATATACATAACACAGAATCACAAGTGAAGGAAAGAAGAATGCACCTGGAGTCCTTGCACAACAATATAGGTAAATAAAGAGAAAGAGTTGAGAAAAATGGTGGTATACCGGTAACCTCAAGTAACAAGAAAAGAAGGAAGGCAATTCAACATAATCAAACTAGAAGGCATACACTAACAGAAACATGCGTTTAACACCAACTATCAAGATAAGCAAAAATTGGGATAAATCTCACAAATACAAACCTAGAGCAGAATAACTAAACCACCATAACCGATATCTACTACCCAAAATCATGACAAGGAACAGAACCAGAAACCCACAATCTGTATAGAAGACCGCACAACAGTGCCTCAATAGCATAGGACTCACTAGCACATCAATACTAGAGCCCAAACTCGGGGCCTCAACAGGCTAAAACTTACTAATTCACAACAACCCAGGGACCACAACTAGCTCTATGAAATAACAGGAGTAATAAAATCTACCTACAGTCCCAATGGCTTCCCATACAACCGAGGAACGCAATCAAGTGAAAACAAACCCTCCGGCCGCTCATACAATCAGAGAGTACACTGAACACACAGCAAACAAGGGTGGAATCCGAGTGAAATATGCATGATGATGTGATATGATGAATCTGTAACTAGTTGTAACCGCAGTGTCAGTATGTTACTCCATCCGGTGCCCCAAAGGTATAATAAAGGCGGGATCCATGGAAGGACTTCTTCCGAGTACATCTACTCCGACCTAAACCCCTACCCCCAGTCACCCTTTTGCCCGTAGCACTTGGTCCGGAATGACAGGGTCCATGGAGGTCTACTCGTAGACCACATACTACACTCTAACCTCAACTATCTTAGCAATTAGGATCTCATAGTACGTGCTCGTATTTAATCCAAGTCTAAACCAGTAGTAGTAATCTCAATAATCCCCATCAAGGGTGCCCGAAGCGTATCCGGGTCTAAAGCAGTAGCGGTAATATCATAAACCCCGTCAAAGGGTGATCGAAGTATATTCGGGTCTAAATCAGTAATCATATCTCAATAATCCTCATTGAGGGTTCCCAAAGCGTATTTGGGTCTAAAACAAAAATCAAGTATTAGCATCCCTAAACTGGGTGCCCGGCTCATATTCGGGTCTAAATCCATCAAAAAAAATGACTAGTGCTACGGTCCAGCCGAGCCTAGTATCAGAATAAAGATCAGTAATCAAAGCATCGTAATCTCCCCTCTACTCTGAGAGGTTTCATAAAAGTCAATTTTAAAGTTCTTTCAAAGTCATGAACCAAAAACGGGCCCTCAGGGCCATGAAAAGTTTAGACAGTCAATTATAGTAGGCCCGAAGCTAAATCAGTAGTAAAACTTGCAGGGAAAAACCTTTTCACGCATGATATGCTCGCAAACAATAGAATAGCCCAAAATGGCTCACAAACATTTCCTATCGGCCCTGCACAGGCTCAACAACTCTACAACAGTCATAACCAGCCTAAAAGGATATCTCTATGTTCGGGACTCACGAACATTCCCAAATAACCCACTATCTATGTTCCAAAGTCAATAAAAGGCCGCGCAGGACCACAAGGGTAATGTACAATACTATGCGAATACTACAAACAACGTATGAAATAAATGGACAAAAAAGGCGGACAAGGTCTGGGGTACCAACCTATAACAACTCACCCAAGGATACTAATTAATGCAGTTATAGCCTATATACGCAGAGTCTAGGTAGGGAAAGCCATAACCTACCTGTCATTCGATGACTAGTTATAGAAACGGCGTTGTCCAGGCTCAAACTGCTCTGAGAAGCTCTAAAACGCAAGACCACTATCAACACAATAATCTATAGATCAAAACAAGACTAACGATACCCATAATTCCATAAACATAACCGGGTCAAAATTCGGGTCACAAACAGGCCCATGGGCCCCACAACTCGAAACCAAAAAATGAAAATAACCAAAGTGTTCCTTACCATTCCGAGAGCACGTGCCCAAAAGATGAGCAAATTTGGCCAAGGGAAATGGCACAAAATCAGCCCACCAAAAAGGGAAATTAAAAAAGGGAAGATTCAAGAGTGAAATCCGGAAATTAGCCAAGGGTTACCTACCTCAACGAGAGAAACAAGCCAACGGATAGAATTCCCCGCAAACACAAACAATCAAAGACAAGAAGCAGCTATAGGCCAAGAAAATATCAAGCTTTTAGAACATCCAACAATGGAGGTTTTTCAAAAGTAGGAGGAACAACTTGGGGGGGAGAAGAACTTACCGAGAGGTGAGGGAAGCAAGATTTCCCGACAATTGACTAATCCCCCAAGCTTAGAACTAACGGGAGCACTTTGGTAGAGAGAATTTACAATTTGGAGTTGGGAGAATATAAGAGTTAAAAGCTGAAAAACGAAGGAGAAATGATTTTTAATATAATGCTAGTAGATACGTCAATTGCGGCTTTTCCATCGCAATTGCGGAGGCACGAAGGAATAGTGACCTCCGTAATTGCGGAGAATTCACTACAAATGCGGCCAAGCACCGAAAATTCGGAACTCGCATTATCGGCCGTACACTGCAAATGCGGCAGTTCACCATAAATGCGGTAGCCGCAAATGCGGTCAAATGTCAACAAAAGTGGACCCAACAGGTGCAACAAAACTCAGCTAAGCTTAAAACTTCGAACGGACCCTCAAGATTCATTCGGGTTCCCACAAACACAAAAAATAGAACTATTTGACTAGTAACAGCATTTCGGATACAATGGAATCGATGAAAATCCCATCGGAGGTCGATTTAATGAAAAGTGGGCCCCATGCCCATAATCAACCTTTTGACAACTACTTCTAAAACGGAACCCAATGGCCAAAAACAATACCGAAAGCCTTGGGACCCAAACCAATGGTCCCCTAGCCGAAACTCGACATTTCGAAGCTAACAGCGCTGACGAAATTTTCATCCGAGGCCGTCTTCTCCAACTGTTGACCAAAGTCAACCAGACATGCCCAAATGGCCTAAAAACAGAGAACAAGAGAGAATTCCAAGCTGAAAAACTCCCGGATCCTGACCAATGGTCCTACTAGACCAAAGTCTATGCTCTAGAGCTAACAGAACTATCAGAATTCGGTTTCGAGCGCATTCACCAAGGATGTTGACTAAAGTCAACGATTTTCAAAGTTAAAAGCTCTAAACCAGGAATGAACAAAAAGACCAAATAAATGGCCCGGGCACCGAAATATCAGTCCCAGCAAGCCATAAATAACATAGGGTTGCTAAGAGCAAGCTCTAATGGTACAAGAAAGGCAAAAATGAGTAAATGACCTTAAGGGTCATTACATCATCCACTACTAAAAAGACTTTCATCCCCGAAAGTCAAGAAAAATGAAGGACTAGAGATTAAAGAACAGCGGATACACAACCCGCACTAAGATCTCGGACAACTCGGGTAGCCTCCTCAACCGGACAGCACCCAACAGAACCAACGAAAGCAACCAAGCCTAAACTCCTTACTAACCAAGCTAGATTCCAAACTCAAACTCCAAACTGCCAAGGGCCTGCCAACCCAAGCTGAACCTCGAGAATCTCAACCGGGGACACCTACATAACACCAAAACCAGATAAACATGGCGATAAACACACAGAACTTGAATCTTCTAAACCACAACAAAGTTTTCCAGAAAAGTCAACAACCAAAACTCTAACTCATGAACTCGTTGATCCGTAAAACCCTTTTATTCTGAACTGAATCCTATCGCACCACCAACAGGGAGCTACATACAAGTTGAACACTCAACCACCCTCGAAGCATCAACTGACACACTGGAGATTCACATGTCCCACTTATATTCTATCCCAAACAAAGTCACCCTTTTTTCTTAAACTCCTTCCAAGCCATTTTTTATAGCCTACTATCCTTTAACATCCAAGGCACTAACCCAAAGCACATACTCGAAAACTGTAGTTACCTTTCCTGACTGACTATCAACCAATGGGCGAACATTTTTACTAACATCAAACTCGATAACTGAACCCAACTAAACCAACCATCTAAACCCGACTGAAGTCCGCACACCAAAGTTAGGAAAGGGATATATCAGTACCTTGTGCTTACAGAGAACTTCTAAACTGTAGAGGGAACCCAGCTACTACACCGTGCCGAGTCTGAGTCAATTGGAAGCGAATGAACCAGGGCAACCTGCCCAACAGACCCAAACCAAAACCAACCCTCTGCAAAGACAGTGGTAAGCCTACGATGAAGCTCGTAACCATCACTAAGCCCCTAACTCTAAGAAGCACTACTGCTACTCCGAATACTCAAACACCATTCGGATTTGAAATTTCTTTACAAATCTCAACTCGGGAAGGAGTCTACCATACGTCGAATATCAATTCAAAACACCTCGTAGGCAAAGGAAAATTGTAACAACTCACCCTATGTCACTTATACTAGTCAATTACACTTAAGAAAGTTGACCCACACACAATATGTCACTTATTACAGTCAAATAACAATAGTCTACATAATGAATACACATAGAATTCTATTGTAACCCAACAAAAACATTTAAAACACAAGTGTCTCCACGACAAACATGACCAATCACTAAAAGAAGAGTCATGCATACTAGAAGCACAAAAAACTACACCATTCACTACGTCCAAAATGTAATTTTGACATTAGAATACAAGTCCTACGCCTCTTATAGACCCCTATCGGTCTGAATAACACTACTCTAACCTTCTTAAAATTACTGGGATAGAAATTGGGACTGACTAATCTCTATTGTGATTGTCGAGATACTAATTGGAATCTGCCAAATATCAGTTGGACTCAACTTGGGGAGAAAACACTGAGCTAACTCGATGGGAGAGAAAAAAGTGAAATTGATTTCCTAGATTCCTTGTAGCTTCCTACTGAATTGATGTCGACATCATCATACGAATTCCCAGGACTCTACTAAACAATTTCTCTTATACTAAGAGACTGATAACCTGAGCTCTTATACACCATCTTATCAAAACCAAATTCATGGATCGTGCGAGAACCCCCTAACTCTACCCTTGATAGAAGAAACCTTACCACCCAACTACGCAATTAAGTGCGGAAGTTTAGACAAAACTATTTTTAAAAAAAATAATTGTCACACCTCGAGGTTACCCCCTGGACGTAAGATGGGACTTGGGACCATAAGTGCCCCAAGCTAACCCCTTGGTCATAGCATACTCAACCATAACAAAGATAAGCGGAAGTATAATAGATAAATCTGGAATTGCATACATAGGTAATCAAGTCAAATAAGATATACAATCCGGAAGGAGACTCGAACACTATCTATGTATGAAAAGCCTCTACATGACCTAAGGAGTTACTAGGACAAGACCCTAGCTAACTCAAAGTACAGAAATAGGAAATTAACATAACTAAAACATATCTGGTCCTCGAACAAAGAGGACCTACCAACAGCTGACAGGAAAGTGGTCTGGACACTCTAGCCATGTGTCTGGAAAGGAACACCTGAATCTGCATTATCAAAGGATACAGCGCAAGATATGCGTCAGTACTATAGGATATACCGAGTATGTGAGCGATGCAAGAATCATGATAAAAATAGTTTAAAACATGCTTAAGAATGAACTTGTTACTTAAAGAAGGACCATAAATAAATATGAAGGTATAAAACATAAAACATGAAATAAAGCTTAAGTTTCATAGTATAGAGTCATATAATTTCATAGCTTGAAAATAAACATGTGGGAGTTTATCTTAACCGATATTAAACCATGCTGAGTTACATGGAGTTCAGTGTCTTGCACCCACACTAAAAGAGTTGTCCTAACTAGCCAAGGTTAGAACCATTTCATACCAGGATCTTGTCATCATAAGCCTAAAAAGGGCAACCTACGGTGGCACGTAGTTCTGGGACTAAGGGTACTCTCACCTGGTCCAACTCGGTACTAAATAATACTCCCAAAACATACATATACATGAATTGATCTCACATACATATGACATATCAAATGCCAAACTTGTTCATACTTGTTCATTATATTTTCATACTCCGGATTGTCATACTACTCATGAATTTGGGTTTTGAAATCGATTCATGAGCATTGATGGAACATCGGGTGTCTTATCTTGCATCATACTTCATAACATCGAAAGACTTGCATACTTCATGACTTGTAAAATTTGAAAGGCTCTAGTTCAATTTTCATAAAATATATACTTTCATAGAATCATAGGAACTAGGCATGCACATACTTGAAAATCCATGGGGAACTTGATTATCAAAACCCAATTTACTCAAATCCACTTTATGCATGTAGAGATTTCCTTAGTTAAACTTCAATTCATGAAATAAGAGTTAACATGCCAAAAACCCATATGAAATCATGCAATTGAATAGTAATTTTATAATCAAATCATGAGGAGACCATATTTAATAAAACCCTAATTTGAAGACCATGAAATCAAAATTTGAATTAGGGGTTTTGGGCAAAAGGGTGAAAGGAACAAATTGTTGATTACCCACATACCTTGATTGAAGATGACCCACTTGAATTGGAAAGACTTAGGAGGCTTGAACTTTGAGCTTGAGACCTTGAGCTTGGGGGATTTTTTTCCTTTTTGGGAGAAGAGTGAAGTAATAAGAAGGAACTTAGGCTAATAAGGGTGAAAACCCTACTTGAAATAGCCAAAATGACCTCACTTAGGAGTTAAAAGGGTGGGTAATGACCCAAATACCTCAGGGAAATAATTTAGAGAAGCTGTTAAAAAGTTGACTTCCAGTGACCACGGGTGGATTTCACGAACCGTAGAACAAACCACGGTTCATGGTTTCCATTTGTGGTTTATGGCCAAACCAATAGGCTGCAGAAGCATTTCTATGGGTCAATAGTATGGATCCGTAGAACAAACGAAGGTTCGTCATTTAGAGTCGTCATTGCTGGGGACTCAGCTGATCTTTTGGTCAAACCACGAGTCAAAATAATGGTCCGTCATTCAACGACGGGCCGTAGAAGTGAATCGTGAAACCTGAGGGATATGCCACTCCTCTGATCTATGTTCAACAAGTGGACTGGACGGACCCGTGGTTTGAACCACGGTCCATAGAACCCACTCGTGATTCCAGACCAGAGGTTGAACCAAATAGACAGGAATCACGATTCCATTCCACGACCCGTGGTTTGAACCACGGTCCGTGGTTTGGACCAGTCATTCCTGAAATATGGAATTTTTCTGAGATTTGAACTTTGATAGCTGGTTTCATTTCCGGGGTGTTACAATATCTCCCCCTTGGGATCATTCCTCCTCGAATGAAGACAAAACAAAGGAAAACTGAAGAGGAAACAACCCAACCAGCAACAGAACAAGGAAATCTCCAGGACTAAAGTAGTAGGAAAATATCTCAAAAAACCCCTCCAAGGGTGCCCGGGCATATCCGGGTCTAAACAGTAGAAAGTCATCTCAGGTGCTCGGTCTGACCGAGGCTAAAAATCATCTCAAGGAACAAGAAAACTCAACTAGCACCCCGGCCCTGCCGAGTCTAGCGTTAATCGTAAAACTGATGATTTCAAACATAATTTTACTTTCTTTCCCAAGAATATTCACAAGTTGAATCAAACCATTTCCAAATTATTTCCATAAAAAACGGCCCCCCGGGGCCATGCAAGGTTTAGAAAATAGTGTCACTAGGCCCGAAGCACAAACCGTAGTAAAACATGGATAAAACCTCTTTATATGCATGGAAATGGTATGATCACACACAATAGCTGCTCAACAGTTCACAATCAACCTATCGACCCTGCACAGGCCCACAGCTACTCAGCAAGCATAACCAGCCTAGAAGAATAATTCTATGCCCGGGACTCGCGGACATTCCCAAAATTCCACCTTCTATGTTCCAGAGTCAACAAGGCCTCACATGACCACAAGGGTAAATAAAATATATCGGCAATTACTACAAGCAACGGAGGAACAAAAGTAGGCGGACATGAATAAAGCGGTCGAGGTCTGTGGTACCAACCTAATAAACCAACCCAAGGATGCCCATTAATACAATTTTATCCTATATATGCGGAGTCTAGGGAAAATAAACCGTAACCTATCTGTCGTCCGACGACAAGCTGCTAGAACGACAATGTCCAAGTCTGAACCACTCCGAGAATCTCCAGAACGATACTTCTAATTATTTCAAAATGCCTAAGCATAACTATAACAACACACTTTTAAAGAGAGAATGGTTGAGTGGAGAATATTACCCTTCTCAATAATGATAAGTTAGGCAGCAACCATTTCAATGTTATGAAAATGTTAATATACTGCCACCTTTAGCTAACACTTGCTGGCCACTCCCTCCACCTACACGTGGAGTGGAGGTGGCAATTACAAAGGACAAAAAGAAATTCTTATCCCGTTATTTATATATTCCGGTATTGCATAAATTCGTGGTAAAATAAATATAGCTTTTTGAATATACCATAATTAATATAAAATCATTTCAAATAAAACCTACTATATTATAATAATAAATTTCAACATAACTAAATTTACTATCTCCATTAAAATATTACAATCTACAAAACCCTTATAAAATAAATACATATATAATTATATCGTAACAAAATATTTTTCATAAACCTTTAAAATATTTTTAAAAAGGTAATAATACTGTAACTTTTTACCAAATTCAACTTTCAAATAAAATATTTTCAAATGCACGCGATATTAATAAAATTCTTAAATTTAAGTTCGCAACTCACCATCGCACGATTTTGATACTCAAGAACTCTCTCGGAATCCTCCCTTATGTTTTCTCACTGTTTCGGAACTGAAATGGCATTTTAAAACGTGAAGTTGAGGCTTAAATCGAGTTTGACCCGACCCGGTTCGCGACCCGGTTCGCAACCCGGTTTCTGCCAGATAGTCCGCGGTAAAACAGTCATAACGTTTTACTCCGATATCAGTTGGACGTGAGGTTTTGTGCGTAGGAAACTAGACTCGTAGTCCTTCGATTTGGTATTTCGAGGGACTTCTAACTCCTTATATATGGAGATAAAAACCCTGAGACATTTTACCCAAAGTTCAGAAAATTTATTAAAGAACTTACGATAACTTTTGCCGATTTGCTTGACTTCAAAACTTATCATACGACCAAACAAATGGACCCGACACCGAAATACCGGTCCTGACAAGCCTTAAGTGACTTGGGGCCACTACAAACAAGCTGTAACGGCACAAGGAAAATGTATACGTGGAAATGACCGGAAGGGTCATTACATCATCCACTACTAAAAAGGACTTCCGTCCTTGAAAGTCAAGGTCAAGGGGGTACCTGAAGGGTCGAACAGCTGCGGATACTGAGCTTGCATATCTCTCTCGGTCTCCCAGTTAGCCTCCTCGGCTGGACGGTGCCTCCACTGAACCTTAACAACCGGGATCTCTTGAGACCTCAATCTCCTGACATCTCTGGCCAAAATAGCTGCTGGCTCCTCAACAAAGGCTAAAACCTCACCCAACTGAACTGAATCCCACTGCAACACATGAGACTCATCTGGGACATACAGACGCAAAATCGAAACATGAAATACAGGATGTATAGCTGAAAACATCAGAGGTAAGGCTAACTGATAGGCAACGCTACCAACCCTCTGAAGAATCTCAAACGGCCCAATGTACTTGGGGCTAAGCTTGCCCCGCCTACCAAATCTCATCACGCCCTTCATGGGAGATACACTGAGAAACACCAAGTCACCGATACTAAACTCCAAGGAACGAAGCCGACAATCAGCATAACTCTTCTGCCTGCTCTGAGCTGCCCGAAGTCTGTCCTGAATCACTCAGACTCGGTCTAAGGAATCTCGAAGCAAATCTATGCTCTGTGGCCCAGAACTAAAACCATCAAACCAACCAATCGGCGATGTGCAACGCCTACCATACAAGGCCTCAAAAGGTGCCATGCCAATGCTAGAATGGAAGCTGTTATTATAAGCAAACTCTGCCAAGGGAACAAAATGATCCCATGAACCTCCAAAGTCAAGAACACAGGCCCGAAGCATGTCCTCCAGAATCTGAATGGTCCTCTCGGACTGGCCATCTGTCTGAGGGTGGAAAGCGGTACTAAGATGAACCTCTGTACCCATATCTCGCTGAATAGCCCTCCAGAACTGAGATGTGAACTGAGTGCCGCGGTCTAAAATGATAGAAGCTGGGACCCCGTGCAACCGAACAATCTCACGAAGGTAGATCTGAGCTAACCTCTCTGCGCCATACGAAGTCTGAACCAGCAAGAAATGCGCTGACTTAGTCAGCCTATCAACAATCACCCTTATGGAGTCAAACCCATGAGAAGTACAAGGCAAACCAACAACGAAGTCCATAGTAATCCCTTCCCACTTCCACTCAGGAATGGGAAGTCGCTGCATCAAACCACCAGGTCTCATGTGCTCAAACTTAACCTGCTGGCAGTTCAAGCACCGAGATACGAACTCTGCTATATCCCGCTTCATACCACTCCACCAGTAAAGTTGTCTCAAGTCTCTATACATCTTTGCTGTGCCAGGGTGAATAGAGTATCTAGTACAATGTGCCTCATGAAGTATCAACTCAATCAAATCACTAATCCTCGGAACACAAAGGCGACTATCAAACCTCAGAACCCCATCTGAATCTAGAGTAGCCCGACTGGTCTCACCCTGAACAACCCGATCACGAAGGTCACACAACTGCTGATCCTCAAACTGACTGCTCTGAATCTGATCAATCAAAGTAGAACGAACCTCAACACTGGCAAGAACTCTGCTAGGATCCGACAAGTCAAGCCTAACCAAACGGTTAGCCAAGGACTGGATGTCCAAGTCCAATGGTCACTCTAAAACTAAAAGAGAAGCTAGGCTACCCATACTCACTGCCTTCCGGCTCAAGGCATCCGCTACCACGTTTGCCTTGCTCGGATGATACAGAATAGTGAAGTCATAGTCCTTCAGTAACTCGACCCATCTCCTCTGTCTCGAGTTCAACTCTCGCTGACTCGTGATATACTTAAGACTAGGTGATCGGTGAAGATCTCACAGTGAACTCCATATAGGTAATGCCTCCAAATTTTAAGTGCGAAAACTACTGCCGCCAACTCTAAGTCATGAGTGGGGTATTTGCGCTCGTGAACCTTCAGCTGCCTTGATGCATATGCTATTACTCGACCCTGCTGCATCAACACACAACCAATACCAACCCCAAAAGCATCACAGTACACGGAGAAGCTCTGACCCTCAGCCGACACAGTCAAAACTGGAGCTGAAGTCAATAAGGCCTTAAGCCTCTGGAAGTTATCCTCACACTGGTCTGACCACTGAAATGGGACATCCTTCCTAGTCAGCTTAGTCAGGGGTGCTGCTATGGAAGAAAACCCCTCAACGAACCGTCGGTAGTAACCTGCTAACCCAATAAAGTTGCGGACCTCAGTAACAGTAGTAGGTCTAGGCCACTCACAAACCGCTGAAATCTTTCCCGGATTAACCCTAATCCCATCCTTAGACACCACGTTCCCTAGGAATGCAACTGACTCAAGAAAAAACTCGCACTTCGAGAACTTGGCATAAAGCCGATGATCTCTGAAAGTCTGGAGTATAACCCTCAAGTACTGCTCAGGCTCATCTCTACTACGCGAGTACACCAAGATGTCGTCTATAAAAACTATCACAAATGAGTCCAAATACGGGCCAAGAACCCTGTGCATCAAGTTCATAAAGGCTGCGGGGGCATTAGGCAACCCAAAAGACATCACCAGGAACTCATAATGGCCATAACGTGTCCTGAATGCTGTCTTAGGGATGTCCTCCACCCTAATCCTCAACTGATGGTAGCCCGACCTCAAATCAATCTTCGAAAACACGACTGAACCCTAAAGCTGGTCAAACAAATCATCAATCCTCGGCATCGGATACCTATTCTTCACTGTCACCCTATTCAGCTGCCGATAATCAATACACATGCGCATCGACCCATCCTTCTTCTTCACGAAGAGAACAGAAGCACCCCAAGGTGACACACTAGGTCTAATAAACCCCTTAGCTAACAGATCCTGGAGATGCTCCTTAAGCTCCCTCAACTCAGCAGGAGCCATACGGTAAGGAGAAATAGAAATGGGACTGGTGCCCGGCTCTAACTCAATAGCGAAATCAATATCCCTCTCAGGTGGAAGGCCTGGCAGGTCGGTAGGAAACACATCGAGGAAGTCTCTAACCACAGGAACAGACTCAGGAGAAGTAGGATCATCACTAACATCTCGGACATATGCTAGATAAGCTAAACACCCCCGGGAAATCAACTTCCTTGCTCGAAGACAAGAGATGATCCCAGATGGTGCATCGCTAACAGAACCCTGCCACACAACCGGGGATACACCGGGCACAGCTATGGTAATGGTCTTGGCATAAAAATCCAAAACCACACGGTGAGGGGATAACCAGTCCATGCCCAGTATCACATCAAAATCTAGCATATCAAGAATCATCAAATCACCCCAAGTCTCTGAATCACCAACAGATAACATACATGATCTCACAATCCGATCCACTACTAAAGAATCTCCTACTGGGGTCAAAACAGAAATAGGAACAGATAATGGCTCACTAGCCAACCCCAAACAAGGCACAAAGTAGGCAAATACATATGAACAAGTGGATCCAGGATCAAATAAAGCCATACCAGACTGATGGCACACAGAAATCGTACCTGTAATCACAGCATCTGAGGCCTCTGCCTTTGGTCTCCTAGGGACCGGGTAAAACTGGCAATGACCTCAACCTGCCCGACCGCCATCCCTACCACCTGCTCTGCCACATGGAGCACCACCTCTACTCTGACGACCACCCCCTCTATCCGGAGGCTGAACTGCTCGTAAAGGCTCGACCAACTGAACTGCACCCTGCTGAGGGCAATCTCTAGCAAAATGACCAATCGCACCTCAAGTAAAACAAGCCCCTGACGGCCTACTCAGTCGAGATGAACCAGCAGATCCCGTATGACCACCACGAGCTGATGCCCCAGAAATTGTACCCCTCGAAGACTGGCCGCCATAGCCCTGATGGCTGCTCTGTCCCTGCTCGAACTGGGTACTATCGAAAGTCTTAAGGGAAGCCTGAACCGGTCGGCTGGACTGACCCTGGTGCTGCTGTGGCTGATAACTCCGGCACCACTGGCCAGGACCTCTACCGCCATATCTGGAACCACTATAGACACCCTGATATCGAGGCCTCTTATCTCTGGGCCCCTGATCATGTCGCTGTAAGTCCTCCACAGTGCGGGCATAGTCTACAATAGCCTGGAATGACCGACCACTGGCAATCAATATCTCAGCTAGCTGCCTGATCTCTGGCCTCAAACCCCATACAAATCTGCGAATCCTATCTGCCTCGGTAGGAATGATCATAGCTCCGAACGGTGCTAGCTGATGAAAACGGGTCTCATACTCTGAGATAGTTGTAGACCCCTGCACAAGGTGAGTAAACTGCTCCCTGCGACGCTCCCGATCACTCTGGGGTAGGAACTTGGCCATAAAGGCCTCATAAAACTCAGACCAGGTCAAAGGAGGTGACGTTGGTGGTCTACAAGCAACCTGGGCCCTCCACCATAACTTCGCTGGGCCCTCCAACTGATAGGTAGTATAACCAACCCCATGAGTCTCCAACAAACCCAAATGATGCAACATCTCCTCACAGGTAGTAATAAAGTCATGTGGATCATGTCCAGAAGTACCAGCAAACCTCGGAGGTGCTAACCTCAAAAACCTACCCAACGCCTTCTACTCTGACTCTGTCATAACTGGGCGAGGAGCAAGAGGCTGTGCAACAGATGGAACCGGAATGACCTCCGCACGAGGAGCCATAGTAACAGGCTGCGCTCCTGAGCTCTGTGCACCCAGGGCTACCCCCTAGGCGGGTGTCTGCGCCACCTCAGAAGGCCGCTCTCCAATCATACCCAAAAGACGTAATAGTAACCCTCGAATATCTGGAGACTGAGCTGCGGCTAAAGCTGGCATAGAAGTGGGCACTGGAGCTGGTGCTGGAGCTGGCGCTGGAGTGGGAGGCTCATCTCCGCGTGATGCCGATGATCTCGTACGAACCATCTTCGGAAGAATGAAGTAGAACAAATGAGATTTCCAGAAACTTCAAGGGTTCCACGCATGACACAGAAGCAATGAGAGAGTCAAATTTCCTAAAATGTCACTGTAGCCTCCCAAAGATTGAGTACGTTCGTCTCCGCCCCGATCCGCAGGTCTCTACTAGACATTGGCTCCTATACCGATGACACCGGTAAACCTAAAGCTCTAATACCAAGTTGTCACGACCCAATTTCTTGATCATGATGGCACCTACAACCCCCCAGTAGGCAAACCAATTCCCGTAGCCCAGGACAGTTAGTAATGGGCTACTATCTAACAAATAAGCGGAAGAATAGTTTAATAAGCAAAAGTAAGGGAGTAAGATGAGGAGAATAGATAACATGAGTATATATATATACATATGCGGAAACTAAACCAAACCCCAAGACCTGGTATCATAGTATAGAGCCAAAACTACATACATGGAGTGCAAACGATCCAAAACAATATATACAGATGTATCTGAATGGTAATAGAGTACATAAAGCAAACGATAAACTAAAGCTAAGATCCGATTGCCAAGAGATCAACCTCAGTATGAAGTAGTCCCTAACAGATCTCCAAGCATGAATCACAGCGATCTAACGGCGATGGCCCCCGCGAGGATCTGCACCCAAAGATGCAGGGGGGTAGGGGTGAGCACCAAATGCGAAGCGTAAGGTACCCAGTAGGTATCATAGGCCGACTTGGCACATATAAGATAAAAGCGTAGTAACAGACAGAATAGAAGCAAGCAGTCACAGAAATCAACGAAAGGTACAAAGGAACTAGCCTAGAGGGAAATCAATAGAACCACATGTGAGGCTAGTAAGCAGAATATACACACCATAGGCACATGTGAAAGTAAGAAATAACGCACCTGGGGTCCTTGCAATAACAGTGTATACATAATAAGTTTATGAAATGGACGGTATACCGGTAACCTCAAGTGTAAGAAGAAGAGAGAAAGAGTAATGATAGGCATGCTTAGAAACATGAATCAAGCCCAACTAATCATATCAATCTCAAATCCAGCAACTAACAGTCTAGCAGTAACAAATTTCATAATTAACCGTAACAGGGAATAATTCTGTAAGTAAAAAGCAAGAGTCTACCTACAGTCCCCCGGCCGCCCATACAACTGAGGAACACAAACAAGTGAAAACAAACCCTCCGGCATTCCATACTACCGGAGCGTACAATCAACAAACAACAAACAAGGGTGGAACCTTAAACAATGAATGATATGATGCATGAAGATCTCAAGTGAAATGGTATCTCTGTATGTACCTCCTCCGGTGCTGATCCGGCCCAGCAGGTAGGTTCCATGGAACGTCACTGCCCGTATACCTCTACTCCACCGTATACCCTTCCTCCGGCACACGCAGCCCGCAGCCCCAGGCCCGGATGGCAAGGTCCATGGAGGTCCCTGACCCCATACTAAAACTCAGTATCAAAACATGTCGTCCGGAAGCAAGTCTGGGTTCAAGATAGAGACCCAGTCTCGAATATGAATGCCCAGACCCTGTTCAGGACTAAAGTAGTAGGAAAAT
>QJPP01001980.1:0-233500 GCA_003996215.1 Jaltomata sinuosa | reverse complement strand
CACGCGCAGCTATCCTAACAATCAATAGACAATACAGACATCTTTGGTGCCCTCACCACAAAGAAATCCCACACACAAGATTTGGGACTAGGTAAGCGCTCACACTCACAAACGATTTCAAACAATGCACATGCAATACCATAGGCTTGCCCTTACTATTCTATTTCAGTTCTTCAGAAAGCCGCTCAGGATCACTACAGGACTTGTTTAGGCTTGTAATGAGGTTTCAGGTGCAGGTAGGATATATTTAGGGGTTAGTGACTAAGCCCTCCTTGGAACCATCGACGTCTTATTACCGCATAACTTTTTGTCCATCCTTATTCACCTTTTTATTTCCTTTTCTCTAGCTACAGGTGCGGCCTCTTTATCTTGACAATTCTTTTTATTACTTTTTTGATCTTTTTCATCTCTTTTTATTTTTCTTTTCTTTTCTTAGGCACACACCTGAATTTTCATTCTATTCCCAACCAATCATTCTTCATCCTCTTTTTCTTATCATTCACCTCTGTAGTAGCCACCCTCAACTTGGGCTGATTGCCTGCGTTGAGGTGCACAATGTCCATGGAAGGACCAGGGCCAAAGCAGGGTTTACCTCTATAGTAGCCACCCTCAACTTAGGCTGATTGCCTGAGTTGAGGTGCACGATGTCCAAGGAAGGACCAGGGCCAACATAGGGATTCAAAGTTAAACAGGAATGGTGACAGGTTATTGAAAGAAACAGGGTTAATTATGGCTCAAACAGGGATCAAAGGGATTATTTATATTTGGACGATCTTTTAGGTTAAGTGGACTGCACACAAAAAGGGCCTGTGATCCTTTCCTAAGCAACCAAACTTCAAACTTAACAAAATAGACCGGGCAAGTTCTAGATGCATGCACAGAGTAAGAATTTATAACACTAATCTCACACACACTTTGGCACCAAGAAACTATATCGCTACCAACTATCAAACAACCGCTCGGCTTAAGCATACTCATTCTATCATATTCACACAATGACATCTAAAGATCCAGACAGTCAATCGTTTCAACATAAGTACAAAACCAGAAAATTTTTAAAGGGGCCTCTTTTTAGTCAACAAAAACGCCATGCTTCATCACTATAGACACTAAAAAAAATTAAAATAACAATTTAAAATAACAACCTAAACATGCCGGTTCTACTAGATAGCACACCGGAGGGAAAAGAAACACGGCAACAAAAACCCTCGGTGGTGACTCACAGGTTTCCCCACACCCTCAACTTGGGCTGATGCATTGTCCCCAATGCAGCCATATGAAAGCTAAAAACTGTGAGAGAAAGGAATACCTGTGATGTCGATATGACTCAGATTCTGGAATGATGTTGGAGACCGCCGGGGTCTCCAAAACAAGAGAACTCGATGGAGTGTGGCGTTCCAGCTTCCTTTTTGGGCTCCATCGCTAGTCGCGACAACTTCTTCGCTCTTTCTTTGCAGATTCTCTTGCGGTGTTTTCATTTTCTTGATTTATTTTCACCGCTTTCCTTCACCTGCTCGTTCTTTTGCGATCGCGACTTTACTCTCATAACAGCTAGGGTTTCAACACAACCCTTCTCCTCTAGATACACATCCGCAGGGATTTTCTCAATAGCATTGATGACCGCGACAACCCTCATGTCACTTGGTTGCTTCATCAATTTGGACACATCGAACTTGACCACTTCATTGTTCAATCGGAAGGTCAGTTCATTTCTCTCCATGTCAACCAATGCTCTTGCTGTGGCTAGCAATGGTCATCCCAAGATTATGGGAACTTCGAAATCCACTTCGCAATCCAAGATCACAAAGTCAGCTGGGAAGATAAGCTTACCGATCTTTACTAGCACATCAGACAATATTCCCACAGGTCTCTTTACTGAGCGGTCAGCCATCATCACTCTTATGGACGTTGGTTTAGGAGCTCCTAAACCCAGTTGTTTATAGACGGCTAGCGGCATCAAGTTGATGCTAGCACCCAGATCACACAAGGCTTTCCCGAAGTTGAGCTTCCCAACAGTGCAGGGAACAGTAAAAGCGCCTGGATCTTCCTTCTTTTCGACTAACGATCTAGAGGAAATAGCGCTGCAGTGGTGGAGGTTGTCTTCCAGTTCAAAACATACCGACCTCTTCTTTGTAATCAAGTCCTTCATGAACTTGGCATAACCGGGCATTTGTTCTAGCGCTTCCACCAATGGTATGTTTATTGAAATCTGCTTCAGCATGGTCATGAAGTTCCGGAACTTACCATCGTCAACTTTCTTCTTCAAACGCTGTGGAAATGGAGGTGGTGGCCGAGGCATCATAGTTGGAGGCTTTTCGGCCTCCTTGCTTTTCTCCGCGGGTTTTGGAGTTTCCTCCTCTACCGCCTCTTCATCATCCGCAACATCAACTTGAGTCTGAATTACCGGATGTGATTCCTGTAATATTTTTCCGCTTCTTGTGGTGATCGCCATACAACTTGCGTCATTCCTCGGATTAGTTGTGTCACTCGGCAAGGTACCTATCTTCCTTTGGTTCAGAGATGCCGAGATTTGCCCCACTTGCTGCTCCAATTGCTTAATCGAAGTGGAATGCGCCTCCACTATTTGACTCATCGTTGATAACTCAGTCCTTATATCCTTCACCCCAGAGTCAGTCGATTCTACCTTCAGCAGCATCTTCGCCATCATGTTCTCTAGCTTGGAAGTCCCTGCCTCATTGCCAGCTTTGTCCCGATTACCAGGTGGTACATACAACCCACCTCTATCGGTGTTATTCCTCCAGCTACCTTGATCGCGATCTTTGTAACCATCTTTCTCATAGTGGTTGTCTCTCTGGTAGTTCCGACCTTGGTTTCCCGGGCCATTGGCCTGGAAACCCCCCAAGTAATTCGCCTCCTCAGTCTCCATACCTTGGGAACCCACCGCTTGTACCTTCTCCATACCTCCTGAGAACAAGTGCTTGGTCAGTAGGTCCAACTGCGTTTTCAGATGCGCCATGTCTTGGTCACGCTCCTCCTCTTTCCTACGCTGCTCTGCTGACATACCAACGGTATAGGTGCTAGCTGCAACCTCTGAATCTCGTGTGTGCCAGGCCCTGTTGGTTTTGGTGAGCCTGTCCAAAGTAGTTATGGCCTCAACAAAGGTGAGACCCATGAATACACCACCTACAGCGTTGTCTAACGTCGGCTTGGTAGCCGAATTCAGTGCCCGGTAGAACGTTTGCATCAAGAAGTTATTGGTCAACTGATGGTTCGGGCATTGTGTTATCTTCTTTTTGAATCGCAACCAAGTCTCGTGCAGTGCTTCGTGCGGTTGCTGCCTGAAGTTGCTAATCTCGTCCCTCAACTGTATCATCCGAGAGGGAGGAAAGAACCTTTCTAGGAAAGCTCCTCTCAACTCTCCCCACGTTGCGATAGAGTCGGGGGTCAGCTCTGTCAACCACAATGCTTCCTCATCAGACAGAGACAACGGAAACAACCTGAGCCTGATCGCTGTCTGACTCACGCCCGGTAGTTCAAACGACTTGCATATGCCCACGAAATTCATTAGGTGCTGGTTTGGATCATCCCCAGCGACACCTCGGAACACTCCTCTCAAGTTCAACAGCTGGATCATCGTGCTAGTGATGTTGAACTTGGCTTCGGACGGTAGCGGTGGAACAACAATGGCGCCCGTAGCGCCAGCTCCATCTAAGTCGAGATCCTCATCATTCCGTGCGATCTCATCTTGCAGACCACCAGCATTCAGATTTTGTTGGGCCTGCAGTTCTGCAGCGATCCTCGCTGCCTCTAGTTGTGCGGTCATATTCCGCCTCAATGTTCTAGCAAGCTCGGGGTCGTAAGGTAAAATTTGTTCCCCCGAACCTCGGGTACTTGGCATGCACAACTGTGTACCCTGTCAAAGACAAAAACAACAAATAAACGTAAAGCAGGAAATTATGACTAAGAGTCAAATAAAAACACCGGACTTAACAAACAACCGTATTCCCCGGCAACGGCGCCACTTTTTGATAACGCCCAAACTACACCTCTAATTAAAGAAGCGTAAGCGGTCGTAGTCAAATATAGAACCCAACAAAGGTTGGGGTCGAATCCCACAGAGAATATGGTGAAAGTTCAAGTCGTTAGTGAAGTATGTGACTAATAGTCAATAGTTTTCGGTAAATAAAGGGGGGAGTTTTGTGATCAACGTGTAAACAAAACAACAATATCGAATGAGTGATAATCAATAGGAGAGAGAACTAGGGACGTGTTCACCATGGCATTGTAACAATGTCGATTCTAGGCTTAACATGGTTCTTTTCATATGTATGTCACAATGTGATTGAATTAACTGTATCGTCTAAACGTTTCTCAACCAACTAGACGAATTTACTTTTCAATTCTCTCGAACTTGAAAAGGTGTGATTTTAGATTTCAATCCTAAACATCAAGTAGATTAATCTAGTTACAACATTAATCATAAGACGAGAGTTGGTAGTCTCGAATCCTCGTCGTTAATCAAGTTTCTCGGTTTTAATCTCTTTACTCAAGCAAATTAAACCTAGGCATGTTCTAATGTTTGCAACCACTAGAAAACGTTACACAACGTATGATTAACAACGTGACAACATATATATTGAACCCGTCGCTACCCGGAATCTATCTTGCTACGTTTGCCATGGATCCCACAACCCTAGTTGTGGGAGGTTTAGTTAATCATGCTAGAAGAAGAAGAGAAGAAAGTCATGTTCATAATGAGGAGAAAAGATTCTTACAATATGATGAAAACAATCTTCAATAATCCAAGAACAAGAAAAACCAAGATCCCAAGAACAGAACAAGAACACGAATTCAAGACCAAGAAAATGTGTTGCTTGCTCCCAAAGTTTCGCTCAATCTCTCCTAACATTATTGGAAAAACTATATTCAAAAGCTTGACAAGTGAATAATAATTCAATAATCAAAATAAACCTAACATAGGGTATTTATAGGAGTCTGGAAACAAATCCCAAAAACGCTCGGAATCCGCATCGCGGACTGCCCAGGTGTGACGGCCAGGCTGACGGACCATCACTGGCTTGGCGGACCGTCGCCTGGGCCGTCACCACTAGGCAGTGGTGCTGCCTTGGTGTGACGGTCACTGTGACGGACCGTCACATGTGTGACGGGCCGTCACTCAGGCCGTCACTCTTATCCAGAATTCTCTTTTTCGCGTATTTCCTTCCGTTTCCACGTTTGTCTCCATTTCCTGAAAATACAACATAAAAACATCAAAAACGACAACGGTTGCTTGAAAATGTACGATTGTTCTTAGTAAAAAGGAGTCGAAAGTGCCGTAAATTGGCGGCACATTATCAGTCATTCTCGGTTCGTATTGGTCCCGCAAGTGACAGTTTAGAGGATGAAATAGGAGAGCTATTCGAGGAATGCGATGCTATAACAGATGAAATCCCTGAGGCAGCCATAATAAGGGATGCCAGGCCTGATGAAAAATTGCAGAACTGGGTCACAATTCCCCTCGTGACTCTCCACTCAGCTGGGTAGACAAGGACTCTGTTTTATGAAAAATTGGTGATGGTCCGGATGAGGATCCGCGATCCACCCTTTATATTTAAATGATCCTCGTACTATTTACTGCTTTCCAAAAGGCATGAACCTATATTCACGTGTGTTGTAGCCATAATTTGTAAATATTTTTGAATTTCAATGAAAGCCTCTTTATTTTGAAGGAGTATGTTGAAGATATCATGGTACTTTAACTAATAATTGAGAAGTCCAAGAACTTTGAATAACATGAAAGGCCCAACCTAAAAAAGTTTGAGGTAGTCAATCTGAGGGGCAACGGTGAAGTTAAAGAAATCAACGTCGGTGTTCTTTGTCAAAAGCGCAAAAGAAAGATCTTATCAGTCTGCTCAAGTCATACATCGACTTCTTTGACTGGTCCTACAATGATAAGATGGGAATAAGAGAAAATGTCATCTCCCAAAATCTATTGGTCAATCCAAAATTCAATCCAGGGAATGGACAGTTAATATTTACCTCCCACGAGACAAAGAAAAGTTTGCACCAAACTGGACAGGACTGTACATCATCCAAAAAGTGCTATCTGGAGGAGCTTTAATTTTGTTTGATATAGATAATCAAGCATGGCCAAGCCAATCAACTCTGATGATGTGAAGAGATACTATGCCTAAAGTTTCTTTTCTTTCTATTTCTTTCCCTGTTATTGCATTTTCTGATTGTAATCATTTTGCACTTAGTAAAAATATTAAAATATCCCTATCATCTATGTATGAACTACGTTTGACCTGAATTCTCAAGAATGAGATACGTAGGTAGCCTGTGTCGGCTTCAGTCAATCCCTTAAGAAAAATCTATCTTTTCCCTTTTATCTTGAACTACGTCTGACCTAAATTCTCAAGAATGATATACGTAGGCGGCCTTTGTCAGCCTCGGTCATCCCTTTAATTATCTTCAACATTCTCCCACTACAAGTAAGAGAACTATGTTTGACCTGATTTCTATGTCAATGGGATAAGTAGGCGCCACGACGGTTGAGTCATATCACTCAGGAAATGGAAACTAGGGTAAAATTTTCGAGAAAGGAATCTCAAAAATTCAAAGTGCGAAGATCATCTCCAACAAATTGGAATACAAAATGTGCCGAAGAGTGTCCGAAATAAATATTGAGAAAGAATATCGCAATCCCCACAGAGTCTCAAGTCCCTTGCCAAAGGAGTGAGATTCATCGCAAAACCTTTAACTGGGGAAGAAATTTTGAGGAAAACCTCAAAAATTTCCACCAAGCTTCATTCAAAAGTTCAGAATTAAACTACAAAGAATTCCCCAACACCGATAGATCAGAGTCTACTTCAAAATCTCCATTCCAAGGGGGATTAATCCCCAGCTACAGATTTTTGAAAAATATTTTGAACTCCCCAGCTATGACAGATTTTTGAAAAATATTTTGAACTCCCCATCTAGGACGACAAAGGATCTTCAGAGTCCGCCAACAGTATGTCAGAAACATCAAAGCCTTGAGTAAAGGACATTCATTGAGCTAGTACATAACATAACGGGCAGAGACTTTTCCAAACTATCTTTTTTCAAACCTTTGTTTTCCAAAGAAATCATTTGAAAAATCTTTACAACAGATTAGTTTTACTCCTTTATAATTTGACTTTGTCTTATATCTATCACAACCCGGGGAGTCGAGGATGACGAGCACCCGAGAGTGGAAGCACCCAGAAAAGACAAAGCAAGGAGCAAAAGAGCAAAGGAGGTCAACACAGATCAGTTTCAGTAAAAACTAACAATTTTTCTGTGGATGCAGGTTGTCCTAAAGAGCGTGTTAGAAATCAATGAAAGCCCCTCGTTATCCAACGTGTTCAAAGAAACGCAACAAGACCAGATGCCCCAAAATTTAGCGATAAAAGCTAAAACAGTGGGAAAATCCGAAAGAGGCGAAAACGCCTAGAATGGACAAACTCTATTATAGTTCGGAAAAACTACTGGACAAAGAGAGATTGACAGCGTCCTCAAGTCCCCAAATGGATCAGGATATTTCGATCAATTTCAAATCAGGACACCAAAGGAGAGATCGGTGACATCCTCCGCCAATCCCCATCAAGTTAGAAAAAACCATGAACAGACAATGTTCGTGAACAGTATTTATGGCTATCCCCAGAATTGGGCACGACCATTTCATTTACATTCAAAATAAAAGTTTTTTTGACTAGCTTCATAGATGCTGTCATTAAAGTTTTTCAAGTTTGACTGTGGTCGCTAGTAAAAGCGACACTATGCCTACTAATTATTTTCCTTGAGAATAAGTACACACAAAGGAGTCAACTGGACAACACAAAAACCAAAGGTGATGTTTTTAGAAGCTGCTACGTATGTCATTGCATGATCATCCACATCATTATCATATTTGCATGTCGAGAGAACCATGCCAAGAGGGCCATATAATATTTGCATGTCAAGAGAACCATGTTAGGAGGACCATGTAAAGAGGACCATGCCAAGAGGGCCATGTCCTGTTTGCATGTCAAGAGGACCATCATCATCAAATACCGCAGACACATTCGCTGTGAGTATTATGTCCCTCTATCGGCCGGTTTCAAAGCGGATGATATTCACAGGCATCCTTAAGTCACACTGGCTGCACGAGATTGACCCAAGAGCATATCTATATCCAAGATCACGTAAGACGGAGGAGTCTAACGTTGAGGATATTTTCATTTGCATATTCATACCGCAAATATTTATGCATTCTTATCATTATGCCAAGTCTGGCATTCAACATATTTATATCCGATATCGCATGAGACGGAGGAGTCTGACATTGAGGATATTATTATTATTATACCAAGTCTGGCATCCAACATGTTTATATCCGATATAGCGTGAGATGGAGGTGTCTAACGTTGAGGATGTATTTGCTTCCTTATTATTATTCCAAGTCTGACATTCAGCATATTTATGTCCAACATCGCGTGAGACAGAGGAGTCTGACATTGAGGATGTATTTGTTTTCTTGTTATTATGGAAATTCTAGCATTCAACATATTTATATCCAATATCGTGTGAGACAGAGGATTCTGACGTTGAGGATGTATATGCTTCCTTATTAAGCCAAGCATGGCATATTTATATCCGACATCAAGTGAGTGTAGGAATCTGACATTGAGGATATTATTATTATCATGCAGAGTCTGGCATCCAGTATATTCATATCCAATATCGCGTAAGATGGTGGAGTCTTACGTCGAGGAAATTTATGCACCCTTATTAGAGACAACAAAGTCTCGCTCTGAAGTATGCTTATACATACAAGAGCATCGATTGCCGGAAGAGGCAGCTATATTTGATCATATGGCAAAGACTTTGTCACCCTCCGATAATCCAATATCGCTTGTTATCGAGGTCGAAAGCATATAGTCTGAGGGATGTCTGTAAGATGTCATCCAAATCGGACGATGAACTAGATTTTCCCATAAAATTAGAAGGTCAAAGGTCGTCTGTAAGCCACAGCGATGTATGAAACCGGATAGTGTGCAAATTACCCAAAACATGACAGACTAAGAGTTATCTGTAAAACGCAGTGATATCCAAAATCAGATAGTGTGCAAGATCACCTGAAGATTGAAAGTTCAAGGGTAATGCGTAAGTCGCGATAATATCTGAAATTGGATAAAGTGCAAGACTACCGAAAAATTGACAATCCAAGGGTTATCTATAATCCACGACATATCCATGTTGATATTGTGCAGGACTACCTAAAGGCTATTAATTTAAGGAAAATTTGTAAGTCGCATTATATCTAAGATAGGATAAAAATGCAGGATTACCCAAAAACTGGAAATTCGAAGGACATCTATAAGCCACCTCTATTCAAAGTCGGATGATGTGCAGGATTACTCGAAGTTGACAAGTTAAAGGCATCTGTAAGCCGCCTCTATCCAAAGTCGGATGATGTGCAAGATCACCCAAAGCCTGACAGTTTAGGGATTATCTGCTAGTCGCGTCAATACGAATGATGCGCAAGACTTATCCTGAAGACATACACAAAGACTACTGTCAATAGCCACGAAGTCTATCACATTCAATAGAATGCCGCATATGGTTACGACAACCGTTATGCCGCAAACAATTATGAAAACCATTATCTCAGAAACGGCTATGAAGGTCGTCATACTCAATAGATGCCACGAAGGCAATCCTATCCGAGAACCGCGAAGGCTATCACATTATCATCATAAAAGTTGCTATCTCCTAAGACAGAGACAGGAAACGACAACATCTTCTTCAAGAAGCAACAAACATGAAAAAAAGGTACAATGCTATCTTTGTTTATTGAGATACGTTACTACTAACCATTTTATTTCAAAATATTGTCGAGAATGTCCGAGAGGATGAAAATCTCAAACCATAACAACATGTATAAAATACGTCCAAAAGACATCACAACACGAGATTGACGTAATCAAAAGACGAGGTTACTACCTCTCCAAATGGAATTAGGTTTCTACTAACAATTTTATTTTGAGATACTATCGAGAGCATCCGAGAAGGATGAAATTCTCAAACCAAAACAACAGGTGCGGAATACACCAAAAAGGATGCATCACAACATGGAACTTATCTTAGCAGCAAACTGGGACATAGTCCGAAGAGGAATATCAAACTCTTTGGACGCGAGTGAGGAACAACTTTCACCACCATCAAACCACAACGCTACCAGAAGGAATGTGGGTATATCCTATCTTTGGGGTCTTAGTTTCGCATCCAGGGTATTTTCTAACTCACGTTGGAAGCAATATTCCTTCTTTTCAAAATCCGGGTGGCAATACACCTCTAGCTTTGGAAATTATGTCCAGGTAAGATCTTACTTATGGGTGTGAATAGCTCCACCATCATAGTTGAGAGGTTACAATCCTCTTTTCTATAGCTCAATTATTCATCACTCATTCCGAGCTAAAGGTTGTCTTAACATAAAGATTATCTTTTCCACCGATTGAGTCGAACTACAAGCAGCCTAATTCCTAAATTCTTGGGATATGTAGGCGGGCTCTGTGTTGTAAACTTGACTGCATTCCAAACCCCCCCCAACCTCCTCATTCTCCAGTTTTCCGATCTCTCCTTAATCTGAGGTTGGGATAACTCTTGAATTTCATTGAAAATCGTGCGTAAAATCAAGAATCTTAAACTACAAGTGGCCTGAATTCTCATGTAACCTAAGAAATGTAGGAAACTCGACATTGGAGTTTGGCCATAATTCTTTGAAACTCGTGCTAAAACCAACCGCTTTTGAGAGATGAGTTTGTGGTCGGATAAAAATTGGGAACGTCAATTCCCTTTGACCAGGGTTCCTTGAACTCACCCTACCCAAAGGGAGGGGTAGTTGTTGACACTCAATTTTTACCCTCCACATTCGTAATTAATTTCGAGCTTCTATCCTCTTTAAATAATTTTTAAAGAATTAAAAGATTTTAAGGTTTTTAAATTAATTGGAGGCTAATTTGGAAGTTTCACATGAAATACGTATACTCTATATTTAATTATGTAAGGGTATATAAATTTTATTTAAAATAATATTTTGAAAACTATTTTAAATTGAATCTGGCCACATTTGCAATGAAATGTGGCCATTCTATTAAACCAATTCATCCCTCTTCCACCAAACCCAATTTCCCAGCCCAAACAATTCCCTGACCCGAGCCCACTCTCCTATATCCTCTTATCAGCAAACATATATGTACATACACCTCACAATACAAACATATGCTCCCTCACCTCACGTGTACTCACGCCTCTTAAATTCTCTCAAAAAAGGACGCACCATCCTTTGAAACACGTCTCGTACACACCTGTACTCCTTCATCTCTCCTCCATAACAACCAGACGAACCCTAACATTTTTGCTTTAACGATGACAACAACTTCAATAAATCATTGGCAGCATCAAATCAAATGACGCCCAAAGCTCAAAATCCCATCCCCTTCTGTCAATTCATCGTTAACTCTCAAGCTGGCAAACTCAGAAGGTTCTAGAAGGGGACAAGTGTTACTGTTAATGTTCTTATCCCCAAAATTGTGGCAAAATCAGCTTGAATTCGTACTAATATAGTACATACGTGGCTCAATCTGGCTAGAGCCAACTTGAATTCGAATTCTCCACAACAAAATTCCCATTTTTATTGTTTTCCCCCCAAATCTGTCCGAAATTCTACTATAAAAACCCTCTAAGGTTGAGGTGTTAGGATAGCTGATTTTGGGGGAAAAACATGGGGATTCTGGTGGAGCATTCCATCAATCTCACGAAACCAAAAATTCAGAAAAAAGACACTAAAAAGCTAAGTTCCGTTGAAATCAGTGGAACTCCGGTGGTGAAAGTTCCCAGTCGAAGCTTGTTAATCTCAGTTCGCTGCTCTAGAACAGGTGAAAGCTTCGTCTCTTGCATTTATTTTTTACTGTTACGATGTGAAATTTATCATTTTGCTATGAGTTAATGACTCTCTTGACTGGTCTTGTTTGTTTCGATTAAAGCCTGATTGATTCTAGAGTAAATGGTTAATTTCTCTCCATGAATAATGTCGTGATTTAGCGATTAAGTCGTGTTTAAATGATGAGTTTGTCATGTGAGGCTGCGTATGAATGTTGTGTTTTTTTTATGCTCGGTTAGGATATAAAAGTGATTTTTTTAGCTTAAAGTTTGAGAGATAGTTTGTTGTTCATCAATGTTGATTTTCTTTCACAAATAATGAGTATGAGCTTTCTTTTACCCTCAAGAATGTGTAATAATCATGTTCAAATCAGTTCCTTTTTCATCAAAATCATGAATCAGTGATGAACTTGGCTTACGTATGGAGACTAAATCTGTTTATCTGCGTTAACAAGAAAGGTTTTAACTCCTTCAGTTATACCAAGCTTGACATAAACTCCATAGTTTTCGTGCTTGTGTAACTAGTTTGTTATGCCTTTCAGCCACTTCTAAATCTTGCACCTTGTTACAAACGCCTGATTTTATCTTATTTTTTTTACAAATAAGAGGTCGATGAAGCTTCATGATTTTGGCTTAAGGGGATGCTTTAAACAACTTTCTTTCTCTACTTTTTCCAATAACTTGATTTATTTTAAGATTATTAAAATTTTGATCAAGACTGGATTGGTTTAGCCGTTTTCAAGTTAGAGTTATCTCATGTTCCTTTCATTAATTAAAACTTAAAGATTGTTTTAAACCGTGATGTTCCTGTGTTTAGTCGTTAGGTGTTGCATGTTTCTTGAGTCTTTTGAGTCTACGGCTGCCATGAGAATGTTGTTATGATTAGTTTTGTTGTCGAATGTCCTCTTCGATACATAAGCTCCTAATCCTTCTTTTGTTTCAACTGGACAAAGGAAACCATATTATAAGTGTTTGGATTTAGTGTTCGTAGAGGGGGGGGGGGGGGGGGGTCATGTTACATGTCCCTACGAATATTTCCATGTTGGCCTTCATTAAGAATTTTACGATAGCTGTGAACACGATTATTTGAGGAATTAAGAATAGATCATATATATCATGTCCAAATATGTTTATGTTTCCAGTAGCTGTATTCATCCACCTGGTAGGACTATTTGTTGATTTTTACTTTCATAATTCTGTTTGGGGTGTCTTAAGTCCAAAATGCAAAGTGTTAAAACTCTAGTTTTAGTATTAAAAGTGTTAGAGACCTACTGGTTATGCATATGGACCATAATGTGATAATGCATAGCTGCTGATTGGTATTGGAATAATTTGATATAAAAATTTGGCTTCCCTCGATAAGTCTTATTTGACAAAAAATTGATCCTTCTGTGTTATGTCTCGGGTTGTTACGGAAAGGTATAAAATTTGCAAGATTGCTATTGAGAACACCCTCTTGTTTCCAAAATGGGCATTAAATTTTGACCTTTTTATCCACAATATTTGAGAATGACGACATGAAAATTATCGAGGAATAGCTACAATCGGCAGTTGCATCTTGTTAACTATTTTGTCTCTTTCTTTTGTTCAAACATATAAATTGAGTGTTAGTTGCTACTAGTTTTGTATTCCTTTTAGCAAGAATCACTAAGTCCACGCCTAGCTTCAGTTACTGAATTAGCATTCTTTCGTTTCATTATTTTGTTCATCTTTTGAATTCGCTTACGTGTTAATCAGTTGGCTCATTTAGTCATATGCTAACCCCCTTGTTTTTTTTGTGTGCATGCTCGAGTCTCTTTGGGACTTCTATTCTCATCCCCGTGCATTTCGTTGGGTTCAAAACCCTATAATTTTTTCGAGTCAAATCTTCATCAGACGGAAGCTAGTATACAGGGAATCAAGAAAAATAGGCCAAGGTGGCCTGAAGAAACGCAACAACACAGTCGGAAAAGGGCCAGAGAAATGGACTGAATCTCACTATTTCTTCTCTTATTTCGTCTACATAGTTTTATTGAAATTAATTGTATTAATTGGATACTAACATTTTATGTAACTTAGTTAAAATCCCCAAAGAAATACCTTTCTTGTTAAAATATTTTCTCAAAGTAAAAAAAAAGTAATAATTAAATTATTTCCATTTTTATTAGCTTTTCTTATAGGAAATATGTTTCTTCAAGTTAAAAATGCAAGACGTGTTTCCTTATAATTTTGTCAAGAATTTAACTTTTTACTTATATGTTATTCTCATTATTAATTCTCACACTTTCAACAAGAAATGAAAATTCCTCTTGGATTGGATGTTAATAATTGTCATATTTTTGAAAACAAACAATTTTTTTTAAGTTAGTTTTAATCATCGGATAACCGCAAGTTAGCGGACATTTCAAGTGCCTTAAAACCCCTCTGGAAATGTTAATGTGAACTTCTTACCTGGATTTCCTAAATTCAAAAGATTTTTATCTGTTTTAAATCTTTCGAATATTTTTCAAAGGTTTTCTTGATATTTCCTAAAAATTAAGTGGCGACTCTGTTTTAACTAAATTTGGAGATTTTTATAAGTTTTCAATTTTAATTCAAGTCAAAAACAGTTTCTAAAATGAAATTTCTTTTTTTTCAAAAGTGAAAAATGCGATAAAACAGAAATAGCCACTCTGCTGGGGAATTTTAACTAAGTTCTAACCAAAATAATTTTTTCTAACTCTTATTTGACCAACTATTTGGGTTTGTAATAAATAGTTATTTGTAATTTATGTGTTTAATTTTTGCAAATTATAAAATGTCATTGCATTTTCATGGCATACTTCCCCCAAATGGATTTTATTTTATTTTTGGATCTCAAAAAGGATGGTTATGCAGGTCGCAGCCATTGCTATCACTTAAAAAACCCTAACAATTTTTGAGGCACCCTGGCAGGCAGTTGGATCGCTGGCCGATCCTATAATCTCCTTTGCCTCACCCCGAGCTATCCACTCGGGTTCCCGGTTTACTATTTCAAAACCCACTCTAAACACCTATCGTAGAGCGAAACCAAATTCCTGAAATAGGCATTGACCTAAGTTGACCCGGTACCCCAGGAGTATCAGGCCCATTAGTGAGACCACCTTGAGTCAAAAAGGGCCCCCTGCCCGAAAAGACTATCATACCCTTATGTGGAATTTGAATGATGTATATGTCGGAAGAACTAGACTGTTGTCCCCAAAATGGGATATTCTTATTGGTTATATATTTTGTAGGATGTCCAGTTTCCTTAAATTCAAATGGTTGTACAAACCTCGAGAGATCGCAAAGGAGTCCAAGAGGGGCCAAATGGATGAAGGATCGTCGTCAGAAGCATCATAATGCAACCCCTACGCGGGTTTATCGTTATGTATTGATTTTCCTAAAATACCCCTGCGTGGGTGGGTTTGTTTCATTTTTCCCTTGCACGGGCCTACTTTATACATTATTTCCTCCTTTTTCAAAGTGGATCCCCTCCTTTATATATATATATAAATATATATCTATTTTAGGGGCAATGAAATGATTCTATACGACATATACGTCTTTCAAAATGCTAGGCCTACCTTTGGCACAAAAAGGTCACCAAGTTAGGATACACGCGTTATTATATATTTTTATGTATAATAATTGCTTATGTGCTACGTGTGTTGCTTGAATCAAGAATAAATTGATCCACTCCTATTTTTCAAGGATTTTTTAGAACACCGTAGGCAGAAATATAAGCCAACTATATAAAGACCTACCAAATCACTCCTCGAGTTCTCCTAGTTCCTTAGAAAAAGCTCAAGCTTCCTATAAACCTTCTAAGAAATTTAATTCCTCAAGAAGGTTGATTTGCCATGGACACCGAAGAAGCGATGCGTAAAAGAATGGAAGAGATTGACCAAGAAATCAATGGAATGAAGGAACAACTTAAGGAAGCCAAGCAAGTGGGAGGAAATTTGATAGCTAGGTCCGCGAAAGTGGATAAAGAGATAGCCCTTATGGAAGAGAAGATAGTCAATGTTGACGCAAGGATAGCCCATAGAGAAAAAATAGTCAACCAAACAGATCGAAATTACCAATTGGCTCTTAAAAGGTCAGCATCAGTCATAGGAAATGATGAGGAGTCTGTGGGAGAAAACGATGAATAAATCCAGCCTTTTAACCGAATCTCAGATTACTGGACTAAAATTAGGGACGATCCCATTTTGTCGATTAAGTTCAGGCCGGGAGAAGGAAAAATCACTCTCAAAGCTCACGCTCGGGATAATGGCCGGAGGCCCAGAATTGTTACATTCTCAGTCATCTTCCTAGCTCTTGAAATGAAAGGAATCTTGCAGCCTGATCAAACCCCAGGTTTTTTGTATAACCCCAGAGATGAGCAAAAGAGGTGTGCTTACCACCCACGCCAAAGGGGCCATACCACCAAATAATTCACCATGCTAAGGGTTAGGATTCATGAAATGATCAATAGTGGAAAAATTATCCATAGATGGGGACCTCACTCCTTACTAATTTGCGATAGGGTGAGGCCAGGAATGCCAATCACTCAAAATGACCTGATTCACCAATATGACTTCACCATATTTTATGACACATACCTCGACATCTACTTCAAGCTAGTCCATGTTGGTATCATTGAGCCAACTGAAAGAAAGGCGGGAAAAATCCCGAGCTTGGCACAGTTGCAAGGAAATATGCCTCTACCATGCGGGAGCTGGAGGGCATGACATAAGAATTGTCGCACTTTCAGGATTGACCTTGAAGATGTCATAGACGCAGGAAGTATCCAGATTGTGTTTCCACCATATTATCCTTGAAGAAGAAGATCGAGAAGAATCAGGAAGACCCGTCACTATCCAAAAGAAGCTTTTAAAGTAGCAAAGTTATTGTAGTTATTTCCTTTTGTTGTTTTTACTTTTTCCTTTGTAATCAAGAGATAGTGGAAGAAATGAAATGAAAATATATCCCTTTTACCCATTCAAACTACGTAGGGCCTGAATTCTCCTTCGTGAGATATGTAGGAAGCGTTCAAGGCCCGGCCCCTATCTTTAAGAAATTTTTATTTCCCCACTTTTAGAAGGATGACGAAGAGTTCAGAAGCACAACAAGCAATGGTGCTACAAGGTCAACAACTCAACCTTCCTGATAAAATCCACTTATCTAAAATCAATGGGCAAATTCCTGTCCATTAAACTCTCGAGTCAATTTAACCGTGGATCAATTTGACTTGAAGAAAAGCAATTTTTATGTGTTTAAAACAATTCTTATGTGTTTACTTTCTGTCAAATATCTTTTATTGTTTATCACTATCGGGACCTAACATGTTGGCCTTTGAGTTATTTTGCTTGAACAGATAATAAAAACTGATTTGTGTCAACAAAATGGACGAACATCCTTACTTAACTCGCTCAAAGGCACACCTTGATTTATCCTCTAACCTCCGCTTTTCTAAAGGGAAAATGACTGATAGCGAAGAGGAGAATGTTTTGGCTGTGAGAGAAAATGTTATTGCCGAACAGAATGATATGATTGCCAAACTTGCGAGAAAATTGGAAAATATGCAAGAAGAAGTACAGAAAGCCAAAGACATGGTTAGCTTGGCTATCGCAGCCAACACTCCAGCTTTGGGCAACTCTCATCCCCCTTTCCAGATTCCTTTAATCAACTCTCCATTGACTGAAAAAATCAACCAAGAAACATCCCCCCTGCCTCCGCAACTAGACCTTCCAACGAACCCCTTTCCAATAACCCTCCTCATATCGAATAATCATATCAAATCCATACTCCTCCTATCCAGCACACTAACCAGAGTAACAACCCAAGTGCCTACCTTCCACAAAACCTCCCGCCAAACTATCAAAATACACCACAAAATACTTACAACTCTCAAAATAACCACACCAATGACACTAATCCCCATAATTACATGCCACACATCTAACCCCCACTTGTTCAAAACATACCACCAACCACTTTCCACACTATGGTAGAACCATACCCCATTCTCCAGAAAAGCCCTGAGGTGGACCACTATGAGTAGAAAAAGAAAGAATTGAGGGCCACAGAAAAGAAGCATGATCTTGACATGACATAGATAAAGGAAGAAATAGTCAGGATCAGAGAACTACGAGGTTTATTTTATGAGAAAGGCTATGACTATGACAATCTCTGTATCCATCCCAAAATGGACCTGCCAGAAGGATTCAAATTCCTAAGTTCGAGACCTTCAATGGTGTCGGAAATCCTGAAGCCCATTTAAGAAGCTATTGTGACCAGATGGTCGGCGCTCGAAAGAATGACGCCCAGCTAATGAGGCTTTTCAGTCGAAGTCTGAACGGAGAGGCTTTAGAATGGTTCACATCTCAGGAACTGAAAAAATAGGCTAAGTGGAGTGATCTCGCCCGAGACTTCGCCCAAAGGTTTGCATACAATGTAAAAGTTGTCCCAGATCGCTAATCTCTGGGACGCATCAGACAAAAGTCAAACGAAGACTTCAGGGACTATGCCTATTGATGGAGGAAGGAAGCAGCGAGAGTTCGTCCTCCTATGACAGAAGAAGAAATAAGTGGAGTGTTTATGCGCACTCAGGATTCAGAATTTTATGACAAAATGATATCAGCAGTCATAGCACCATTTACTGACCTAGTTAAGATTGGTGCAATTTTTGAAGAAGGTCTCTGCAGTGGCAAGATTGCCAAGACCCCGGCCTCCTCAGGATCCGCAGGATTTCCCAAGAAAAAGAGGGAAGAGGTATCTTCAGTGACCTCCAGTCCTAGCATGAAACCAAAGAAGCCCTTCTGAGCCAACTATAAAAAATCATTGGTCCCAATAACCCCTCCCCGAGCTCAAAAAAATCCTCAACAATACAAACATATGCTCCCTCACCTCACGTGTACTCACGCCTCTTAAATTCTCTCAAAAAAGGACGCACCATCCTTTCAAACACGGCTCGTACACACTTGTACTCCTTCTTCATCTCTCCTCCACAACAACCAAATGAACCCTAACGTTTTTGCTTCAACGATGACAACAACTTCAATAAATCATTGGCAGCATCAAATCAAATGACGCCCAAAGCTCCAAATCCCATCCCCCTCTGTCAATTCATCGTTAACTCTCAAGCTGGCAGACTGAGAAGGTTCTAGAAGGGGACAGGTGTTACTCTTAATGTTCTTATCCCTAAAATTGTGGCAAAATCAGCTTGAATTCGTACTAATATAGTACATACGTGGCTCAATCTGGCTAGAGCAAACTTGAATTCGAATTCTCCACAACGAAATTCCCATTTTTACCCTTTGTTTTCCCCCCAAATCTGCCCAAAATTCTCCTATAAAAACCCTCTAAGATTGAGGTGTTAGGATAGTTGATTTTGGGGGAAAAACTTGGGGATTCTGGTGGAGCATTCCATCAATCTCACGAAACCAAAAATTCAGAAAAAAGACACTAAAAAGCTAAGTTCCGTTGAAATCAGTGGAACTCCGGTGGTGAAAGTTGCAAGTCGAAGCTTGTTAATCTCAGTTCGCTGCTCTAGAACAGGTGAAAGCTTCATCTCTTGCATTTCCTTTTTACTGTTACGATGTGAAAATTATCATTTTTCTATGAGTTAATGACTCTCTGGACTGGTCTTGTTTGTTTTGATTAAAGCCTGATTGATTCTAGAGTAAATGGTTAATTTCTCTCCATGAATAATGTCGTGATTTAGTGATTAAGTCGTGTTTAAATGATGAGTTTGTCATGTGAGGCTGCGTATGAATGTTGTGTTTTTTTTATGCTCGGTTAGGATATAATAGTGATTTTTTTTAGCTTAAAGTTTGAGAGATAGTTTGTTGTTCATCAATGTTGATTTTCTTTCACAAATAATGAGTTACCCTCAAGAATGTGTAATAAGCATGTTCAAATCAGTTCCTTTTTCATCAAAATCATGAATCAATGATGAACTTGGCTTACGTATGGAGACTAAATCTATTTATCTGCGTTAACAAGAAAGGTTTTAACTCCTTCAGTTATACCAAGCTTGACATAAACTCCATAGTTTTCGTGCTTGTGTAACTATTTTGTTATGCCTTTCAGCCACTTCTAAATCTTGCACCTTGTTACCAAGGCCTGATTTCATCATTTTTTTTTACAAATAAGAGGTCGATGAAGCTTCATGATTTTGGCTTAGTGATGGTTTTCAACCATTTAGAAATTCAAAAACTCCGTATAGCATTTGGCCTGTGGTATTTATTTCTTATAATTTACCACCTTGGTTATGCATGAAGCAAGATAATTTTATTTTATCAATGCTATTCTTGGTCCTAAAAGTCCTGGAGGTATAATTGATATTTATCTCCAACCTTTAATAGAGGAATTAAAGAAATTATGGGAAACTGGAGTGGAGACCTTTGATGCGTCAACCAAGTAGAATTTTATGTTACATGCAGCTTTGTTATGGACCATGAATGACTTTCCAACATATGCAAATTTGTCAAGATGGAGTACCAAAAGAAGATTGGTTTGCCCATGTTTCAATAAAGAAACTCTTTCAAATTTGTTGAAAAATGGTAAAAAGCAGTGCTATATGTGTCATAGACACTTTCTTCCTCGTAATCAGAAATGGTGGAATGATAAAGATTCATTTGATGGCACTAAAGAGCGGAGATCAGCACTAAAAATGCTATTCGGTTATAACTTGCTTGATCAAGTGGCTGCTTAGATGGGTTAACACTATCGAAGGATTCAAAGAAGCGTAAAATATCACATGATAGTAGGGGTGATAATTGGAATAGGAAGAGTATTTTCTTTGATCTTCCATATTTGAAAACTCTATTGTTGCGACATATTTAGATGTGATGCATATTGAGAAGAATATTTGTGATAATAGTTTGACGACAATCTTAAATGTCAAGGGAAAAACCAAAAATACCTTGAATTCTCAGATGTATTTGCAAGAAATGAACATAAAGAAAGAATTGCATCCGATAAAGAGTGGGGATAAATATGAGTTATCAACTGCATGTTATACATTATCTCTTGAAGAGAAGAATAGTTTTTTTGATTTTCTAAAGAATTTAAAGGTCCTAGATGGATTTTCATCAAATATTTCTCAATGTATCAACCTTAAAGATCACAAATGTTTAGGATTGAAAAGTAATGATTTCCATGTTATTCTACAACATTTACTCCCACTTGCGATGCGTGGTATGCTCTGCAAATCTGTGCTTGAGCCACTTATTGAGTTGTCTATATTTTTCAATATGCTTAGAGCAAAATGTTTAAGAGTAGATAATCTAAGAAAAGATAGAAGCCCAAATTCCTATAACTTTGTGCAAGTTAGAAAAGGTCTTCATTCCTGCATTATTTCACATCATGGGCCACTTTCCAATTCATTTAGCTAATGAAGCTAAGATTGCTGGACCTATTCAATATCGATGGATGTATCCAGTGGAGCGATGGCTATACTTTCTGAAGTCTTTTATTCATAAAAGAGCTTGCTCAGAAGGCTCTATTGCGAAGGGATATTTGGCAACTGAATGTGATGGAGACAAAAATTAATCTCAATGAACGGAATTATGATGGTGGTGCTATTGATTCTGATGGAGGTTTAGCAATTTTTTTCAACCTGAAAATGTTTTAAAGGGTGACACACCGGGCAGTCTTAATTCATATGAATTTGAGTAAGCACGTTTTTATATTTTGAAGAATTGTGATAAAATTAAACCATTTCTCCAGTAAGTAATGACTTGTTCAAACAATTTACTTTTACTTTTTTCATATTTCCTTACTTGAAATGACATTTTATACTTTAAATTCTTTTGTAATGACTCTCCCGGTCATTTATACGTTTTCACCATTCTTGTACAGTTAGAGCTTGCTCGTAGCGGCCCCAAGTCATTTATGGCTTGCGGGGACCGGTAGTTCGATGCCCGGGCCATTTTATTGGTCTTTTTTTTTGCCATTCCTTATTTTAGAGCTTTAGGCTTTTGAATTCATTGACTTTAGTTAACATCCTTGGTGAACGTGCTCAGAATTGAATTTTGACAGTTCCGTTAGCTCTGGAGTATGGAATTTGGTATAAAAGGACCTTTGGTTGGGATCCGGGAGCTTTTCAGCTTGGAATTCTCTCTCGTTTTTTGTTTTCAGGCCAGTTGGGTTGGTTTGGTTGACTTTGGTCAACATTGGAGAAGACGCCTCAGATGGGAATTTCGTTAGTGCCATTAGCTCCAGAATGCCGAGTTTGGGTTAAGTAGGTGGCTGGTTTGGGTCCCAGGTGAGCTGGGCTCATTTTGGGTGTTCGGTTGGTTATGATAAGTGTTGACTTGGGTTAAAATTTCTTCAAGATGATATCGTATGGGAGTTTCATCGATTCCGTTGAGTCTAGAACATCGTTTCCACTCTAATAGCTTTATTGGTTTTTGAGTATCGGGTTCCGATTGTACCCGGAATGCCCCGAGGGAGTTTCTAAGTTTTTTCCTATTTTTTACTGCAGGTAGGGCGATCGCGCTAGCCTGTGCGTGCCATCAACGTTGATGGTGGCGTGCCAGTGCGATAGCGCTCAAGTGCCTGCCCGCATGCCTGCGCAATCGCGCCCCTCCAGCGTAATAGCGCAGAGGCGCTTGCCTCCCTCCTGCGTGATGGCGCTGGTCTGTGATCACCAACTATAAAGTGATGGAAGTCATTTTTCCATCCACTTATCCCATCCTTTCTCAGTCTAAACTCAATATCCTCTCTACCAAATTGCTCTAAATCGATTCCAAACCTTGGGGAGTTGATTGTTCGTGGATTTTCCATACCCTTCGCCTTTCGGTAAGGTTCTTCTTCACTTGGATTTCCAAAATTCCTCCATTGTTGCCTTCTTCCAAAGTTGAGAATTCTTGTGTAAATTCTGCCCCTGCAGCTGGTGCATGCTCGTGAGGGTGAAAAATTCTTCATTTTGGACGGAATTCCATCATTTTGGTAGGTAATTCTGGCCCAACTACCATTTCATTTCTCGGAAATTTCCATCTTAAATTCTTGGCTTGAGCAGGCTATTTAGAGCCTCATTTGTTGTTCGTTTTTCCTCAATTTTTGGGGATGAGCTCCAGGGATGGTAATGAACACAAGTGTGTTTTTCGTTTCTAGTTTTGGGTTATAGGGCCCACGAGCCCCTTTGTGACCGAGATTTTAACCCGATTGTGCTTATGGCATTACGGGTATTGTTAGTCTTGTTTTGACGCATAGATTACTGTTTTGATATTAGTTTTGTGAATTGGAGTTTCCTGCAGCAGTTCGAGCCTGGACGATGTGGTCCCCACAGCTATTCATCGGATGACAGGTAGGTTATGGCTTCCCCTATCTAGACTCTGCGTATATAGGCTATAACTGCATTAATTAACATCCTTGGGTGGGTTGTTATAGGTTGGTACCCCAGACCTTGTCTGCCTTGTTCGTCTGTTTATTTCATGCATTATTTGTAGTATTCGCGTAGTATGGTATATTACCCTTGCGGTACTATGCGGCCTTGTATTGACTCTGAAACATAGATGGTTGTGTTATTTGGGAATGTCCGCAAGTCCCGGACATAGATATATCCTTTTAGGATGGTTATGTCTGCTGAGTAGCTGCTGGGCCTGTGCAGGGCTGATAGGAATTGTTGTGAGCCGTAGGGCTAATTTATATTCGTGTGCGAGCATATCATCCATGAAAAAGGTTTTCCATTGCATGTTTTACTATAGTTTTGGCTGTGACCACTACATACAGTTTTCCTAAACTTGCATGGCCCCGGGGGCCGATTTTTGGTACGGTTGATGATAGAAGAGGGGATTTTGGATAATTTCACACTGATGTTATTACTGGTACTAGTCTCTGCTGGGCAGAGAACCAGAATTGATTTACTACCATTTTAGACTCGGCAATACTCTAGGCACCCTTTGAGAGGGTTACTATGACTTTTATCACTGATTTAGACTCGGGTATACCTCGGGCACCCTATGAGGGGGTATTTTGATATTACTACTACTGTTTTAGGCCCGGGTCAAAGCTGGGCATGTACAATGATATTTTGAGTTTTCAGCTACATCAGAGACTTAGCCACTGGCTTGAACCTGGACTCGATTACGGAGGACACGTTTTGAGATTGAGTTGTTGTATGTGGTCGAGAGGTAGACCTCCATGTACCCCTGTTTTTCCAGGGCCACAGGCTATGGGACAATGTAGCATGCCAGGAAAGGGGTGTACGGCAGAGGAGAGGTACACGGTAAAGAGCATTACATGGGTCCCGCCTCTATACGTACCTGCGGGGTAGTTGAGGGGGAACATACCAGTTACTGTCAAATCATATCATATCATGTATTGATTCCACCCTTGTTTGTTGTGTGTACAGTGTACGTTCCAGTTATATGGGCGAACAGAGGGTTTGTTTTCACTTGATTGAGTTCCTTGGTTGTATGGGCGGCCGTTGGGACTGTAGGTAGATTATATTTATCCCTTTATTTCTTTAGAGCTTGTTTTGGCATTCATTTATTAGAGGATTAGTGATGGTTAATCTGTTGAGGCTTCGGTTGTGGGATGTCTGATTATTGGGAGGGATAGGGAGTCCTATCTTATTGAGGCACTTTTGTGTGGCCTTCTGAGCAGAATGTGAGATTCTGGTTTTATTCTTGTTTGAATTTGAGTGGTATCTCTCGGTTATTGTGGTCTCGTTATTTCATCCTAGGGTTGTACTTGTGAGGTGATTTCCTGATTATGCTACCATGTGATTGGATTGGTGTTATGATTTCCTTATACTTGTTGATTCCATTTTGAGTATGTTGGACTGCTTTCCTTCTTTTCCTTTTACTTGAGGTTACCGGTATACCGCCATTTTCTCAACTCTTTCTCTCTATTTACTTATATTGTTGGGCAAGGACTCCAGGTGCATTCTCCTTTCCTTCACCTGTGATTCTGTGTAATTGAATCCTCTGTGCTTGCATGTTTTACTTGTAGCTTTTGGTTGTCTATTCTCTGTGCTAGCTCCTTGCGCTTTCCTTGTTGCTTTGGTGACTGCTTTCTTGCTATCTGTTACTTACTGCTTTTATATCTTATATGCGCTCAGTCGGCCGATGATGCCTACTAAGTACTCATAGTTTTGGTGGTCATACTACACTTCTGCACTTTTTGGTGAAGATATTAGTTGAGCTTTCACCGTTGATTGCGTTGGAGACTCATGCAGATTGTGGATATTCAAGACTAGGGTGAGCGCCTGATGGTTGGATTTGCAGCGACCTCAGTTCTTCAGGACACCGTGGCTAGGACTCTGAGTCCTCCGGCGAGTGTTTCAGTACCTGGCTCTGCGAGTGGTGCTTCAGTTACGGTTGAGCTTCCAGTTCTTCAGCAGGGTTGTCTGTCGATACTGGAGTTCGAGGTGAGATTTCATGAGATGGTTAGGCATACATCTAGGGTTGTACCTTCGGAGCTTGATAGGGGTCAGAGTTTTTGTGGAAGTTTGATTTCACCATTCCGTTTTGCGACCTAGCACTTGGTTACAGTTGGGACTACCTACCTTCAGGTAGTGGATCATGCTTGGGCTATTGAGGGTTTGTGCTGTGAGTCTTATAGAGGTAGTGCTAAGAAGCGACATCACCAGGATAGTTTCTGAGGTTCCCAGACTCGAGGTAAAGAGATTCTCTCCTAGAGACCGATTCCATTGTTTCTTTTCTACTAGGTCATTTTTAATTGCTCCACGGGTTCCAGAGGGTGTTGGTACAGGATATGTTGAGCAGAGTAGGAAGGGTATAAGTCATGTTGCTCGGGATTAACCTTTAGAGTATGCAGGCCATTTTAGCCGGTTAGGTTCGGTAGGATCATCCCATCAGACTCCACTTGGTAAGGTTTGTTATTGGTGTAGGGAGCATGTGCACTTGGTTAGGGATTGTCCCGCAATTTTTCCTCCCATTCAGCAGGGTCAGCAGGTGTTATCTCCCAGGGATTCAGTGCTACTGGTCAGAGGTGAAGTGCAGGGCAGTAGGGGTGGTCCCCACGTAGTGAGAGGTAGTGCGCAGAGTTGCGGGCATGGTCCCGAGATGGTTAGAGGTGGCTTTCATTTCAGTGGTTCAAGTATCCGTCCAGATTTGACACGCACCGCGCATCAGAGTAGAGCTTCTTTGGGTTGCTATGGTTGTGGGGTGATGGAACATTATGCTAGAGACTATCCCCATCAAGGGATGACCGAGCCTTCAGCTTCAACTACTCAGTAAAGAGTTAGACCCCGTCAGTCCAATGCTTCTCTTGGTAGGCCCGATGTAGAGGTTCCTGATATCATTGCTCAAGGTTAGGCTTTTTCCACCTTCGTCTTATGATAGTGTTGCTCGCATTATGATTTTTTCCCTTCTACCATTTATTTGCTTATATGCCTACTTGCTACTTGTTAAGTTACTTGCCTACCCGAAATGTAGTATCTGCGTGTTGTTTTATTGGCAGTTAATTCTTTAGTAGTGGATAGGGTGAGATGTACTTGAGAGTGTTTTCTTGAGATTGTAGCTTGTGGGTAGGCTTTGTAGAGCGCACTTGCGATTTGTTGTAGTTCTAGGCTTGCGTTGGGTCTTCTTTACTAGCAGTCCTAGATGGTTGTTGCCTAGGCCGTTATCTAGCGTGGCTAGAGATCTGTGTGATGGTTCGGTGTATTACCGGTAGTTGTGCTGGAGATGAGATTTTTCCTTAGTTGGGAGATATTGGTTATGCTAGTGTGCATATATCGGTTTGGCCTCTCGAGTGTTTAGAGTTAACCCTCTTTGTTGATTAGTTTAGTAGGTTGGAAGGTATGTGGATTGTTCCCATAGTCTGCTCCACTTCCTTGTCCGTCGGGTGTTTTGTTGTACTCCCAGTTCTAGTTGGAATGATTCCTGATCGTAGTTTTCTGGATGAGCACTTGTTGTTGGCATTGTGATTGGGTTTTGACTTTGGCACTTTCAACTAAGTATTGACCGTAACGTCGTGGTTGGGTTGTATTCATAGCATATTGGGTGAGTCAGACATCCGAACCGTTCTTCTCCTGCCTTGTTAAGTTCTTGCAATGTAAGTTTTGGTAGCTAAAGGAATGGCTCCAAGTTTTTATTTGAGAAAGAATTTGTAAGGTTCAGTTTATGCTACAGAATGGTTTTGTTTAGTTGAAAAAGGAGGGAGATGACTCCTTGTTCGAGCTTGTGTTTTTAGTAGTTGATTGAGGTGATGATGAAGGGTTGCTTTGGGATTGTGTGTTGGTGATTTGGTCCGGCCATCTACAAATTGCAGTGGTTTTTACATCGATTGTTTTGAGTTTCAGTAGCAGGTATGGTTTTAGCAACTTGCATATTCAAGCCTAGTTGGCTTGGGTTCTTAAAGGTTCATTGGCAGCATACGGGTTTGACCAAGGTTTTGGTTGGCAGTTTTGAAAGTTGGGTTCAGAATCATGGCTTGACAGGTTTCATTAGATGGTTCATGGTAGTTTCTATTTGGTTGCAGCATCCTAGTGCCGAGAGGCAGTGGGTGCGGGCAACTTAGCTTCTTTACATCAGTTGTGGATGCGTATATTGGCCTTGAACACCTAGTCCTTGGCTAACCTCTTTTTTAGACTGGTTATTCCTGATTTCAACAGTGCTCTTCATGGTACGAAGTTTCTTCCATCCTGGTTGGGCAAATGCAATGGTGTAAGTTCCATATTCAGTGGTATGATATATGATTCAAAATAGTTGGTTGTGTACAGATCCGATAGAGCGGTTGATTGAAGCAAAAGGAATGAGTTGAAGATATATGAAAATTTCTATGGCTAGATGGAAACCTTGAATCTCAGGCACCCCTTTTCCACTGCCTTCAGGGTGTTTTGACTTGATATTTATGGTTTGTAGACCTCTTCCCGATTTAAGGTCTGTAAAAATTTCAAATCAGAATGGTGTTCAAGTATTCGGAGTTGCAGCGGTATTCTCAGAGTTTAGAGCTTAGCCGGTGATTTCGAGTTTCATGGTAGGCTTATCACCTTCTTGCAAGATCTTGGTTTTGGTTTGGGTCGATCGGGCAGGTTTCCCTTGTTCCTTCACTTCCAGTTGATTCAAATTTGGTCCAATTCGGCAAGATTGGTTTCGTTCTACAGTTTGAAAGTTCTCAGTCAATATAAGGTATTCATATATTCCTCTACTAGACCTCGTGTGTGAATTTCAGTCGAATTCATATGGGTTGATCAGTTGGGTTCAGTTAGCGAGTTTGGTGTAGGCAAAAGTGTTCTTCCATTGCTTGATAATCAGTTGGATCAGGTAACTCCAGTTTTCGAGGACCTGCTATGGGTTGTTATCTTGGATGGCAAAAGTTAGTAGACTTTAGTTTGACTTTTGTAGAACTTGAGTATAATGTGTGACTTTGTTCTTGGTAGAGTATAAGAGAAAGTTGTGTATTTTTGGGGTTTCAGTTGGTGCTTTGGTGGTGGTTGAGTGTTTGACTTGTATGCAACCTCTGGTTATGGTGTGAAAGGGTTCTGTTCAGGATAAAAGAGATTTGCGAATCAGCGGGTTCATAAGTTAGAGTTTTGGGTTGATGGATCTTCTGGTAAATTTGGTTGTGGTTTCAAAGATTCGAGCTCTGTGTGTGTATAGCCTTGCTTTTCTAGTTTCGGTGTTATGACAGTGCCTTCCGGTTGCGGTTTGGGTTGGCAGACCTTTTTGAGTTTTGGAGGTTGAGTTGGAATCTAGCTTGGCTATAAAGGGTTTAGGCTTGGTTGCCTTCGATGGTTCTATTATGTTGGGTGCCGTCCAGCCGAGGAGGCTACCCTGGTTGTCCGAGAGAGTAGTGCGAGCTGTGTTTTCGCTATTCTTTTAATCTCTAGTCTATCCTTCTTTCCTGACTTTCGAGAATGAAAGTCTTTTTAGTAGTGGATGATGTAATGACCCTCCTAGTCATTTACACATTTTCACCATTCTTGTACGGTTAGGCTTGGCCTTAGCGGCCCTAAGTCATTTATGGCTTGCGGGGATCGGTAGTTCGATGCCTGGGCGATTTGCTTGGTCTTTTTTTGGCCAGTCCTTGTTTTAGAGCTTTAGGCTTTTGAATTCGAAATTGAATTCCAACATTTCCGTTAGCTCCGGAGCGTGGACTTTGGACTAGAGGGACCTTTGGTTGGGATCTCAGGCCAGTTGGGCTATTTTGGTTGACTTTGATCAACATTTGGAGAAGACGACCTCGGATGGGAATTCCGTCAGCGCCATTAGCTCCAGAATGCAGAGTTTGGGTTAGGTAGGTGGTTTATTTGGGTCCCGGGTGAGCTGGGCTTATTTTGGGTGTTCGGTTGGTTGTGATAAGTGTTGACTTGGGTCAAAATTTCTCCGAGACAACCTCGTATGGCAGTTTCATTGATTTTGTTGAGTCCGGAATGTCATTTCCACTCTAATAGCTTTATTGGTTTTTGAGTATCAGGTTCCGATTGTGCCCAGAATTCCCCGAGGGAGTTTCTAAGTTTTGCTGGTTTTTATTGCAGGCAGGGCCTTCAGCGCCAATGGTGCCCAGGCAGCGCGATTGCATTAGACTGTGCGTGGCATCAGCGCCGATGGTGTCGTGCATGCCTCAAGCGCCCGCCCGCGTGCCTACGCGTTCGCGCCCCTCCAGCGCGATAGCGCCGAGGTGCCTCCCTTCTTCCTGTGTGATGGCACTTCTTTAGCGCGAATTGCGCTGGTCTGCGGTCAGCAACTATAAAGTGCTAGAAGTCATTTTTCCAGCCACTTCTCCCATCCTTTCTTACTCTAAACTCAATTTCCTCTCTACTAAATTACTCTAAATCGATTCCAAACCTTAGGGAGTTGATTGTTCGTGGATTTTTTCGTTGCCCTTTGCCTCTCGGTAAGCTTCTTCTTCACTTGTATTTCCTAAATTCCTCCATTGTTGCCTTTTCCAAGCTTGAGAATTCTTGTGTAAATTCTTCCCCTGCAGCTGGTGAATGCTCGTGAGGGTGAATAATTCTATATTTTGGCCAGAATTGCATCATTGTGGTAGGTAATTCCTGCCCAACTACCGTTTCATTTCTTGGAAATTTCCATCGTAAATTCTTAGCTTGAGCGGGCTATTTTGAGCCCCATTTATTGTCCATTTTCGCTCAAGTTTTGGGAATGCGCTCCCGGGATGGTAATGAACACAAGTGTGTTTTTCATTTTTGGTTTTGGGTTGTGGGGCCTACAGGTCCATTTGTGACCTGGATTTTGACCCGGTTGTGCCTATGGAATTATGGGTATTCATAGTCTTGTTTTGACGCATAGATTACTGTTTTGATATTAGTATTGCGAATTGGAGTTTCCCGGAGAAGTTTGAGCCCGGACGACACTGTCCCCATAACTTTTCATCGGACGACAGCTAGGTTATGGCTTCCCCTATCTAGACACTGCGTATATAGGCTATAACTGCATTAATTAACATCCTTGGGTGGGTTGTTATAGGTTGGTACCCCAGACCTTGTGCACTTTGTTCATCCGTTTATTTCATGCGTTGTTTGTAGTATTCGCGTAGTATGGTATATTACCCTTGCGGTCCTGTGCGGCCTTGTATTTACTCTGGAACATAGATGGTGGGGTTACTTGGGAATGTCCACGAGTCCCGAACATAGAGATATCCTTTTAGGCTGGTTATGTATTCTGAGTAGCTGCTGGGGCTGTGCAGGGCTGATAGGAATTGTTTGAGTCTTTGGGCTAATTTATATTTGTGTGTGAGCATATCATCCATGAAAAAGGTTTTCCCCTGCATGTTTTACTACAGTTTTGGCTGCGAGCCACTACAGAAGGTTTTCCTATACTTTCATTGCCCCGGCCCCCCTTTTTAGTACGGTTTATGATAGAAAGTGGGATTTTGGAGGATTTCACACTGATGTTATAGCTGGTACTAGTCTCAGCTGGGCAGAGCACCAGACTTGATTTACTACCATTTTAGACCCGACCACACTCTAGGCACCCTTTGAGAGGGTTACTGAGACTTTTATCACTGATTTAGACTCGAGTATACCTTGGGCACCCTGTGAGAGGGCCTTTTGAGATTACTACAACTGTTTTAGACCCAAGTCGAAGGCAGACATGTACTATGAGATTTCGAGTTTTGAACTACATCTGAGACTTAGCCACTGGCTTGAACCCGTACTCGATTCTGGAGGATGTGTTTTGAGATTGAGTTATTGTATGTGGTCGATAGGTAGAACTCTATGGACCCCTATAATTCCTGGGACACAGGCTATGGGCCGATGCAGCGTGCCAAGAGGGGGGGTTTACAGCGGAGGAGAGGTACACGGGAAAGAGCCTTCCATAGGTCCTACCTCTATACGGACCCGTGGGGTACTTGAGGGGGAACATACCGGTTACTGTCACATCATATCATATCATGCATTGATTCCATCCTTGTTTGTTGTGTGTTCAGTGTACTCTCTGGTTGTATGGGTGGCCAAAGGGTTTGTTTTCACTTGATTGTGTTCCTCGGTTGTATGGGAGGCCATTGGGACTGTAGGTAGATTATATTTACGCCTGTCTTTCTTTAGAGCTTGTTTTCCTTATACTTGTTGATTCCATTTTGAGTATGTTGGACTGGTTTCCTTCTTTTCCTTTTACTTGAGGTTACCGGTATGCCGCCATTTTATCAACTCTCTCTCTCTACTTACTTATATTGTTGTGCAAGGACTCTAGGTGCGTTCTCCTTTACTTCACCTGTGATTCTGTGTAATTGAATACTCTGTGCTAGCATGTTTTACTTGTAGCTTTTGGTTGTCTATTCTCTGTGCTAGATCCTTGCGCTTTCCTTATTGCTTCGGTGACTGCTTTCTTGCTATCTGTTACTTACTGCTTTTATATCTTATATGCGCTCAGTCGGCCGATGATGCCTACTGAGTACCCGTTGTTTTGGTGCTCATACTACACTTCTGCACTTTTTGTTGCAAATATTAGTTGAGCTTTTGCCGTTGATCGCGTTGGAGACTCGTGCAGATTGTGGATATTCAAGACTAGGATGAACGCCTGATGGTCGAGGCTTGACCGTATTTCATCTTTTGGCACTGTTACTCCTTGTACTTTCGGAGACAAACTGGATTGTATTTTGTTACTTCTAGCACTTGTACTCTACTAGAATCTTTTGTACTATCGATACCAAGTCTTGGGGTTGGTGTAGCTTCCTTTATGTATATATTCGGGTGTTGCTTCCTCTTTGTCTACTTTTACATTCTACTTCCACTTATTTATGCTTATTGTGTGTTTTAGTTAGGTAGTAGCCCATTACTAACCATTCCAGGCTACGGGGATTGGTTTGCCTACAGGGGGTTGTAGGTGCCATCATGACCTGAGAAATCAGATCGCGACATCTTTACAGAGAATTTTCATAAATTTCAGTCGATACCTCTAAAAATAATTCAGATATCGAATGGAATAAAGAACTCGTTAGTTGATTAAAGCTAAAGGTGAGCTATTAAGGCTTTTGTTTTTCGAATCAATTTGAGAATAATATTTGCTAAATATGTACTTGATTTTGATAGGTTTCGGAATAGCACAAATATGATGATAGTAAGAAATAAAAGATTTGCTCTCACTATCACGTGGTCCTTTGCCATATGTGACAAGTTTAAAAGTCTGTTAATAATGGATATAGATTTCATGTGCAAGGCTATGATAAATGTTTGAGAATTCAAAATTGTGGGGTGGTTGTAGTTGGTGAAACTGATGAAGAAAATGAAAATATTGATTACTATGGAGAGTTAACCAAGATTATTGAATTACTATTTGTTGGCGGAAGAAGAGTTGTGTTGTTTCGATGTATATGGTTTGATGTGTATGACCAAGAAAGAGGAATTAAAGTAGACGAATATGGCTTCGTAAGTGTTAACCGCCCGTGATTTTTTAAAGTAAGTGAGCCTTTTGTATTAGCCAACCAAGCGACACAAGTATTTTATGCTAACGATCTTTCAAATAAAGGTTGGCATATTGTATGAAAGGTTCACCATCGTGATTCTTTTCATATGGGGTAAAAAGAGGATAATGATTTAGAAGATCTATCAGGAATATAGGAAGCCATTGGGTGTGGAATAACTGGCTGAAGTAATTACTAGGAGGGCAGTTAGTATCTCACAGAGAATATAATGGGACCGATGTAATACAAGTTTCACTTTATGATTTGCATCATAGGATATCCTATCTGGCCATTATGTATTCATGTTTGGTTTCTGAATTCTTATTTTGTTACAATGGTGTTGAGTTCAATCTTTAATACTCTTGATATTTCACCATCTATTTATAAAATAGTTCTAAGTGTGATAAAGAACTTTAAATACATGTCTAAATCTATGTAGAGAATTATCCTCCCCTGCTCTCTTATTTAGGACTGAAAGCAGTCTTGAATTTCTTTCTGGAGGTATATATGATACAAATTTTAATTAGTCTATGTATGTTATTGTCTTCGTCTAGTGAAGTTCCTTAATCTTCATCTATGGTTTAAATACAATAAGGAAGATTAAGATTAAGGAACTTCATTAGATGTTGTGATCCTTTTTGCAGATGCAGTGATTAGTTTTAATATAATTATTCAAATGTGTTTGGAAATTGAAAGGGACTACTTGTTCATTATTTGGATTGTCGAGCAGTTGAGAGACAGAATTATCATCGGAGAAAAGTGTTTGATTTTCAAGATTGGATAAATTTGAAGAAGGGGTATTACTATTTTATTTACCAAAATTGGTCAAATTAAATGCCCTAATATCTCCAAGATTATTGTAATATTGAGTGTTCGTAGGTGGTATTGAATTATAATTATTTTAAGATTGTAATAAAAATTGTAAGTATTGAATCTTAGCTAATTGGGCAGCTTCTGCTTGTAATCTTACAGCATGATCTTCAAGTGGATCCTTTATTTCAACTGTATGTGTAAAGTTGATGGTCATGTATGTGTACAGATCATCATGTATGTGATGGTACAGATCATGGATGTGTTTGTTCAGAACATCTATTTGTATGATGGTCCACATCATGTATGTGTTTGTCTTGTTCAAACTATGTTGTTGTTTCTGTATTATCCAGAAAAGAAACATAATGTACTTATTGGGCTGCATGGTAATTTAATTATATTTGAGCTGTAAGAACAAAATGGGGGAAAAAGAACTTGAGATACATGAACTTATAAGATCTCTGTTGAGTTACTTTTTGATTAAGATGATAGAATACATCAATTTCTTCCTTAAATAAGATTTTCCTTTCTTGAGTACATTAGCCATAACCTACACAAGCAGATGGAAACCTATTCAACCTACCTGTATACCCTTTATAGAAATGACATAAAGGTTCTTCCCCATTGTGAACCTCTTGCTAGAACTGAATAATTTATTACTATTTTACTGGCCTTTGTTATTGTTTAGTTCCATGTGGTTCAGGTAGCACAAAATACATATTATCTTTCCAATAAGAAAATAAGAATCATATTTCTGCTAGAGTTTTAAAATCATATCTTAACAGAATATGCATTTATTTGGTATTAAAGATAGTTGTGACATGAAGTTGAAGAGAAAATTCTCTTAAAGGTACCTCGCTAACCATGCTCAATTGTAATATTTAGATTTCATTGGCTTATTGGATAGATGTAAACCAAGTCAATCTTATCCTCACATTAGGTTCTCTCATGAATCCAACCAAGAGAAGAACATATCTTCTATACAATACTACCTTGTCTACATGATTTGAGAGAAGACATGTTGAAATTTTGTATTGAAAGCATGTTGAGTGATTTTTCTCTTGTTGGGTGAACTTACAGTTATTCTGCCTTTTTTATATTAGGTTTTCATGTGTCACGACCAGAAACTGGGCCGTGATGGCATCTACATAACCCTCCAGTAGACAAGCCTATCCCGAAACACGTGGAAAATAGTAAATAATAATTTAACTAAAGAGAAGCGGAAGATATAACAAGAGGTAGGGCCAAAAGCATATATATACATACCAACGTACACAATATACAAAAGATGGCCCTAAAGTGACCGAAAAAGACAAAACGTCCTGAAACACTAACCCGGACCTGGTGTCACTAGTACAAGAGCGACTAAAGCAATGAGTAGCTATACATTAACCTCTGTCTATCCAAAATACAAAATATAGACAGGAAGTACAAGATGGAAAGCAAGTAAAGTATCCAAAGCGCCGTGAGCTCACCGTGATCCGAACATCAACGGGCCTCAAGCGATAGAAGATCAACGAGGGTGGCTCGTACTAGGTGCTGCATCAGAAAAAAGATGCAGAGTGTAGTATGAGTACTAAGACAAAGGGTACTCAGTAGGCATCATAGGCCGATCGAGCGCAAAAAGATAATATATAAATATAGATTACAGGAAAGCAACTAACTATACAGGGATCCTCCTAAATCGAGTTATAAAGCCAGAGACATGTTAATAAATAAAAAGAGAAAGGGAAACAACATCAAGCCAAACCAGGGTCCATTCACGTGCCAAAGCAAATGCAATGCGATGCACGATGATGCATATATGAATGCAATATAATATAAACCCGGAATACCGCATCAGTTGCCCGGAATACCGCATCGGAGTATGCATATATATATATATATATGAAATAAGAAAATACCTGGAATAACGCATCGGAGGTCCGGAATACTGCATCGGACTAATATTTATATAAATAAGAAAGTAAAACACCCAAAATAATGCATCAGGGGGTCCTGAATACCTCATCGGACTAATATGTATATAAATAAGAAAGTAAAACACCCGGAATAACGCATCGCGGGTCCGGAATATCGCATCGGACTATAAATTTATATACAGAAAATAGTAGTTCCTTTTTTCCCTGTCAAAAACCAAGGTGATACTCAAAATAGCTCGATTTAGTCAAAATTCATCACAACAGTAGAAAAACCTCTTTTCAAACCCAAAAGCCATTGAAAAATCCTTTTCGTACTATACCAATTATATTCCATGCAATATTCATATCAAACAGGGCAAAAGTACCCTCCAGAATAAGAGAACTGACCTGGAATCCATTCAAATCCTAGTCATGGCCTCGGGCCCACAATTACATACAACGATAGAATAAAGTAGTAAAGCAGAAAATAAAATGCAAAAAACAACGAGCAAGCTCTATTGTACCTCTAAAGCCTCCTAAAAGAATGCTAAGGGTCTTAGACTAGTCACACAGAAGAAACAAGCCCCTAGGTTAAGGATACCATGCAGTCCTAGTGCTAAGAACCCAAAATGGCCAATTAACATGATAAACAGGATTTATGCCTAAGGTCTATGTAAAATCCAACCTAGAGTTCCAGTAACATAAATATATAAGACCTAACTAACTCAGTCTAGAAGGTAAATCAAAACCTACCTCGAGGCTGAACTACAAGCACGAACCATCACTCATGTGCCTTCCCCTTCCGAACAGCCTCAGAAAGCTGCCATGCTATCAAGAACATAAACTAGGTGTCAACATGAGAATAATGACACCCATATTGCTATACGAAAAATCAAGCCGAAAATTGGGTTGGAAAATGACCCTCGGGGCTCGCGCAACAAAATAGAAAACAAAAATCGCAACTATGCTTGCGGTGGGTTAGGGAACCCATGCCCACAGTTTGGACGCGAATGGAGCTCGATTCGGGGCCCAAAACAGCCCCGAAGTGCTACTAATTTATGTAAATAAAACGAAAAAGCTCAGAATTCAAAGGCGGAAACCAACCTCGACAGGAGGAATACGTCATGAAGATCAATTACACGATTTTAAGACCATGCAGTCCCCAAAAGTCAACCTTCAAAAAGGATCACCCCAACTCTAGGAATTCACAACAATGGAGTTTTAATGGGAGAAATGCGAGAATAAATACGGAAGGAGGAGGGAGTGACGAGGGGACTTACCGGATGAAGAAATTGATGCAAGGGAGCTGGAATTAAGAGCTTAGGAGCCTAACAATGGTGTTTCTCATATTTTTGGAGAAGAAAACAAAGTTGGGACTGAATATAACTACCAGGGGTCCTTCATCGCGATCACGACAGGACCCTCGCGTTCGCGGAGAACAGCCGGCCAACCATCGCGTTCGCGATTGTCCAGGCCGCGTTCGCGAAGAGGAAGCTAAGCTGGGTCCCAGCCGGCTACCTCACAAATGCAAAGGAACCCTCCGCTAATGCGATGGTCAAGAAACTAGACCATCACAAATGCGATGGGGTCCACACGATCGCGAAGAGCAAAGTTCTCTGCAACTTAATGCAGCAACCTTCAAAAACACCAAGTCTAAAATATCCCGACGGACCCTCAGGATTCATCCGAAACCCCGTGAACACAAACCAACCATGCTACCCTACTAGAAACTGCATTCCTGACTCAATGCAATCAATTAAACTCCCAACGGAGATCGTTTTAACAAAAAGTGGGCCCCACGCCCAAAACCAACTTGAAACTCAAAACCCAAAAATGAGCCCAGAAGCCTTGGGACTCGAACCAAAGGTCTCCTTAGCTCAAAGTCGATATTCCGGAGCTAACGGTGTTGACAAAATTCCCATCTAAGGCCTTCTTCCTCGAATGTTGACCAAAATCAACCCTACCAGCCAAACTGACTTCAAAACACACAAAGCCACACAAAACCAAATCGAAAGCACTCAGACCCAAACCAATGATCCCACTAGACCAAAATCCCCGTTCGGAGCCAATGGAACTGTTGGAATTTTATTTTGAGTGAGTTAAACAAGAAAGTTGACCGAAATCAAAGATTATCGACTTTAAAAGCTAAAATAGATAAATGGTCATAACGATCTAACGGATAACCCGGGCACCAGACAGTCAGTCCCGACAAGTTATAAATGACCTGTAGCCGCTATGGAAAAGCTCAAAACATAGAAAAAGTACGAAAAATAGAAAATGACCTGGAGGATCATTACATCATGAATCCAACAAAATTTCAGAACTCTGAAATGGGATCAACATTGAAGACAAATAAGCCTACTTACCTTCCACCTGGTACCTTAGCAATAAGACAAGGAAAAAGCTTAAGAACTATGGGCTCGATAAGAGTAAGTGCTGAACAAAGAACTCCAATTGGCCGAAGTAAGAATTTGAATGCATCTTCATCTCAAAATGAATATTCTGTAAGAGTAAGTGCTGAACAAGGAACTCCAATTGACCAAAGAAAGAATTTTAATGAATCAATATCATCTCCAAATGAGATAACACAGAATCTTAGCTCTATTCCTCCTGGTTTTGATCCAATGAAAGATGGTGTTCACCTCCATTGAGAAGTTGAACTAATTCAAGAAAGCCAGACAAATGAAATAAGCATTTTATCCTCCAAAGTTGTATGTTTTTTAGTTGTTAAATTAATGAAAATCTTTTTATGTCTGACAAATATTAATTTGCATGTCTTCAAGAATCTGAAAAGGCAAAAAAAGTGAGAGTGAAGAACATTTGCAAAAAAGTTGCACGACTCAAACCTGGAGAAAAGTTCGCAATCACTTTTTACCAGAATAGAGTTGTTGGGAAGTATCATGCCACCTTTGTGAGACATTTGGGTATTTTAGTTCGTTATCGTAATATATATCCATTGCGGGTACACTCATGGATGGATATCGAAAAAGATAAGCTTGAACACATGTGGGATGTTGTTACTGTAAGGACTTAAAAAATTACCAAAATGAATTTATATAAGTTTGATGATGGTGATATATTGATTATTGGTTCTGCACAATAAGTGAAGTTGTATCAACTGAACTGTGATACACATAGTTATCTACTTGTGTCATGAAAACCATTTTAGCAGAGTACCCTAAGCATATTAAGACAATGTAATGGGTAATGGTTGAACTGGATGCACACGATTGGTTAGATTTTATTTTTCTAGTTTGTTTAAAATTTTGAGTTTGATGTTTTATATGTACTTGTGAAATATTGTAGGATAAATTTGTCTGTGATTACTGGAATGATAAAAAAGAACATGTCTTGAAACATATGAGAAGGTTATGGAATAATTGGAGAGGATCACTACACAAGAATATAAAGTCTAAGCCATTTCACTATGCTCTGAAAGATGTGCCATAGGGTGTAGACAAGAGTGATTGGGAATGGCTGGTTAATGAGCATTTCTTATGTGAAAAGTTTGAGGTATGTTTTGCTAAATGCTATTTATTAACATGCTATTTTAAGTGGCTGGCTATAATTATGATTGTGTGTTGTTAATGTAGGAAATAAGTGCAAGAAACACGATCAATAGCTCTAAGATGAGTATGCCTCATCGCACGGGCAGTAAGCCTATTAGAAAGATTATTTATGAATTAGTAAGTTAATATTGAAACTCTTTAAGGAAGCCTCTTCCTTGTTAAGACTATTTCTTTTACCTGTTTATTTATATCTTAAGGGAGGTAAAGATCGTAAGCCACCAAACATGGATACTATCTTCTTCGAGACTCGTAAAAAGGATAACAGACTCGTCGAACCTGACACAAATGAAAAATATGTAAGTTTATTGGAAAATTTCATTTTACGTCAGTTTGCTTGATGTTTTGTAGTTGTAATTTAAAAATTAATTCCATCTGATTCATTCTTGTATTTCATAAGCTGAAATACAAAAATTGGTTCAATCTGATTCTTCTCTTACAAATATTGAGGTAGTAGAATAGTGCTTTGGACCTCAACGTAAGATTCATATAGTTGGATTTGGTTGTGGGATAACTTCAAATGAATTGAAAGGTGGTAACTTTTCAAAGGCTGCATTGTTAGATAAATTGAATGCAAGTGATAAAGAAAATGAATCTCTAAAGAGACGCATGGACGAGTTAGAGAATAAATTTGAACATATGGATGAACTAGAGAGAAAATATGAGCATCTTGCGAGTGTAGTGTTTGGTCAGCTTTCATCATCACCATCTTCAAGCGAATGATAGCTGCTGCGACTTCATTCCCACTTCTGCCATGTAATTTTTCTTTTTCTTTCTTCTTCTTTTCTTCTTCTTTTCTTCTTCTTCATTCTTCTTCTCTACTTCTTCTTGCTTCTTGGTTTTCATTATTTTCTTGAGTATGACTTCTTGGTATTTTCTTGCTTCTTTTTGTTATTTTCTTGAGTATGTGTATGATGTTCCGGATTATGTATGTGTTTGTCCTGTTAAAACGATGTTGTTGTATGGTCCAGATCATGTCTAGATCATGTATGTGTTTGTCCCGTTCAAACTATGTTGCTATTTTTGACTTTCTGTATTATCTAGAATAGAAACATAATGTACTTGTTGGGCTGCATCAGGTGCAGATACACACAAATTAGCTTAAAATAGCAGACGCTCACCTTCAACTCCAAATTTAATGTTGAAAAACGATGTTCATCCTGCTCAAGATTTGCTGCCTTCTCCTTAGTCTCCTCTTTCTATAGTTTGACAAGAAGTGTAAGAATTTCAATTACTATCCTGAAAACAAAATGTAAAAAGCTCAATTATCATTTCAGAACACTAAGCTAGCTGACCGGCACATTCCATCGAGAAAAGTACAAGAGAAAACATAACTGCATATGAGTTGGGATCATTTTAACATTTTACTGAGGTTTTAAGGTAGAGTGAAGAGAATCAAGATATAATGAAGGGCAATAACTATCATCAGTCTGTTAAGTAGAAATTAACCTTATTAGCCAAAGTACTTGAAAAGTCACCATAAAGCATCTTCTCTCAATTGTGCTTACTTGTTAGTCCAGTCTTGGACAGTTGTTGCCTTTCCAAGAGCATTCTTTGCTTCCTTGGCAGCAATGCCGTATTTACATTTCCACTCCTCTGCATCCTCTTGAGCAGATTCAGCTTGCTCTTTGGCAGCATTAACCCTGGGAAGGTGATACCGTTAGTGCTCCTCTTCTAGGGGTATTTTCCAGCACCTTGGTTGACTTTCTCAGCTCCTGGCACGCCACCTGAAAGTTTTGATAATGTTTAAAGGCCATCTACCATTTGATAAGAACAATTACTAGAGAACAATGTAGTAAAAGCTCTTTTATTTAACCATGACTAGGAGTAAGATTAGCCAAGTTTCCTACGTATAGATGACTAAACTTTGATTGGCATGACTTCCCTTTAGTGTAAAGAAGATCCAATACACATCCTCATTCAGGTAGTAGGTCGTAGAGTTTTAAATGACCTTTTCCACTGTATAACAAGTTACCGGTTTGAATTGGTAGTACAATTGTTTTATATTAAGCTACTGAATTTCACAATTAATTAAAATGACCCCTTTCAATAGAAAAACTTCATCTATTATTAATTATTATGATCCACTCAAATAACAACCCCATTTCAGGAGGACTTCCTGTGTTCTTAGTCTTCCCAGCAGTGCTATCCAAAGTATAAATATTACATCTTTTACTATTGTTAGAATGTCTTGAGAATTATTTGTAAATGTAGGTCGGAACCGACTAGATTCATTGTATCAGAATAGAAGATGTGTTGGGATAATTTATATGATATTCTTGTCCTTTGATTTATGTTTTTTTTTTGGCAATTAAAAAGAACTTTTCATTACCAAATAGCTATTGTTGTACAATGTCAAAATACTACTATGTCATAACAACCACGCAGTGAGTAAAACTATCCTCTACTACATCAAAACACCATAATCATTAGCCAAGCCTAGGATTCTAAGGATAGAAGTTCAGCCCTTCCAATCTTTTTGCAATTTTTGAGCATTGGAGCCCTTTGACAAACACCTCTTGTATAATTTTCCTTGTGAGTATCCATGATGTATTGTTCCTGGATTGAAAGATCCTCTCATTCCTTTCTATCCAAACATGGTACACAACTGCTACCTGACACACCTTGTAAATAGTTGCTAAAGTTCCTTTGCCCTTGGCATTTGTGCATGCCCATTCAAGTTTATCTTTCCAAGGCATAGCATGTTTTGAAACACCCAGCCACACCAGCAGACTAGATCATATATCAACTCAAAAAGAACAATAAAAAAAAAGATGGTCAATTATTTCAATTCCCGCATTGCAAAGAACACATTATTGGTGGCAATATGTTTTTCCAGTAGATAGTTGTTGGTATTGGAAGAAAATTTGAAGTATCAAGATAAAATTTGCTGTTGGATATGTTGGTAATGACTAGTTGAAAAGGTCTAGCAATTACTCAATGAAGAGTGGGTACCAATGGAGATTAGGGGCTAGGATCCAATGGCCTTGGTGGAAGATGGTTTGGAACAATACTTTAGTCCCAAAACACAGCTTCATATGCTAGCTTGTAATGCATAGAAGGCTGTTAACAAGGCACAAACTGAATAAAAATGGGAGTGACTAAAGATGCTGAATGCTTACTGTGTGGAGATTCCCCGGAAATGGTACAATACTTATTCCTTGAGTGTGTGTATGCTACAACATGCTACACGGAAGTGCTAACATGGCTAAGTGTAGAGTTTCTAATGTTGACATTAAAGAAATATGCCGCATGATGGAAAGATATGCTAGAGGGAAAATTAGCAGAGGGTTCATAGGGTCAGTAATAGCAACAACAATATACCACATTTAGGAGGCCAGAAATGAAGCTCTATGGAATAAAAGGGTGCCCAGACCACAACACATTGTGCAACACGTTCAACAGGAGTGCAGAATTCAAATGTTGGTGTCACGACCAGATTTCTCGGTCATGATGGCACCTACAACCCCCCAGTAGGCGAACCAATTTCCGTAGCCCAGGAGAGTTAGTAATGGGCTACTATCTAACAAATAAGCGGGAGGGTAGTTTAATAAGCAAAAGTAAGGGAACAAGATGAAGAGAATAGATAACAGGAATATATATATACATATGCGGAAACTAAACCAAACCCCAAGACCTGGTATCATGGTATAGAGCCGAAACTACATACATGGAGTGCAAACAATCCAAAACAATATATACAGATGTCTTTGAATGGTAATAGAGTACATAAAGCAAAAGATAAACTAAAGCTAAGCTCCGATCGCCAAGAGCTCACCCTCAGTCTGAAGTAGTCCCCAAAAGATCTCCAAGCACAAATCACAACGATCTAACGGCGATGGCCTACGCTAGAATCTGCACCCAAAGATGCAGGGGGTAGGGTGAGCACCAAATGTGAAGCATAAGGTACCTAGTAGGTATCATAGGCCGACTGGGCACATATAAGATAAAAGTGTAATAACAGACAGAATAGAAGCAAGCAGTCACAGAAATCAACGAAAGGTACACAGGAACTAGCCCAGAGGGAAATCAACAGAACCACATGTGAGGCCAGTAAGAAGAATATACACACCATAGGCACAGGTGAAAGTAAGAAATAACGCACCTGGGTCCTTGCAATAACAGTGTATACATAATAAGTTTACGAAATGGACGGTATACCGGTAACCTAAAATATAAGAAGAGGGAAAGAGTAATGATAGGCATGCTCAGAGACATGAATCAAACACAACTAATCATATCAATCTCAAATCCAGAAACTAACAGTCTAGCAGTAACCAATTTCATACTTAACCGTAACAGGGAACAATTTTGTAAGTAAATAGCAAGAGTCAACCTACAGTCCCTCGGCCGCCCATACAACCGAGGAACACAAACAAGTGAAAACAAACCCTCCGGCATCCCATACTACTGGAGCGTACAATCAACAAAACACAAACAAGGGTGGAGCCTCAAACAATGAATGGTATGATGCATGAAGATCTCAAGTGAAATGGTATCTCTGTATGTACCTCCTCCGGTGCCGATCCAGCTCAGCAGGTAGGTTCCATGGAAGGACACTGCCCGTATACCTCTACTCCACCATATACCCTTCCTCCGGTACACGCAGCCCGAAGCCCCAGGCCCGGATGGCAAGGTCCATGAAGCAAGTCCGGGTTAAAGATAGAGACCCAGTCTCTAATATGCATGCCCAGACCCTGTCCAGGACTAAAGTAGTAGGAAAATATCTTAAAAACCCCTCTAAGGGTGCCTGGGCATAACCGGGTCTAAACAATAGAAAGTCATCTCAGGTGCTCGGTCCGACCGAGGCTAAAAATCATCTCAGGTAGCAAGAAAACTCAACTAGCACCCCGGCCCTGTCGAGTCTAGCGTTAATCGTAAAACTGATGATTTAAATCATAATTTTACTTTCTTTTATCCAAGAATATTCACAAGTTAAATCAAACCATTTTCAATTTATTCCCATAAAAAAAGGGCTCCCGGGGCCATGCAAGGTTTAGAAAATAGTGTCAGTAGGCCCGAAGCCCAAACCATAGTAAAACATGGATAAAACCTCTTTATATGCATGGAAATGGTATGATCACACACAATAGCTGCCCAACAGCTCACAATCAACCTATCGACCCGGCACAGGCCCACAGCTACTCAGCAAGCATAACCAGCCTAGAAGGATAATTCTATACCCGGGACTCGCGGACATTCCCAAAATCCCACCTTCTATGTTCCAGAGTCAACAAGGCCTCACATGACCACAAGGGTAAATAAAATATATCGTCAAGTACTACAAGCAACGAAGGAACAAAAGTAGGCGGACATGAATAAAGCGGTCGAGGTCTGTGGTGCCAACCTAATAATCCAACCCTAGGATGCCACCTAGTACAATTTTATCCGATATATGCTAAGTCTAGGGATTTTAAACCATAACCTACCTGTCGTCCGATGACAAGCTCAAACCTCTCTGAAAAGCTCCGAAATGAAATTAACTCGAATTCGGGCTTAAATAAGTTGACGTAGATAATCGATTTTCATTTGAGAATCAACTATAGTTTCAAAACATGCTTTCTTCCACAAAATCCTTCCAGCAATCTGCTCGCATATATATACTATAGCCTATGCTAACGTTTTGGATGGAGAAAAAAAATTAGATGTTTGTAGTAAAAAGGAACAACAACATATTTTCTACTTTCCTCTTAACCAGATTAACAATACATAGTGCAGAATATATACATATACGTGTGTGGGCCAATTGGTTTCTTTAATTACTTTTTATCATTATTTTCAACTACTAAATCCTTAGTCCTAATCATCATCTAGGTGTCAATGGACTATATACACAACATGCTGCCCCTTCCTCTCTAGTTACACGTGGTGGTGGTCAACACCACCCATTTCCTTATCCGTTTAATCTTAGGTGGAGTCTATAGCATGTATGCACTCGGATACTATATAGGTTCATCGTAAAATAAATATAATATTTTAAATATATCATAATAAATAGATAATCATTCCAAATGAAACCTAATATATTATAATAATAATTTTCAACATAACAAAGTTTGTTATCTCTGTTAAAATATTAATAACTTATAAAACTCTTATAAAATAGATACATACACGAATATCTCGTAACAAAAGTATTTTAGGAAGGCAAATAAAAATATAACTTTCTACCACATTCAACTTTTAAATTAAATATTTTCAAGTACGCACGATTTTGATACTCAAGAACTCTCTTGGAACCCTCCCTTAAGTTTTATCACTGCTTCAGAACTGAAATGGCGTTTTAAAACGTGAAGTTGAGGCTTTAAATCGATTTTGACCCGACCCGGTTCGCGACCCGGTTTCTGCCAGACAGTCCGCGGTAAAATAGTCATAACTTTTTACCTCGAGATCAGTTGGACGTGAGGTTTTGTGCATTGGAAACTAGACTCGTAGACCTTCGATTTGGTATTTCGGGAGACTTCTAAATCTTTATATATTGAGAGAAAATCTCTGAGATATTTTACCCAAAGTTCAGAAAATTTATTAAAGAAACTTACGATAACTTTTGCCGACTTGCTTGACTTCAAAACTTATCATACGACCAAACAAATGGACCCGGCACTGAAATACCGGTCCCGACAAGCCTTAAGTGACTTGGGTCCACTACAAACAAGCTCTAAAGGTACAAGGAAAATGTATGCGTGGAAATAACCGGAAGAGTCATTACAGTTGGTAATACTTAATAGAATACAAAAGTGTAAAGACAGGGAGTGGATAGAGACCTTATATATGTAGAGCAAAGTAAGCATAAGAAGTAGAAGTATTGGTAGGGTCAGATTTAGTTTGTTTAAGCTGAAGTTGTATTGTGATGATTGCCAATTTTTTTAATAAAATGTGTTTGTTCGATCAAAAAGAAAAAAGAACACATGGTTGCTCGTCAATAATTCCCCATTTCAACAACCTATTTTAGTATGTAACCTCCTCAGAGCTGCAAGTTTGAAAAAAAAAATCCATTTTGGTGACCTTTGATTGTTACATATGATTCTGCTCCATTGGACTTTCGTATATGCACCCCTCATTGCCACATAGTTTCTTAATAGAGAACTCTTGCATAGAATCGAGATCATCTTCTGTAAGCCCTACTTCCTGAATATATGTCTTCGTCTTCATTATCTTATGTACCACTCATGAGGCTTGAGCAGGATGTGGGAGTTATCTTGATTTATTTTATTATTTGTATTTCTTGTACTTCAACTATCATATTATTTTGTGGGAGTTATTATTCACATATTTTTTTAGAAACTTCATGCATCCTTTTTGGTAATCTTGTTGAGGTCTTATATTTCTTCTTTAGGAGGTTCTATTAAGCTAATATAAAATTGATTTGTACAGCTCAAGAATTTGAAGTATGAAGAATCTATCGTTCAAGAAAGCAAGGGGAAAGTTGAAGTAAAAAATGACTTTTATTTTTTTAGGGAGGTTTACAAATATTATTTGTGTATATATGTTGCAATTTCTCTTTTTAGGAGTTGATAAAGCAACTTGGTTGATATCTCTTTTCCTTATAAGTTCTTTGTATTGACGAAGGAGTTTTATATGAATATTAAGTATTTAGTATATTTTTGGATGTGTCTCGGTATGACATCATAATTATTATGCAGTAGTATAACTATTTTGTAGAATAGATAATAGAAATGTGATCTTTGCAACTCTTTAATTTACCATTGGCTTATAATCAAATATTGAAATGGCTATTAGCAATGGAAATTTTGTCGTTAAAAGTAATGGTGTTTAAACTAACATACAATTAACGAAAGGAATTTTGATTGTTAAAAGTAATTGCATAATTGAATTAGTTGTTGTTATTACATATTTTTAACGCCTGATGATAATTAGCAAGGGAAAAGTCGATTTCTAAAAAGGTCATTTAACCACTGGATTTTATGTTGTCGCTAAAAGTACTTTTAACGATCGGATTGAAATCCGGTCATTAACTATTAGCGGCAGAGATTTTAACAACCGGTGATGATCGTATTTTTCCAGTCGTTATTGACCTTTTGCAACCGAATTTAGACTTTTAATGACCAAATTACCCCTCTTTAAAGGTCATTTTTCTTATAGTGGCATGCCTTAACTGTAATGACCCTCCAGGTCATTTTCTGCTTTTTGTCCCTTTTTCTGCATTTCGAGCCTTCCTTTATAAGCTATAGGTCATTTATGACTTGCCGAGACCGATGGTTCGGTGCCCGGGCTGTTTGTTAGGTCGTTATGACCATTTCCCTATTTTAGCTCTCAAAGTTGGTAAATCTTTGACTTTGGTCAAATTTCTTGGTTAACCCGCTCAGAATCAAATTCCAACAGTTCCCCTGGCTCTGGAACGGGAATTTTGATCAAGTGGGACCATTGGTCTGGCTCTGAGTGCTTTCGGTTTGGTTTTGTGTGGCCTTGTGTGTTTTGAAGTCAGTTTGGCTGTAGGGTTGACTTTGGTCAACATTCGGAGAATACGGCCTCGAATGGAAATTCCATCAACGTTATTAGCTCTGGAATGTTGACTTTGGGCTAGGGGGACCTTTAGTTCGGGTCCCGAGGCTCCCAAACTTATTTTTTGGTTTTTAATTTTTAGTTGGTTTTGGGCTAAGGGGACCTTTGCGATGGTCTGGTTTCTTGACCATTGCATTCGCGAAGGGTGTCCTTCACATTCACGATGTAGTCGACTGGGACCCAACTTGTCTTCTTCTTTGCGAACGCGGCCTGGACCATTACGATGGTGATGGTTGGGCCAGCTGTTCTCCGTGAATGCGGGGATCCTGTCGCGATCGCGATGAAGGACCCATGGCAATTATATAAAGTTTCAACTTTGTTTTATCTTTCTAAAATCCGATAAACTCCATTGTCAAAGCTCCAAAGCTCTTAATTCCAACTTTCTTGCTCAGTGTCCTTCATCCGATAAGTTCCCCCATCACCTCTCTCCTCCTTCCGTGGTAATTCTCATATTTCTTCCGCTAATTTCCCTTGTTGTTAAATTTTGAAATTAGGGTGATCCTTGTTGAAATCTGATCTTTTGGGGACTGCATGTTCTTAAATTTGTGCAATTCCTCTCCGTGACGTGTTTGTCATATCGAGGTTGATTTCTGCCTTTAAATTCTTAGCTATTCTGTTGTAATCCCGTGAACTAGTAGTGCTTCAGGCTGTTTTGGGCCCCGAAATGAACTCCATTCGCGCCCAATCTTTGAGCATGGGCTCTTTAAACCACCGCGAGCATAATTGTGAATTTTGTTTCCTGTATCATTACACGGGCCCCGAGGGTCATTTTTTTGACTTGATTTCGAACCCATTTTTCCGTATAGCAATATGAGTGTCATTCTTCTTGTATTGACATCTAGTTTATGTTCCTGATAGTGTGGAAGCTTTCTGAGGCTGTTCAAAAGGGGAAGACACACGAGTGATGGTTCGTGCTTGCAGTTCAGCCCCGAGGTAGGTTACGGTTTACCTTTTAGACTGAGTTTAGTTAGATAATATATATTAGTATGTTACTGGAAAGCAAGGTTGGATTTTAGATAGGCTTTAGGCTTAAATCCTATTTATCATGTTAATTGGCCATTTTGAGTTTTTTATCATAGAACTGTATGTTATCCTTAGCCTAGGGGCTTGTTTCTGCGGTGTGACTAGTATAAAATCCTTAGCATGCTTTTAAGAGACTTTAGAGGTAGAATAGAGTTTTCCCGCTGGTTTCCACTTTTATTTCTGCTTTACCACCTTGTTCTATCATTGTGTGTGTAACTGTGGGCCCAAGGCCATAGCTAGGATTTAGATGGAGTTTATGTCAGTTCTCTTAGTTTGGAGGGTAATTTCGCCCTATTTGATCTGATGGTGTGGTTTTCCTCTGTTTGTGAACATTGGTACAACATGGAAGTGTTTTTCAAAGGATTTTTGTTTGAAATGAGGCTTTACTATGGTTGTGATGATTTATGGACAATATTACTATGAGATTTCGGAAGGTAAAAGAGAAACTACTATATTATGCATATATTTATAGTCTGATGCGGTATTCAGCACCCACGATGTGTTATTCCTGGTATTTTACTCTCATATGTATATATATATATATCTATATATATATATATTTATAGTCCGACACAGTATTCTGGACCCCTAATGCGTAATTCTGGGTATATACTTTCACATATCTATATGCATAGTCCGATGTGGTATTATTGGAGCCCGATGCGGTATTTCGGGTTTATATTATATTGTGCTCATACATGATTCATCGTGCACCACATTTCCTTTGTTTGGGCACGTGGATTGACTCTATTTTGACTTGATGTTGTTTACTTTCCCCTTTTTGGTTTATTGGCATGTCTCCAGCGTTATAACTAGATTTAGGTGGATCCCTGTATAGTTAGTTGCTTTCCTGTAATCTATTTATATATATCATCTTTCTGCGCTCGGTCGTCCTATCATGCCTATTGAGTACCCTTTGTCTTGGTACTCATACTACACTCTGCATCTCTTTTTCTGATGCAACAACTAGTACGAGATACCCTCGCTGACCTCCTGTCATTTGAGGCCCGTTGCTGTTCGGATCACGATGAGCTCCCGACACTTTTGGAGACTTTACATGCTTTCCTTCTTGTACATCCTATCTATATTTTGTATTTTGGATAGACAGAGGTTATTGTATAGCTACTCCTTACTTTAGTCGCTCTTGTATTAGTGACACCAGGTCCGGGTTGGTTCTCGAGTCTATTTTGTCTCTTTTGTCACGTAGGGACTTCTTATATATATATTTTGTATGATGGTATGTATACATGATATTGGCCCTATCATTTCATTTATATCTTCAGCTTTTTAATAGTTTAATTATTATTTATTGTTTTCGCGTATTTGGGTTAGGCTTGTCTACTAGAGGGTTATGTAGATGCCATCATGGCTGGTTTTAGGTTGTCACAGAGTGGTATCAGAGCTCTAGGTTCACCGGTCTCGCCAGTATAAGAGCAAAATATCTAGTAAAGTCTCGTGGATTAGTGCGATGACGTTCGTATCCAATCTGCGAAAGGCTATAGGACATTCCCTAGGAAAGACATAGTTTTGTTTGATTCCTTATCGTGCTTACTTGATTTGATCAACTTCTAAGTATATTTGTTTCACTCCTTCTCAGATGATTCGGATGAGATCTTTGGCAGGTGAGGAAGAGGTCTTTGCGCCTGCAGTTAGAGCCCCAGCTGGGGACAGGGTAGAGGTCGACATAGAAGTCGAGGCAGAGTACGGGAACTACCATTACTAGAGCCTAAGGTTAGAGGGGATGAGGTTCAGTATGAGCCAGAGCATATGGGGCCAACCCAGCATCCGGCAGGTTTTGTGGCTACTCCAGTATTACAGGACACCTTGGTTTGATTGTTGGGGATCCTTGAGGGTATGACTGTAACAATAGCTTTGCCGAGCACTCTGATTGGTTCTCAGGTTTGAGGTGAGACTTAGACTTCATCTCAAGCGGCGGCACAAGGTTCATGAGCGTAGCCTATTGCTGGGGCTCCCTGATTTGAGGTATTACCAGTCCTTGCAGTTGCTCACCCTCTTCCAGTCATGTTAGTTATGTCTTTTGAGGAGCAGAAGATACTTGGTAGGTTCTTGAGATTAGGTCCTCTGAGGTTTTCAGGTGCTTCTAGGGAGGATGCGCACGAGTTTCTGACTAGCTATCAGGAGAGGTTACATAATTTGGGATTAACTGAGTCACATGGGGAAGATTACACTGCGTTTCAGTTGGATGGTCCATCAAAGCAGTGGTGAAGGTCATATATTGCTTGCAGACCAGCAGGCTCACCTCCGCTTACTTGGGATTAATTCTCTGTAGTTTGTTGGGTTGGAGTAGGGATCCATGACTGTGTCTGAGTATGAGGTTTGGTTCCATTAGTTGTCTAGACATGCAACTATGATTCTGCCCACCAAGCACAAAAGTGTATGCCGATTTGTTCGAGGTTTAACCTTACATCTCCACTTGGCCACACAGGGTATGGTAGCATCAGGTCAGTCTTTTTTAGAGGTAGTTGATCATGCCCGTACTATTGAGGGTGTCCTTTGCGAGGCCTAAGGGGCAGCGATAAGATGCCCCTCCACCAGGGCAGTTTCAGTAGTTCACAGGGCTGTGGTCGGGGTTACTATAGTAGAGGTCAACACCACCAGCATTTCTAGCTGAGTTGGCCTGTTCAGTCAGCATTACAGACTACTGAGGGTGGAGTAGCCAAAGTATCGCTCCTGCTCCACGAGGTGGTCGTTCAAGGTCTACAGGCCATGGTGGTCTCTCTGATTCAGCCAGGTCTTCACAACGGAGTGCATGGAATTGGGGTTGTTATGAGTATAGAAAGATGGGCCACTTTCTTAGAGAGTGCCCGATAGCACAACACCCTAGGCAACATTATCAGTTAGTTCAGGTCCCCAGGGCTCCGACACCTCCAGCTAGAAGCAATTCACAGAGTAGTAGGGGTGGTCCCCAGGGTACTAGAGGTGGTCCTCAGTACGGTAGATTAGGTGGTCGTGGAAGTTGGGGCCACATGTATACGGTTTTGGGTTGGACAGAGGCCGAGGCTTCAGATGCTATGATCACAAGTACGATCTCCATTTGTCATCAGTCTGCTTCTGCTTTGTTTTATCCGAGGTATACATTCTTGTATGTATCTTCTTATTATGCCACTCGTCTGGGGTCATCTTGTAAGTCCTTGCCTATGACTTTGCGTGTATCTACCCTAGTAGGTGATTCTTTAGTAGTTGATCAGGTGTATCGGGCTTGTGTAGTGACTATCTTGGGGTATGACACATAGGTAGACTTGGTTGTCCTTGATATGGTCAATTTTGATGTGATCTTGGGCATGGATTGGTTATCTCCTTATCATGCGGTCTTGGATTGCTTCGCCAAGACTGTTACTCTTCAGATGCCTGGTATCCCTCCTATCATATAGAAGGAAGTCGATAGCCACATGTCGGGGGGAGTTATATCTTTTCTGAGCGCCCAACAGTTCATTGGGAAGGGGTGCTTAGCTTACCTTTCCTACTACCATGATACTAGTTCCTCCACACCTCCTCTCGAGTCTGTCTTTGTGGTTTGCGAGTATTCAGATATGTTCCCTTTTGATCTTCCGAGTCTTCCTCCTGATCGTGACATTGATTTTGGTATCTATGTTGAGCTGGGCACCAAGCCCATTTCTATTCTGCCATATCGGATGGCACCTGCTGAGTTGAGGGAGCTTAAGGACCATCTCCAGGATCTGTTGAGTAGAGGGTTCATCCGTCCTAGTGTGTCTCCATGGGGTTCTCTGGTTGTGTTTGTGAAGAAGAAGGACGGGTCTATGCGTATGTGTATCAACTACAAGCAGTTGAATAAGGTGACAGTTAAGAACAAATATATGATGCCACGTATTGATGACCTGTTTGATCAACTACATGGTGCAGAAGTGTTTTCTAAGATAGATTTGTGGTTCGGTTATCACCAGTTAAGGATTAGTGTTGAGGACATCCCAAAGACTGCATTTAGGACTCGATACGACCATTATGAGTTCCTAGTCATATCTTTTGGGTTGACTAATGCCCCAGTAATATTTATGGAGTTGATGAACCGTATGTTCAATGCCTACTAGGATTCATTCGTGATTGTGTTTATCGACGACATTCTGATTTACTCGAGGAGTAGAGAGGAGCATGAGCATTATCTTCGATTGGTACTTTAGACCTTGTGAGACCGCCAGTTCTACGCCAAATTCACTAAGTGTGAGTTTTGGCTTGAGTCTGTGGCATTCTTGGGGCACGTGGTGTCCAAGGATGGGACTATGGTAGATTCAGTGAAGATTGCAACAGTTTATGATTGGGCTACGCCTACTTCTTCTGTCGAGGTTCGCAGTTTCATCGGGTTAGTAGGTTATTATAGATGGTTTATGGAGGGATTCTCTTTGATATCAGCTTTATTGACTAGATTGACTCAGAAGAATGTTCCCTTCCAGTGGTCAGATGAGTATGAGGCGAGCTTTCTGAAGCATAATGCCTTGGGGACTTCAGCTCTGATTCTTACTCTTACGGTCGAGGGTCAGGGTTTCACCATGTATTATGATGCGTCATGTATTGGTTTGGGTTGTGTTTTGATGCAGCAGGGTCGGGTTATTGCATATGCTTCCAAACAGTTGAAGATTCATGAGATGAACTATCCCATACATGACTTGGAGTTAGAAGTGGTAGTCTTTGCATTGCAAATATGGAGGCATTATCTTTATGGCATGCATTGTGAGTTCTTTACTGACTATCATAGTCTTCAGTACATTTTCAGCCAGAAGGATCTAAATTTGAGGCAGCATAGGTGGTTGGAGTTACTGAAGGACTATGACATCTCTATTCTCTATAATCTGGGCAAGGCAAATATGGTAGCGGTTGCCTTGAGCCAGAAGGCAGTGGGTATAGGTAGCCTGGCTTTCATATGTTTCAGGAGTGACCTTTAGCTTGGGACATCCATTCCTTGGCTAATAGGTTGGTTTGACTTGACATTTTTGATCCAGGTTGTATTCTTGCTTGTGTTGAGGTTAGGTCTTCCTTGTTGGAGCAGATTCGGGCACAACAGTTTGATGATGCGAGATTGAGAATCATTCATGACAAGGTGTTGAGTGGTAAGGCTAGGAAGGCGACCTTAGATTCAGAGGGTGTTCTAAGGATTAAGGGTTGTATCTGCGTTCCTAGACTTGGTGACCTGGTCAGATTAATACTGGAAGAGGCTCATTGTTCTAGATATTCCATTCATCCGGGGAAAGCTAAGATGTATCGTGACTTGAGGCAGAACCAGTGGTGGTGTGGGATGAAGAGGGATATTTCAACTTTCGTATCCAGGTGCTTGAATTGTTTATCAAAGAGGCTACCCATTCTGGAGTAAAAATGAGAGCGTATATCCATGGATTTTGTAGTCGGATTGTCATGTACTTTGCGAAGATTTGATGCTATTTGGGTTATCATGGATAGGTTCATGAAGTCTGCCCACTTTTTACCTATTCAGACTTCTTACAGTTCTGAGAGGTTGGACCAGATCTATATTCGAGAGATTGTTCGATTGCATGGGGTGCCAATTTCTATCATTTTTGACCAAGGTACTCAGTTCACTTTGCACTTATGGTAGTTTATTCAGAGAGTGTTAGGCACTATATTTGAACTTAGCACTACTTTTCATCTGCATACAGACGGTCAGTCATAGCATACCGTTCAAATTCTGGAGGATATGTTGCGGGCCTGCGTTATTAATTTTGGGGTTCAGTGGGACCAGTGTTTAGCCTTGGCAGAGTTCACATATAATAATAGTTACCATTCCATCATTCAGATAGCTCCGTTTGAGGCATTGTACGGTAGACAGTGCAAATCTCTAGTGGGTTGGTTTGATGCTTTCGAGGTTAGGTGGGGTACCGATTTGCTTCATGATTCTATGAATAGAGTTTGGGTTATTCAGGAGAAACTTCGTACTTCCCAGAGTAGGAAGAAGAGTTATGCTGATCGAAGAGTTTGAGTTCTTGAGTTTATGATTGGTGACAGTGTGTTCCTTCGGGTATCACCCATGAAGGGCGTGATGCGGTGCGGGAGGAAGGGTAAGCTCAGTCCGAGGTTCATTAGTCTATTTGAGATCCTTCATAATATTGGAGGCGTTGCTTATGAGTTAACCTTGCCTTCTCCTCTTTCTAGTGTTCATCTGGTGTTTCATGTTTCTATGCTGCGGTGGTATATTCCGGATGAGTCTCACGTGCTTCAGTTGGAGTCCGTGTAGTTGGACGAGTCTTTGGCTTTTGAGGAGGAGCCTATTGCTATTTTTGACAGGTAGGTTAGGAAATTAAGGTCCAAGGAGATTCCGTCAGTTAAAGTTCAGTGTCGGCATCGTCCTGTCGATAAGGCTACTTGGGAGATTACGACCGATATGTGGACCCATTATTCTCATCCTTTCGAGTCATTAGGTACTATCTTTATTCTAACTTTTGCGGATGAATGTTCTTTTAGTAGTGGATATTGTAATGACCCTCCAAGTCATTATCTGTATTTTCATCCCTTTTTTTGCATTTCGAGCCTTCCCTCAGCGGTTGCAGGTCATTTATGACTTGCTGGGACCAACAGTTTTGTGCCTAGGCCGTTCAATATGTCATTATGACCATTTCCCTATTTTAGCTCTCAAAGTTGGTAAATCTTTGACTTTGATCAATTTTCTTGATTAAAGCACTCAGAATCGAATTCCGATAGTTCCATTGGCTCCACAATGGGGATTTTAGTCTAGTGGGACCATTGGTCTGGGTTTGAGTGCTTTCGGTTTGGTTTTGTGTGGCCTTGTGTGTTTTGTAGTTAGTTTGGCTGGTAGGGTTGACTTTGGTCAACATTCGGAGAAGACTGTCTCGGATGGAAATTCCATCAGCACCGTTAGCTCTGGAATGTCGACTTTAGTCTAGAGGGACCTTTGGTTCGGCTCCCGAGGCTCCCAGACTTATTTTTAGGATTTGAGTTTTGAGTTGGTTTTGGTCATGGGGACCACTTTTCGTTAAAATAATCTCCGTTGGGAGTTTCATTGATTCCATTAAGTCCGGAATGTCATTTCTGGTAGGGTAGCATGTTTGGTTTGTGTTCACGGGGTTCCATATGAATCCCGAGAGTCCGCCAGAAATTTTTTGGACTTGGGGAAAATTGTTGGTTGCGGCATTAAGTTGCAGACCCTTTTGCTCATTGCGATATCGAGGATCCCATCGCATTCATGATGGTCTGGTTTCATGACAATCACATTCGCGAAGGGTGTCCTTCGCGTTTGCAATGAAGCCGGCTGGGACTCGGCTTGGCTTCCACTTCGCGAATGCGGCCTGGACCATCCCGATCGTGATATTTGGACCAAATGTTCTCCGTGAACGCGGAGGTCCTGTCGCGATCGCGATGAAGGACCCCTGGCAGTTTTATAAAGTTTCAACTTTGTTTTCTCGTTCAAAAATCCGAGAAAGTCCATCGTCAAAGCTCGAAAGCTCTTAATTCCAGCTTCCTTGCTCAGTGTCCTTCATCCGGTAAGTTCCCCCGTCACCCCTCTACTCCTTCCGTGGTAATTCCCGTATTTCACCTGCTAATTTCCCTTGTTGTTAAATTTTGAAATTAGGGTGATCCTTGTTGAAATTTGATCTTTTGGGGATTGCTCGTTCTTAAATTCGTGCAATTAATCTCTGTGACGCATTTGTCTTATCGAGGTTGGTTTCCGCCTTTAAATTCTGAGCTTTTCCGTTGTAATCCCGTGAACTAGTTGCACTTTGGGGATTTTTTGGGCCCCGAAAAGAACTCCATTCGCGCCCAAACAGTAGGCACAGGCCCCGAGGGTCATTTTTCTGACATGATTTCCGGCTCATTTTTTCATATAGCAATATGGGTGTCATTCTTCTTGTTTTGACACCTAGTTTATGTTCTTGATAGCGTGGCAGTTTTCTGAGGCTTTTCGGAAGGGGAAGGAAAATGAGTGACGGTTCGTGCTTGCAGTTCAACCATGAGGTAGGTTACAGTTTACCTTTTAGACTGAGTTTAGTTAGATAATATATATTTGTATGTTACTGGAATGCTAAGTTGGATTTTAGATAGGCTTTAGGCTAAAATCCTGTTTATCATGTTAATTGGCCATTTCGGGTTTTTTTAGCCTAGAATGTAATGTTATCCTTAGTCTAGGAGCTTATTTCTTCTGTGTGACTAATATAAAATCCTTATCATGCTTTTAGGAGACTTTAGAGGTAAAATAGAGTTTTCCATTAGTTTTCGCTTTTATTTCTACTTTACTGCCATATTCTATCGTTGTGTGTGGAACTATGGGCCCGAGGCCATGGCTAGGATTTGGACGGAGTTCCAGGTTAGTTATCTTTGCTTGGAGGGTATTTTTGCCCTGTTTGATCTGATGGTGCGGTTTTCCTTTGTTTTTGAACATTGATACTCATATCGCATGGCATATCATTGGTACATCATGGAAGTGTTTCTCAAAGGTTTTTGGATTGAAATGAGGCGTTACTACAGTTGTGGTGATTTCTGAAATTAGGTAAAATTACTTTGAGTAATACTATGCGATTTTAGAAAGAAAAAGAGAAACTACTATTTTATGCATATATTTATAGTCTGATGCAGTATTCCGGACCCTCGATGCATTATTCTGGGTATTTTACTCTCATATATATATATTTATAGTCCGATGTGATATTTCGGACACCCGATACGTTATTCTGGGTATTTTACTTTCACATATCTATATGCATAGTCTAATGTGGTATTCTGGCCTCCCGATGCGATATTCTGGGTTTATATTATATTGCACTCATACAAGCATCATTGTGCACCGCATTGCATTTGTTTGGGCACGTGGATTGACTCTGGTTTGGCTTGATGTTGTTTCCTTTCCCCATTTTTGTTTATTGGCATGTCTCCAGCTTTATAACTAGATTTAGGTGGATCCCTGTATAGTTAGCTGCTTTCCTGTAATCTATTTATATATATCATCTTTAGGCGATCAGTCGGCCTATGATGCCTACTGAGTACCCATTGTCTGGTACTCAATTCCACAGCTCGTGGAATTGACTCGTGATCCCTGAAACTTCTAATTTTTTTTGAGTTTCTAAGTTTAAAAGCTGAATTGAATTCTGGGGTGTTACAATATCTCCCCCTTGGGATCATTCATCCTCGAATGAAGACTAATCAAGGAAAACTAGAGAGACAACAACCCAACCAAACAAGACATAAAATCTGAATAACCAACATGAGTACTGAGCTTGCGACTTAAAACATGACTGAATCAACTTAGAAAAATATGCATGCATACTAAGATAATGAGGGGAGCTAATAAATTAGAGTGTGATAGGCATGCTAATGAGGAAACTATTACCTCGAGTGGAAACTGGATCGGAAGGAAATAGATGAGGGTATTTGGCTTTCATGGCTGATTCTGCTCCCCAAGTAGCTCCCTTAACAAGCTGATTTCTCCAAAGAACTTTTACCGAAGCAACTTCTTTGTTCCTCAACCTCTGAATCTGACGATCAAGTATCTCTATCGGAATCTCCTCATAAGTACGGCTAACCTTCACACCTGTATCATCCAAAGGAATAATCAAGTTCGGATCACCAACACACTTCTTCAACAAGGAAACATGGAAAACTGGATGAACCGCTTCTAATTTTATTGGAAATTCCAACTCATAAGCAATGCTACCAAATCTCCTCAGAATCCTATAAGGACCTACAATACGGGGACTAAGATTCCCTTTCTTGCCAAATCTCATCACACCGTTCATGGGTGACACTTTATGAAAAACCCAATCATCAACTTTAAATTCCAATTTCCTTCTCCTCACATCCACATATGATTTCTATCTACTCTGGGTGGTCTTCAACCTCTCCCTAATAAGCTGAACCTTCTCCATAGTCTCATGAACTGAGTCTGGGACAATCAAGGCTGCCTCACCTACCTCAAACCAACCCATAAGAGACCTACACCTCCGACCATAAAGTGCCTCATAAGGAGCCATCTGGATGCTAGAGTGAAGCTGTTGTTGTAGGCAAACTCGATAAGAGGTAAGTGATCATCCCAATTTCCCTTGAAATCAATCACACAAGCTCTGATCATGTCCTCCAAAGTCTGAATAGTATGCTCTGCCTAGCCATCCGTTTGTGGGTGAAAAGTTATGCTAAGCTTCACCTGAGTACCAAGACCTCTCTGAAATGATCACCAAAATTAGGAGGTAAACTGAGCACCTCTATCTTAAATAATGGACAATTGAACACCATTCAATCGGACTATCTCCCGGATATAGAGCCTGGCATAATTGTCTGCTGAATTTGTAGTCTTAACAACCAAGAAGTGGGATAACTTAGTCATACGGTCGAAAATCACCCAAATTGAGTCATGTTGCCTTCGAGTACGAGGAAAACTTGTAATGAAGTCCATATTGATTGCTTCCCACTTCCAAGTAGGAAGGTCAATATCCTGAGTCATTCGTACCCGGTCGCTGATGCTTTACTTTCACTTGCTGACAGTTGGGACACTTTGCCACAAAATCGGCTATGTCCTTCTTCATACCATTCCACCAGTAGACTTCCTGTAGATCACGGTACAACTTGGTGGAACCAGGATGAATGGAATACTTGGAACTGTTAGCCTCAATCAAAATCTTCTATCTCAACCCATCTACATCTGGCACACACAATCAATACTGATAATGAAGCACACCATCTCTCCCTCGGGAGAAAACCTCAACTCTTTTTTGATGGACTGCACCCATTAGCCAAAGCAAAATAGGATCACTATCTTGCTTTTCCTTCACTTCCGCTACCAAGGATGATTCAGAACCGTTCTGAACAATGACACCACCTTATGTTGAGTCCTTAAGGAGAACTCTCAACCGAGCAAGCCTATGAACCTATTTAACCAACTCCTTCTTTCAGTCTTAAACTGAAGACACACTACCCATGGACAATCTACTAAGTGCATCCGCTACAACATTTGCCTTACCCGGATGGTAAAGCACGCTCATATCATAATCCTTAAGGAGCTCAAACCATCTCCTTTGACTATCACGACCCAACTACCGGGCTATGTGGGCACCTACTCTAATCCACCTAGATAGGAGAACCCTTACCACCCGAACCAACAGGCAATGCAAAAAAGAAAATAAACCATTAAATAAGTCCCTTAATACAAGAGGAATCACTTTACAATTGTTTGGAAAATCTTTATACAACATCTTTCGAAAATTACACAACCTTTAAAACTTGCAGAAATTTATTAACAATATAAACACCCTCCCCAGAAATTTATTAACAATATAAACTTGCGAGAATACGCTAACCACTTAACGAGCAGTAAAACTGGGTATTATCATGGTCAGAAGAGACACAATAATGCTAAGAAACATATTTAATAACCCCACTCCTTCAATCGAACCTACCACTAAGGATCATCAACACTAAACTAGTCAATAATCACCTCATCACATAGCCTATTAGCAGTGTCCAACACTACTCGATCAATCGCGGTTCATTTTTCCAAACTCTACATAGGTGACTATTCCCACCAAGGGTTAGTCATAGTTTTACCAATCCCTCGGGCTACCATATCTACCCTTTCCTTTGGTCGTGCACGGATGCTAAGTATGCAGGCAAATCACCTTATATGCATGCTATATAAGTTCTATAGTCGATTTCCTTGTTTCACACGGTAGCCTATAATGCAACCATTGCCTTTAGATGCCCCGAGAACGAATGAAAAATAGGGGAAAACAGGGTGAGGCTTCTGCCTCGCGCTCATCTGCTATAGCGGTGGCCGCTCCGCTATAGCAGTTTTGTTGTAGCGATAACCATACCGCTACTGCGGTGGCGATGGTAACATCCCAGAAACTTGAAATTTTCAGTACATGTATCCTTTCCCTTTCCCAGTTACCTTTGTTTAGTCTTGTAAATTCCGCCATGGTCTTAAACCACCCTTAAGACCATTCTTGGCATCAAACGCATCACGATTCAGCATAAAATACTATCAATGACAAAGCGTTAACACTAGATAATTGTTCCCAACAATATATTCCCGCCATTACACACTAATGACTCCCTTGTTCCCATGGGTCCCAACTGTCCTGAAACTGAAGCTTCCCTACAGTCATAGTTTCTAATCCCTTATCATCTTAACCAATGATAATCCCTTTTTCAAAATGCAGTACCACTTCTTAAATCGGAAAATTTAACAGATTACCACAGCCTAAGGTACACAGAATTTCCAACTTAATGACCCTCTGCAGACTCAACATGCATGGCAGACACAATTTACACACATTTCAAGCAAGTCACACGAGAGTTGTACAACACAACATTTCAACTTCAAGTTACAATCAAATCAAATCACATAATTTACTCTCTATTCGTCCTATGGATGACCATTAGTCGATCATCCATGTCTTACCATAACTCCCGCTGTTAAGAAATAATAGCCCTTGTCCTTGGTACTTATTCACATACCAATCACTTGAAACCTGAGTTCCCACAAGTGTATATATCCTTTTCCCTTATCATTTTTACCAACGATAAGACCCTGCCCAACATTTATCATACTCTTTTCCACTTGAATTACAAAACAAGAATTCCTTCGATCATTAATACATAACCAAGTTAAGACTCTTCAGTAACTACAAATTTCAAGGTAACTCAGCAATTACACACCATAAAATTGCAGTCATTCAAACAATGCAATACATACAGTCACGAGTCTCAAGCTCTGACACTCAATCTAACCAGTTTCATCACCTTTCATTTTCTTCATGGATGATCGTTACACGATTCATCTATCCTTTATATAGCCTCCCAGGCCAGATACCAATTGGAACCTTTCCGATTCCAATTTTCCTTGCTTGTCTTACTTCAACCAGAGTCCAATGACATCCTTACTTCATTGAGATATAAATTGGAATCGAGAGATACCAATTGGACTCAACCCATACAAGCAAGTGAAAGAACCGAACGAAAAGGAATGAATCAAGAGAGATATTCCTAGAATACTTCATAGCTTTCCTAGTATTAGATGTGGACATCTACACACCAATCCGCGGGACTCTATTCGACATTTTATTCTTGTACTGGGAGATTGGAAACCTGGGCTCTAATATCATTTGTCATGACCAAACTACCAGGCCGTGTGGGCACCTACTCTAATCCACCTAGATAGGAGAACCCTTACCACCCGAACCAACAGGCAATGCAGAAAAGAAAATAAACCATTAAATTAATCCCTTAATACAAGAGGAATCCCTTTACAATTATTTGGAAAATCTTTATACAACAGCTTTCGAAAATTACACAACCTTTAAAACTTGCAGAAATTTATAAGCAATATAAACACCCTCCTCAGAACCTAGTCTAAGCCGGTACAAGATCTTCTACAAGATGATCTTATAACATAAAATGAACACAACTCCAACCATAGAAGGAAGTAGGAGCTGCTGGAAGATCACCGCAATCCTGAACCTGTGAAACATCACCAACCCTGCAAACAGACTATACCCAACAAGGTATAGAAAGAGTAGAATCAGTACAAACACATATACTGGTAGGCATCATTGGCTGACCCGAATTCACTAATACCATCATATAAAAATCAAGATAAATGCACAATGTAAATGTTTTACACCTTTCAACATCACCTTTATCAATTCCCCCTTTCAGAACAGACCTTCCTAACCTTTAGACTTACCAAGTCACCTTATACCTAGAGTAACCTTATCCCTAGACTTCCCAAGTCTCACTAAATCCTTACCAATAACAATGTCCATAGCTGGACTACCCTTCCCTTACCCAAGTCAACAGCCTTGACTAGATATTCATACTTAACCCGACTAATTGCCCAACCAAACCACTTATACCCATAGTATCACTTACTTGTGTCTGGCCCTTCCTGGACCTCTAATACAACTTTCCATCCTGGTTATAACAACCAACAACTACAGCCCGAGACATTCCGTCGTACTCCTAATTGACCAATCACATGAAAATCACCTAGCAGCCATTGACACATTCAATGACAACAACAGAGTTATATCTAAATCCCTTTCTAATCCCGAAACCCGAACCTTCCAAGGATCCTCTAACCACACCTAAGTGTTCAACAGGCTACCTGGTCTACACTAAGAACCATCCTTAGCTTATTAACCACAACAAATTCTTGACCATCATTACCACACTTAACGACAATAAATTGTGAACTTATAACCTCTTTTACATAGTCCGAACCCACTCAGATCCCCCTAACACATCTAGGTGTTTAACATGACAATCCGGTCTACACCAAGACCAACTAATAGTTAACATCATAACCCGGTCTACACCAACACACACTGATAACATAATATAACCACCCAGCCTACACCAAGACCAAACTCACAATATAATTACCCTGCCTAAACCAAGACCAAAAGCATAATAAAGTATAACAACCCGGCCTACACCAAGACCAAACTCACAATATAATTACCTGGCCTACACCAAGACCAAAAGCACAATAAAGTATAACAACCTGGCCTACACCAAGACCAAAAGTAGTATCACAATTTATAAACACAGCCCGGTCCACTCATGGGACCAATACCAATCACACAATGCAACAATATCAATGAAATGATGCAGTAAAGGAAACTCATAAGAGGCGTGGTACCCGAGCCAATCGTTAGTATTTTCCCATACATGGCGTAGTACCCGAGCCAACCATTAGTATCCCGTATCAGGCGTGATTCTTGAGCCAACCATTTGTTGTACATGTACCAGACGTGGTACTCGAGCCAACCATTAGTATTCCTGTACCAGGCGTGGTACTCGAGCCAACCGAATGTCAATTAATCCACAGTCAAATAATGAACAAACAACTTGTAAAACCACACAAAAAACACAGTTTAATTCAGAGACTGTAATTCAGGACTCTTAGACTTTCCTAACAATCCCTAACGAATGTATCTCATAGAAACACTTAGATAAAAGTACACAACATACATTACTAACAATTCCCTAAGAAATGTATCTCATACAAGCACTTAGATAAGAGTACACAACATACAAAATTTACAGGGATCGTTAACCATCACCTACCCCTCCCCGGGTGGATGACTTAGCCCAACTTTGGTCCGAGGATCAACCCATTTCCCATTACTGACATATAATGAATGATTTCGTTTCTTAGCATAATTTAGAAACTACATGATTCCCGAGACTTTACACAATACCAAACACAGAGTGGGAACACCTCCCCTTAGCCTTAGTAAAACCAACAGCTACATCTCATGCCATTTACATTCCCGAAATCTTATCTAGGAGTTTTCCATTTCCATTACCCATAGTTCCTTAGCATTCTCCTGGTTCCCCAAACTTTCCCAACATTCCATTCCCCGAACACATTATTTTATGCTACAAAAATAATAAAATATCCATATTATACGTATCATAACACTAACCCTTCAATCCATACAATTCCTAATTCACACATAACCAGTATTGAATCCGCCAAACTCTGTGCCCGAAGTCCTAATCATGGATTCTCCCTTTCATTGTACACAATAATAGGAAATAAAAATGGTCAATCTACTCTTGGGAAGAAACCTAGCCTACTTGGATGCCGAGCAGTGTTCAATGCCTTTTCTGGCTCCGTAAAGGCATTCCCTCACAATTCGACAGTCCCAATCTATGGTTTCGCGTCCCTTTCGCTGGAATCCCTCCTCCCCATGGCTACCAAGCCTTGGAGAAGACTAGGAGGTTTTTTTTGGAATAGCTCTCATTTATTTTTAGGGCTGAAGGGAAGAGAATGAAATGAAAAACCCATTTTCTGGGTTTTCTGGTCCCGTCACTCCGCTATAGCGGTCCCTGCTCTGCTATAGCGGTACTTATTCCGCTATAGCAGTTGTTGCCATGGCGGAGCGGTAAAACTCAACAAGGATAGAAACTCGGAAAATTCCTGAAAAGAGCCCTTTTTATAACACATCTTGAATCCCCACCATTCCAGAATAACCCTTTCACGTCAACCCCGATTTCGGGAGCTCCTCTTACCCGAATTCTATTCCAAAAAGTCCCCCTAACTCCTCTATGTCTTAGGTACACATAAAACTAGCTCAAATTGAGACATCAAACCCAATAATTACCCGGATTGTGGTAGACTATACCTCGCTCCAATTCTGCCCATAATTTTTAACTCTCAACCCGGAAGTATTCTAATTCGAACTTGGCATAAAAATTTTACCCATAATGACGAACCCAGTAGTTACATTGACGCATATTCAATTCCTTTTAAGTGAACACATACTGAAGACTCTTATGATCGGTGAATACATCCATATGCACACCATACAAGTAGTGTCTCCAAATCATCAAAGCAAAGACCACGACTGCTAACTCAAGATCATGAGTAAAGTAGTTTTTCTCATGAGTTTTAAGCTGTCTAGAAGCATAAGCAATCACCTTACCATGCTGCATCAACACACAATCCAAATCAATTCTAGAAGAATTACAATACATAGCAAAATTATCTAGTCCCTCTGGTAGAGCCAACACTAGATCAGTGGTCAATCTACTCTTCAATTCCTCAAAGTTCTTCTCACATAGATCAGACCACTAAAATTTAACCTTCTTCTGAGTCAACCGAGTCAATGGGGTAGCAGTGGAAGAAAATCCTTCTACAAACCTCCTGTAGTAATCAGCCAAACCCAAAAAGCTCTTAATATCAGACGATGAAAATGGGTCTAGGCTAGTTCTTTACTGCCTCAATCTTTTGAGAATCAACTTGAATACCATCCCTAGTCACAATATGACCTAGAAAAACAACAGTTTGCATCCAAAACTCACACTTGCTAAATTTAGCAAATAACTGTCAATCCTTGAGAGTTTGCAACACAACTCTCAAATGGTCCGCATGCTCCTCCTAACTCTGAGGGTAGATAAGAATATCAACAATGAGGACAATCACAAATATATCAAGATATTGTTTGAACATACGGTTCATCAAATCCATAAAGGCTGCAGGAGCATTTGTTAGACCAAAAGACATAACAATAAATTCATAGTGACCATACCGAGTTCTTAAGGCTATCTTTGGAATATCACACTCTTTAACATGAAGTTGATGATAACCGGATCTAAGGTCGAATTTGGAGAAGAAACTAACACCCTGAAGCTGATTGAACAAGTCATCAATCCTAGGGATGACATACTTATTCTTAATTGTGACCTTGTTCAACTGACGGTAGTTGATACACATCCTAAGAGAACTATCCTTCTTCCTCACAAACAAAATAGGGGCACTACATGGAGAAATATTAGGCCTGATGAAACCCTTATCAAGAATATCCTTCAACTGATCCTTTAACTCCTTAAGTTTTGCGGGAGCCATTCTATAGGGAGGAATAGAGATAGGATTTATATCTGGAAGAATATCTATTCCAAAGTCGATCTCCCGCTCGGAAGGGACTCCGAGAAAATCTTTGGGAAATACTTCTGGGAACTCATTCACAACAGGAATAGACTGAAGGGACGGGGTTCCGGACTCCGTGTCCATAACCCGAACTATAAGATAAATATAACCCTTAGAAATAATCTTCCTAGCCTTAAGATAAGATATGAAATGACCCTTCGAGGATAGAGGACTAGCCTGCCAGTCTAAGACAGGTTCACTTGGAAACTTGAAACTGTTAACTTGGGTACGACAATCAACTGAGGCATACCATGCATTCAACCAATCCTTACCAAGAAAAAAATCAAAATAAGTCATTTCCAACTCTACTAGATCTACTGAAGTGACTCTATGAAGGACTGAGATATGGCAATTTCAATAGACTCTTTTGGCTAGGACTGACTCACCAACAGGAGTAGAAATACAAAAGGGTTCTAAAAGCAATTCTGGATAAATTTTGAATTTGCATGCTACATAAGGGGCTACAAAAGATAGGGAGGCACCGGGGTCTAATAGAGCATACATATCTAGAGAGAAGACTTCAACATACCAGTGATGACATCCGGTGAACTCTCCTAGTCCTGTTAATAGGACATGGCATAAAGATAATTCTGGCACTAACTACCAAAACTTGAAGCAGTGCTCTGCTGGACTGTTAAACTTTCTGGAGCTGCTGGGGCAGACTGGGTTTTGCTACCACCCTGTCCCTCCTTAGCTGAAGGGCAATCTCTAATCCTGTGACCAACCTGACGACATCAAAAGCAACCATCTGTACCGGCTAGACACTCATCAGGAGGATTCTTACCACACTTGGTGAAAGTAGGGTAGGAAGGCCCCTTTGCACCACTTCCCTGAGAATAGGATCCCGCACCTCTACTAGACTAATCATGACATGGCCTGGAGGCCTGAGAAGGAGCACTACCGGTAGAATGCACAGGTCATGATGACCTCCTCTGAAAAGAATATCGATGTCCTCCTCTGGATTCTAATGGATAAATCCTAAACTCTTATATCTGACTCTTTTGTTCTCCCTAGCTATCTCTCTATGCTTGTCTCCCCCGATCTGGTGGGCATGGGTTATGAGTTTGGAAATATTCAAATCACTCAACAACATAGAGGACCAAAACTCCTTCTTCACCAAATCTAAAACCCTATGGACATACTTGCTCATCCGATCCTGTGGGTCAGCCACCATAGCAGGAGCATATCTAGAAACCTGAGTGAACCTCAACCCATACTCTTGAACAGTCATGGATCCCTGTCTCAAGTTCACAAACTCCTCGGCCTTCACTTGCCTTAACTTCCTAGGGAAGAACCTGTCAAGGAAAGACTTTCGAAACACTCCCAAGTCATAGGGACCACGTCCCTAGCCCTAGCTTCCTTCCACTTCGTGAACCAAATATGAGCTATATCCTTGAGTCGGTAGGATACCAACTCGACACTATCAACACCGTCCACTTGCATCACATCAAGGACTTTCTTTATATCATTAATAAAGTTTAGTGGATCCTCATTCACTTTCGAGCCCCAGAACTCCGATGGGTTCATATGGATAAAATCATGAACTCAGTTCGCTACCCTAACTTGAGAGTGGATGGGGATAGGAGCCTGCTGGTTGGACTAGGTGGAAATAGTCTGGGCTAGCATGTGGATGGTATTCTTGAATTTCTCATTCATGATCTCGAGTGCTGGAGCTGGAGAGCAGCATTCCGAGCATCTCGGTGAGGCATAACATGTCGAGGCATAATTTGAAACATACAAGGAAGGATTAGAGGGATATTAGAGTTAAACTATATCGTACGATATGATCATGAAAGAAGTGAAGTTTTTCTAAGACATCTTATAAATCCTCTCTCATTGGTGTGGCACGCTTCACACATATGAAAGAGGCTCTACTCAATGCAACTTTCAGACATCCTAGGACTCTTGAACCTGAGGCTCTGATACAATATTATTCACACCCCGAGGCTACCCCCTAGACATAACATGGGATCTGAAACACAAATGCTCCATATTAGCCCTTGTTCATAGCATAACTTAGATTAATCAACAAATAAGCGGAAGCATAATAGGAAGATCCAAAATTAAATGCATACATAATAAATTCAAATAGGAATATAAATCCATAAGATGACCCAGACACTGTCTATGTCTTAAAAGCCTCTAACTGTCATAAAGAGTTGTTGGGACAAAACCCCAGCTTACTCAGAATCTGAAATGAAAGCATAGTAAAAATAGACTCGCTAACTCTAGTCCTCGAATAATAAGGACCCACCAATAATTAGCTGAAGTCTGGCGTGGTCTAGCCACGAGTCTGAGGGAAGGTACTTGAATCTGTATCGTAAAAGGATACAACACAGAATGCATCAATACTTAGGATGTACTGAATATATAAGATAACAAGGTATATGAGGTAAACATGCTAAATAAACTTACAAAGATGAAATCAAGCTATAAATATAAAGCTGAAATGCAAAAGTCTCAATGCAATGACAAAGCAAGATATACAAAATATCATAGTTAATCATAATAGTCTGAAGGCAAGGAGTGAATGCATTTTTAAACCTGATTCTGTTTCTGTGGGAGTTTCTCTAACCGACATAGACCATGTGAGCTACATGGAATCTTATGTATACGCCCCATTGAAAGGACCCAATATACCTTGCCATTGTATAAAGGCATGACTGTGGCGTGATCACTAAATCTGATGCCCAATAAAGGGGACTTAGAACCTAGGGAGGCACGTAGTTCTGGGACTATGGGTACTCTCACCTTGTCCAACTCGGTGCAAATACTACTCTCAAAACATATACATACAACTCATATAATACTGATGCATATCTGGATGCAGAACTGATCATAACTAATGACATATCTGATGTTAAATCTGTTCATAACTTATGTAGACATATCTGGATGCAAAACCTTTCATAAAACATAGGCATAACTATTAGAAAAGCATAAGGACATATCTGATGTCATGTAAATTCATATCATAAGTCTTAAATCTTTGAAAAACCTTAATTCAAAACATAATTTCCTTTGTAATATCATAGCTTGAAGAATTAGGCATGCAATCTCATGAAAATAGAGGTCATGTTATCTAAACATACCAATTTTACTTGAAAACATGCAATTTAAAGGAATCATGCTAAAATTCATACTTAACACATGGGATTTTGAAAACACTTATTAAACTTCAATTAAAACATAGGTAATAGATGTGAAATCATGAATTTGAAGCTTTTAAACAAAACGAATAACTTTTTTGCAATTTTGGTAAGAAACCCTAATTCCATAATTTGCTAAATCCAAGTAAAAATTTGGGGATTTAGGCTTAAGGGTGAAAGGAAACCCTTAATGAATACCCACATACCTTGATTGACGATAACCCAATTGAAATTGAATAGAGAAGAAGGCTTGAACTTGGAGCTTGAGAGAGTTCTTTTCCTTTTTGGGAGATGAATGAGGTAATGAGAAGGGACTTAGGCTAATAGGTTTAGAAATCATGCTAAGAATGGCCAAAACAACCTCACTTAGCAGTTAAAAGGGTGGGTAATGACTGAAATACCCCAGGGGCTTAATTCAGAAAAAGCTATTTTAAAACTCGACTTCAGGTTCCACGGGTCCTTTCCACGGACCATAGAAGTAACAATGGCTCGTGCATTATAGTCATGGTTCCTGAGCCAAAGTTACAGGCCACATAAAACTTCCCACGATTTAACAGTACGACTCATGGAAACTTCTCATAGTTTCTGGGGGGAACTGGTAACCCTCAATCTGAGTTCCATGAGTTGGTTCCACAACTTATAGAACTATCCACGGATCGTGAACCTGTCTCGTGGTTTTCATACCAGAGGATGATCTATAGGAATGGTTTCATTGGTCACTTACAAGACTCATGGTTCTGTCCATGGCTCGTGATCCCTGGAACTTCCAAAATTTTCTGAGTTTTTTAAGTTTAAAAACTGAATTGAATTCTGGGGTGTTACATCTGTGAAGTTGTGTCTAGTAGCATCTTGCTTATGGGTGTGTTGTGCACCCAACTAATAATCAGGATGCTACATGGCATTTAGGAAATGTTTCCCTTTGTTCATACTCCAGATTGTGCAGTAAAGTTGTTCCTTCAAAAACTTATGCAGATTCGTGCATTAATCCAATTCCTGCAAGCATGCCTCATATTTAAGGTGGTGGGAACAGTAAAGTTCTAATTCATATCAATGTGATGCTCTTAGATAAAGCAATGAGGAAGTCAAAAGACTGCATAAGGGCTTGGGAGGAGCCCACTAGTGCGTTAAAGCCTACTGATTCAAAAGCATGTATCCTTTTCCACTCGTGCAGTTGAGCCTACAATAGAATGTGATCTCAGACCCTCTTCCAGAAACCTTACTATGAATGGCACATTAGCCAAAAGTTAGAGTTGTGTAAGTGCTTGGGTAGTGTAGTCACTCAAAATTTAGTGCAAATTGACATGTTATGGACCATAAGTAGAAGAATGACTCCAGAATAAGATGTACGAATTAAGAAGTATATTAGCTATAAGAGGAAAACTGATTGGTTAAAATGACTTAGACCATATTTGAACTAGGTAAAGAAGATTCTTCAATGGTAGAAAGGTAGATGTATATCCAGAGTAGTATCTTGTTGCATGATATTTAGGAGAATATAGATAGACGATGTTGAGTCCCTTAGCATGGTTATAATATAGTTGATTTTGGTGGATGTGAACTTAGAGATGTGATTCTAGTAGATGAATAAGCAAAGGTCAGATTCCTGAGTGTCAGAAGAAGTGGTTATATATGCCTGTAAGAGTATGAGTCCTCTAGAGATAGCCTTAAGGGTAAATAGGAGATAAGAGATGCCTCAGAATATGACCTAGCAACGGTTTAGCATCTTCAGTTATAGACTATCAGGGAGAGTTCAGCGTCCAAGAATACTGTGATACCCCAACCTTACAAGAGTTAGTTATTATAGCCTAGTTTGGGAGAGAGATCCACAAAATTAGAGGGGTGATGTTTAAGCTAAGGGGAGATGGTAGAATCAAGAACCAATTCGAGTCTTGCGACTCAACTAGTATAGAACTCTAGAAAAGGTTGTGATGGGATATCGATCCATTCTTATTCCAGCGGATTTCTTAACACTTCAGTCAAGAAGACACTATACTCATAGATAAGTTCATGCACTCCATACAGATTCATGTCCATACTCATCTCCTAGAACAAATAGAAATTGCTCCATACAGCTATTCCAGTCTTAACCTATAATTCTATGAATTCCAGCTTTATGCCATGAGACTCGTTATACAAGTAAACTCATGTCTAATAGATTGATAAGTTCTAGGTACTCAGTTCAGTCCTCAGGATATGCCTTGATGTCAAATGAATTCATGCTACATTATGGATATGCTCATATTAGATTTCTTTAACAGTTCGTGCATATGATTTTCCTTAATCTAACTATGCTTTATATGTCCAAAATGTGAGACACTCAGGCCTTTGTACTTGACTTTTTAGACCTTACATTGAGTGGCTAGCTAAATCACACTAAGTAGAAGTCAAGACCAATCAGTATTCCTCAAGTTGTGATGCTCATGCTCCCACTCCATTCCTTCAATGATCTTCTGCTATATTTTCACAACAATCAGTGGAGGAAGCTAAGTAGTAGCCTAGATAGGAAGAACTAGATTTTCCTCTTATTGGTGCTTGCAGTTATAATTATTAAATATGCTAGGAAAGAGGAGATGAGTCTCAGATAGTGCCAGCTACAAAGAGGACATAGGATGATTATAGTAGTAGACTTGAATGTTGTGATGAAATACACGTGGGCTTTTCTTTGTGGGACTAGTGACCCATTGATTAGAATTCAAGGTTAGTTGATTTTCATAATAAGAAAGAAAGTCATTCTTGAGAGATAACTCTAGATGTAAGAGATTTAGTCAAGATAGGCTTAAACATGGTGAAAGAAGGTAGTTAGGCTTAGACCTAAACACCTATATGTGTACTGATAAGAATTTTAGTTGCGAACGGTAAGTGTGGTACTCAGAGAAGTTGGTGTAGCTAAAGAGGGTGTTCCTACGCTCAAAAGCTGTCAACCATAGTGTTTAAGGCAGGACTAGTCTTGTTCTTACTCCCTACCCAGGGTTCTTATACCTTATGTCCAGTAGCTTCAGATAGCAAGATAGTATACTCCTCATATCAGACTAGTTCAGACTTGCCAGTAATCACTCCTAAGGCCAGAAGGTCCTACGCTCAGTCCAGTCCATGCTAGTGAATTCAGTTTAGAAGAGAATAGTCTTCTTTTATAGTCATCTCTCTCATTTTTATGTTCCTTTCAGCTAATTATGATTTCTAAGAATTTGTGCATTCTCTTTGAGTTTCAGCTAAGTCCCTACTCTCACCCTAGACTAGTTATGATGTTGGACATTCAGTTTCATATCCTATCAGTGTTCTTATGCTCTCAGTATGCATACATGCATCACGAACCCAACTCAATTTATTTGTCAGTCAAAAATCAGTTACCATATCAAGTACTCCAGCTATTAGAACTCAGTTGGTGGGATTATAGCTCTTTCCCCACAACCTTAGCCTAGTTAGTCTTCATTCAAAGATGAATGATCCCAAGGGGGAGATATTGTAACACCCCAGAAATTTTAATCTAAGACCCATACCATATCAATGATTGTAATGATAATTTCCATAGTGTGGTGAGTGTTTGGGATGTGAACCATGTTCATAAGGAACTCTTATAAGTAAGATAAGTTGAAAACACCCTAACCAAAGAAGTTTTCATGTAAGACTAAACTAGGGTCAACTTCAAACGATCATAAGTCCTTGATTATTAGCTTTCTTTTCAAGAACTTAGTTTGAAATTGTAGTGTCTTCATATGAAGTACAATTTCTTCAGAATTCAGCCTAGTCTACTAGTACTCAGTTTTAAAGCATGAAATCAGTCAGTTATTAGCTTGTAGCTTTTTAGAAGAATAGAATGCTTTCAATTTCAGTATTATTATTACATTCTCAGATGATTATCTGTATTTAAGCTATCCAGTATTTCAGTTGCATTCATTGCTTTATATTCAGTTGGGAGTAGGCTTAGCACTGAGCGGATGAAGGGATAAAGCCTCAACTTCCAGGTTAGGCTGAGACCTTTAGTAGCATTTCTCAAGTCGCAAAATTACAGTGCCACAGTAGGTATAAAATGGGTCAGCTATCAGATTAGGCTTGGAACCCTTGTCCTTTATGGACATCAGTTTAGTGGATCCATATAAAATTTGTTTGTACCCTTGGAAAGGTATGAATACCCTTCTATCCAGGGTTACAGGTTGACCCTATAGTTAGCTCAGTTTGGGGTATGTCAGTTAATAGTAGCTTCCACAGTCAGTATCTATTATTGCATGACCTTGTATTCAGTTATTCAGTTCAGTTCAGTATTATACAGTTACATGTTTATATACTTGGTAATCGCATCAACTTATAACTTTCAAATTACATTCATTACAATATATCAGTGTTTTCAGCATGCGCAATAGAAGAAATTTCCCTAAGGATATACTTTAAAGATGACTTTTAGCATGACTCGTGACTTTTGGCTCAGTTGTACTATTTCATGATTTATAGACATACTCCATTTATTCAGTCTATGGATCCCCAAATAACTGTTTTGACTTATGTACTTCAGATGTTATACTTAGTCCAATTTTCAGCCATGTTTTTAGTACATACATGTTTGTCATGATTTTTAAGTTAGGGCATATCTCACATGCTCAGTACATTGAAAGTACTGACCGCATACCTTCCTTGTGCTAGATCATTTAATGATGTAAGTTTAAGTGCTACCTCCCAGGATCATGGTCAAACAGATAGCAGCTTCTAGTCAGCAGGGAATGAGTTTTTCTTTTTCTGGGAACTCCAGTCAGTTAGTAGTTATAGAAGTTATTTCAGTTGTTATACATTGATTAAAGGTAGTTAGGGGTCATGTCCCGGCTAACCATACTCAGTGTTAGTAGAGGCTTCATAGACAGTCAGTTAGTCATTTGTATCATTTTTTTTAAATGAGATGTATTTCAGTTTATAAAACTTCAGTTTATTATAGTACTCTTCAAGAGCTCAGTACATATATCAGCTTTCGCAAAATATATTTCAAGTTTATCTATTTCTATTTAGTTGCTCGTGAATTATACCAGCATAAAGGTTTAACTTGCGGCCACTTGTAGTTCCAGGTCCCGTGTTACGTCCAGGGTCTAGGCTTGGGGCGTGACAAATTCACTCGCCGTCTAAGAATTTCATACAGACACCAACAACTATCAAGCAAAATCTAACCACACGATCTACTACTAGAAAATTGCCTACTGGGGTAGCAACATGTACATGAATAGATAATGACTCACTATCCAACCCCAAACAAGGAACAAAGTAGGCAAATACATACGAGCATGAAGAAGCAGGATCAAACAATGCTAAAGCTAATTAGCAATTGACATAAATTGTACCTATGATCACCGCATATGAGGCTATTGCCTCCAGTCTACCAAGGACCTCATAAAACTTACGCTGACCTCTACCTAACCAATATCGATCTAGACCACCTGAACTACCATGCTGGGAACCACCCCTACCCTGGCACCACCTTGACTAACTGGTGGATGCACTGATCTCAAAGGCTGAGCTAGCTGAGCGGCTGACTGAACTATACCCCACTAGGGTTAATCAATGGTAAAATGGCCAATAATACCACACTCATAAAAAAGCCTTAGAGTCCTACCTTATCGAGATAAATAGGCTAAATTAGTTGGTAGACATAGCCTAATGCCCCAGATTTTATGCCCCACAATGACTAACCACGATAACCACGCTTACCACTATCACTCTAATAAATTGATGCCCAACTGAGGTCTGAAGTGAATCCTGAACTGGCCAGCTAGGTTGACCCTGATGTTGCTGTGGGTGATACCCTCGACCCTACTGACTAAAACCTTTACTGCTCAGATAGAAACCACTATAACTTTCCTGATGTAACACCCTGAAAATCAAACCAGCTATCTAAGTTTGAGACTCTGAAAAATTCCATGTTCCCAGGAATCACGGGTCCAAACCACGGACCAGGATTTGAACCACGGGTCGTGGAATGGAACCGTTGTTTCCTCCTACTGGTTCAGTCTCTGGTCTAAGAACCATGAGTTGGTTCTATGGACCGTGGTTCTGACTACGGTCCATCCTGTCAACTCATGGAATCAGATTAGAGGGTTGACAAGTTCCCCAGCTTTCACGACTTTGTTCTACAGCCCGTCCTTTAAATGATAGACCATTTTATCAATCCATAGAATTGGTTCAGAGTATTACATGTATTCCAGAAACTATGGTTCAAGTCTTTGAGCCATAATTCAGTCAACGAGTCATCATGTTGACTCGTGGTTTCCTTTATACAGCTTGACTCCTTGGCCGGGAACGACGGATGGAAACAACGAGCTATAGTTTGGTTTATGGTTCGTGGAACTCATTCGTGGTCCCTGAAAGTCAACTTTTTCCATATTTTTGCTAATTACGTCCCAGGGGTATTTTAGTCATTACCCACCCTTTTAACTCCTAAATGATGTCATTTTGACTATTTCTAGAAGGGTTTCCACCCTCATTATCCTAAGTTCCTTCTCAAATCTTCATTCACTTCCCAAAAAGGAAAAGAACTCCTTCAAGCTGCAAGACTCAAGCTCCAAGATCAAGTCTCCTTTTCTTTTCAATTTCAAGTGGATTAACTTCAATCAAGATATGTGGATATTCAAAAATGGGTTCTTTTCACCCTTGTCCTCAAAACCCCTAATTTCTATTTTGATTTCATAAACTTTCAAATTAGGATTCTTACCCAATTCTTATGGGTCTTGCTATAAATTGTCTTCTCATGACTTTACTATGAAATTCTATTAAATTGCATGATTTTGCATGGATTTTTACATATGAATTCCTACTTCATGAATTGAAAGCTAATTATGGCAATTCCTACATGCATGGAACGATTTAAGCAAATTAGGTATTTGATAGCATGTTTTCATGAATTTTCAAGTAAGTGCATGCCTAGTTCCTATTTTCTATGAAAATTTACGTATTATGAAATTGAACTAGAGTCATACAAATTTTCTAATTTATGAATTATTATACAACATAAGACACCAGATGTACACTCAATGCTTATGAACCATTTTTCTAAACCAAGGTTCGTGAGTAGTATGAAGATCTGGTGTATGAACATGTTTATGAACAAGCTTTACATATAGATATGTCACATGTATATGAGCCTCATGTTATATGTTTTAGGAATAGTATTTACCACCGAGCGATGAGGGTTCTAGATAACCCAAGTCCAAAAATACATTGCCACTGTAGGTTGCCCTCTGTGGCTTATGATAGGATTCTTATGTCATGGTTCTAACTTTGGCTGGTAAGGACAACCTTTTTCACTGTGGATGCATGAAACTGGACTCCATGTAGCTCAACATGGTTTAGGTCAGTTAAGAGAAACTACCACATGATTATTTCCAAGCTATTAAGTTATACTTATCTAAAATTTATTTCATGTTTTATGACTTATATCTTGATATTTACCTATGTCCCTTATTTATGCAACGAGTTCATTTTAAACATGTTTTAAATGGTCTTTATCATATTCATGAATCTCTCATATACTCGGGACATTCTATAGTACTGATGCATATTTTGCGCTTCATCTTCTTGATGATGCAGATTCAGGTGTTTCCCATCAGGCTCATGGCTAGACGAAGACGGATACCTAGTCAGTATTAGTGAGTTCTCATAGTTCAAGGGTTGGCTTCCTTTCTAGTTGTATTTTCTATCTTTCCTTCAGATTATTGAGTTAGTTGGGGTCTTGTCCCATCAACTCTATATGTTGTTTACAGGCTTTTCAGACATAGACAGTGTTCGAGTTTCCTCTTTAGATTGTATTTCGTATTCAACTTGACTATCTATGCTTATGTTTCCAAATTCTCTTATTATGCTTTCGCTCATTTAATTGAATTGCCTGAGGTATGTTATGACCAAGGGTTATCTTGGAGAACTTGTGGTCCCAAGTTCGGTGTTATGTCTAGGGGGTAACCTCAGGGCATGAAAAACTTTGTATCAAAGCTCCAGGTTAGAGAGTCCTATGATGTATGAAAGCTGCATTGAGTAGAGTCTCTTTCATATGTGTGAAGCGCGCCACACATATGAAAGGGAAGCTATGACGTGTCTTAGAAAACTTAACTTCTTTCATGATCATATCGTGCAATGAAGTTTAACTCTAAAGTTTCTCTAATCCTTACCTTGTATGTTTTAGATTATACCTCAACGTGCTAAGCCTCACCGAGCTTCTAGGAATGTCGCTCCTCCAGTTCTGACACTCGAGGTCATGAATGAGGAGTTTAGGAATGCCATCCATTTTCTTGCCCATACCTTGGCCACTCAAGCCAACCAAAAGGCTCCTGCCCCCGTCCACCCTCAAGGTGGGGTAGCGGCCCGAGTTCGTGATTTTGTCCGTATGAATATACCAGAGTTCTGGGGTTCGAAAGTGAATGAGGATCCACTAAATTTTGTTGATGAAGTGAAGAAGATATTTGATGATATGCAAGTGGTTGGTGTTGATTATGTTGAGCTCGCATCCTATCAACTCAAGGATGTAGCTCATATCTGGTTCATGCAATGGAAAGAAGCTAGAGCTAAGGACGTGGTCCCTATGACTTGTGAGTGTTTTGAGAGGGATTTTATGGACCGGTTCTTTCCCCGAGAGTTGAGGTAAGCAAAGGACAAGGAGTTTGTAAACTTGAGACATGGATCTATGACTATTCAAGAGTATAATTTGAAGTTCACTCAGTTGTCTAAGTATGCCCTCTCTATAGTAGCAGACCCATATGATCAGATGAGCAAGTTTATCTATGAGGTTTCAGATTTAGTGAAGAAGGAGACATCGCTCCTCATTTCAGTTTTTGGCCATCAGAGGTTCGGTGGAAGACATCGCTCATTATTTCAGAAGAACTTACCAGGACCCATTCATTCTTCTACTAGTGCTCCTACCCAGGATCAGAAGCCTCATCATGATCAGACTGGTAGAGGATCTGACTCCTATTCACAGTCTCAGTGGAGTTTTGCTAAGGAATCTCCCCACCCTATTTGCAGCAAGTGTGGAAAGAATCACCTGAGAGAGTGTCTTTTAGGCACAGGTGAATTCTTTGGGTGTGGGCAGGTTGGAAACATGGTTAGAGATTGCCCTTCAGCTAAGAAGGGGTAGGGAGGTGGTAGGGCTCAGTCTGCTCCAGCAACCCTAGAAGGTCGACCTGCCCAGCAGGGCACAACTTCTAGTTCTGGTGGTCAGCGCCAGAACTTCCTTTATGCTTGTCCACTCGTTAGGACAAGGAGGGTTCCCCAGATGTGGTTACTGGTATGTTGAAAGTCTTCTCTTTCGATGTGTATGATTTGTTGGACCCCGGTGCCTCCTTATTTTTTGTGACCCCTTATATATTATGCAAATTCGAATTATTCCCCAAATTGCTTTTAGAACCCTTTTGTGTTTCCACTCCTGTTTGTGAGTCAGTCCTAGCCAAGAGAATCTACCAAAATTGCCCCATCTCAATCGTTCATAGGGTCACTTCAGTGGAATTAGTAGAGTTGGAGATAATGGATTTTGATGTTATTCTTGGTATGGATTGGTTACATGCTTGTTATGCATTGGTTGATTATCGTACTACGGTTGTCAGTTTCAAGTTTCCTAATGAACCCGTCTTAGAATGGAAAGGTAGTCCCCCATCCTCGAAAGGTCATTTCATATCCTACCTCAAGGCTAGGAAGATGATTTCTAAGGGATATGTTTACCACATAGTGTGGGTTAAGGACACGGAGTCCGAACCCCCATCCCTTCAGTCAGTTCTTGTTATGAATGAGTTCCCAAAGGTGTTTCCCAAAGATTTGCCCGGATCCCCTCCCGAGCGGGAAATTGACTTTGGGATAGATCTTCTTCTGGTTACAAATCCTATCTCTATTCCTACCTATAGAATGGCTCCCACTGAACTTAAAGAGTTGAAGGATGAGTTGAAAGATCTTCTTGATATGGGTTGCATCAGACCTAGTATTTTTCCATAGGGTGCTCCAGTCTTATTCATGCGAAAGAAAGATGTTCCCTCAAAATGTGTATTGACTACCGCCAGTTGAACAAGGTCACAATCAAGAATAAGTATTCCATTCCTAGGATTGATGACCTTTTCGATCAGCTTCAGGGTGCAAGTTTCTTCTCCAAAATCAACCTTAGATCTAGTTATCATCAGCTTCATGTTAGGGAATGTGATATTCCAAAGACATCCTTCAGGACTCGATATGGTCATTATGAATTTGTTGTGATGTCTTTTGGTCTAATGAATGCTCTTGCAGTTTTTATGGATTTGATGAACTGCGTGTTTAAGCAGTATTTGGATATTTTTGTGATTTTGTTCATTGATGATATCCTTATCTATTCTCAGGGTGAGGAAGTGCATGCCGACCATTTGAGAGTTGTGTTGCAGACTCTCAAGGACTGGCAACTATTTGCTAAGTTTAGCAAGTGTGAGTTCTGGATGCAGTCTGTTGCTTTTCTGGGTCACATTGTTACTAGAGATGGTATTTGAGTTGATTCTCAAAAGATTGAGGATGTAAAGAACTGGAATAGACCCACTTCCCCGTCTTATATTAGGTGTTTTTTGGGTTTGGCTGGTTACTATAGGATATTTATGGAAGGATTTTCTTCCATTGCTGCTTCTTTGACTCGGTTGAATCAGAAGAAAGTAAAATTTAAGTGGTCTTACCTTTGTGAGAAGAACTCTCAGGTGTTGAAGACTAGATTGACCACAACTCCAGTGTTGGCTCTACCCGAGGGCCTATATGATTTTTTTGTGTACTATGATACTTCTAGGATTGGTTTTGGTTATATTTTGATGGAGCGTGGTAAAGTGATTGCTTATTCTTTAAGTCAGCTTAAGACTCATGAGAAAAACTACCATACTCATGATCTTGAGTTATCAGCCATGGTCTTTTCCTTGAAGATTTGGAGACATTACTTGTATAGGGTGAACGTGGATGTATTCACCGATCATAAGAGTATTCAGTAAGTGTTTACTTAGAAGGAATTGAATCTGCGACAAAGAAGATGGCTTGAGCTTCTTAAGGATTATGACATGAGAGTGCTTTACCATCCGGGTAAGGCCAATGTTGTGACAGATGCACTGAGTAGATTGTCCATGGGTAGTGTGTCTTTAGTCAAAGACAGGAAGAAATAATTGGTTAAGGAGGTTCATAGGCTTACTCGGTTGCGAGTTCGCCTTATGGACTGGACAGAAGGTGGTGTTATTGTTCAGAATGGTTCCAAATTATCTTTAGTAGCTAAAGTGAAGGCAAAGCAAGACAGTGATCCTATTTTTCTCTATCTAAAGGGTGCATTCCATCAGCAGAGGGGTGAGATTTTCTCCCAAGGGGGAGATGGTGTGCTTCGTTATCAACGTCGATTGTGTGTGCTGGATGTAGATGGGTTAAGACAATAGATTTTGACTGAGGCTCATAGTTCTAGATATTCGATTGACCCTGGTGCAACCAAGATGTACCGTGACCTACGGGAAGTCTATTGGTGGAGTGGCATGAAGAGTGACATAGCCGGTTTTGTGGCTAAGTGTCCCAACTGTCATGAAGTGAAGGTAGAGCATCAGCAACCGAGTGGCATGATTAAGGATATTGACCTTTCTTCTTGGAAGTGGGAAGCAATCAATGTGGACTTCATTATGGGTTTGCCTCGTACTCAAAGGCAACATGATTCAATTTGGGAGATTGTCGATCGGATGATTAAGTCATCCCACTTCTTGGCTGTTAAGACCACAAATTCTTCGGATGACTATGCCAGACTCTACATTCGGGAGATAGTGTCACGACCCAATTTCTCGGTCATGATGGCACCTACAACCTCCCAGTAGGCGAACCAATTCCCGTAGCCCAAGACAGTTAGTAATGGGCTACTATCTAACAAATAAGCGGAAGAATAGATAACAGGAGTATATATCTACATATGCGGAAACTAAACCAAACCCCAAGACCTGGTATCATAGTATAGAGCCAAAACCATATACATGGAGTGCAAACGATCCCTAAAAATATATACAGATGTCTCTGAATGGTAGTAGAGTACATGAAGCAAAAGATAAACTAAAGCTAAGCTCCGATCGCCAAGAGCTCACCCTCAGTCTGAAGTAGTCCCCAACAGATCTCCAAGCACGAACCACAATGATCTAACAGCGATGGCCCACGCTAGGATCTGCACCCAAAGATGTAGGGGGTAGGGTGAGCACCAAATTCGAAGCATAAGGTACCCAATTGGTATCATAGGCCGACTGGGCACATATAATATAAAAGCGTAGTAACAGACATAATAGAAGCAAGCAGTCACAGAAATCAACGAAAGGTACACAGGAACTAGCCCAGAGGGAAATCAACTGAACCACATATGAGGCCAGTAAGCAGAATATACACACCATAGGCACAGGTGGAAGTAAGAAATAACGTACCTGGGGTCCTTGCAATAACAGTGTATACATAATAAGTTTACAAAATGGACGGTATACCGGTAACCTCAAGTATAAGAAGAGGGAAAGAGTAATGATAGACATGCTCAGAGACATGAATCAAACTCAGCTAATCATATCAATCTCAAATCCAGAAACTAACAGTCTAGCAATAACCAATTTCATACTTAACCGTAACAGGGAACAATTCTGTAAGTAAATAGCAAGAGTCTACCTACAGTCCCCCGGCCGCCCATACAACCGAGGAACACAAACAAGTGAAAACAAACCCTCTGGCATCCCATACTACCGGAGCGTACAATCAACAAACAACAAACAAGGGTGGAGCCACAAACAATAAATGATATGATGCATGAAGATCTCAAGTGAAATGGTATCTCTGTATGTACCTCCTCTGGTGCCGATCCGGCCTAGCAAGTAGGTTCCATGGAAGGACACTACCCGTATACCTCTACTCCACCGTATAACCTTCCTCCGGCACACGCAGCTCGAAGCCCCAGGCCCAGATGGCAAGGTCCATGGAGGTCCCCGACCCCATACTAAAACTCAGTATCACAACATGTCATCCAGAAGCAAGTCCGGTTTCAAGATAGAGACCCAGTCTCGAATATGCATGCCCAGACCCTGTCCAGGACTAAAGTAGTAGGAAAATATCTCAAAAAAACCCCTCCAAGGGTGCCTGGGCATAACCGGGTCTAAACAGTAGAAAGTCGTCTCAGGTGCTCGGTCCGACCGAGGCTAAAATTATCTCAAGTAGCAAGAAAACTCAACTAGCACCCCGGCCCTGCCGAGTCTAGCGTTAATCGTAAAACTGGTGATTTAAAACATAATTTTACTTTCTTTTACCCAGGAATATTCACAAGTTAAATCAAACCATTTCCAAATCATTTTCATTAAAAACAGGCCCCCGGGGCCATGCAAGGTTAGAAAATAGTGCCAGTAGGCCCGAAGCCAAAACCATAGTAAAACATGGATAAAAACCTCTTTATATGCATGGAAATGGTATGATCACACACAATAGCTGCCCAGCAGCTCACAATCAACCTATCGACCCTGCACAGGCCCACAGCTACTCAGCAAGCATAACCAGCCTAGAAGGATAATTCTATGCCCGGGACTCGCGGACATTTCCAAAATCCCACCTTCTATGTTCCAGAGTCAACAAGGCCTCACAGGACCGCAAGGGTAAATAAAATATATCGGCAAACACTACAAGCAATGGAGGAACAAAAGTAGGCGGACATGAATAAAGCGGTCGAGGTCTGTGGTACCAACCTAATAAACCAACCCAAGGATGCCCATTAATACAATTTTATCCTATATATGCGGAGTCTAGGAAAAATAAACTGTAACCTACCTGTTGTCCGACGACAAGCTGCTAGAACAACGACGTCCAAGCTCGAACCACTCCGAGAAAATCCAAAACTAAATCAGAATCGAATTTGGGCTTGAATAACTTGATATAGATAATCGACTTTTCTTCGGGGATCAAATATTGCATCAAATTATTCTCCCATAAAATCACTCTTCAATGTAGTCTATATATGAATAGCAAGCAGCATATTGTTTAAGACCAAACTATATAAATAAGGAAATATCCCTCTAGCTCTATGTGAGCTTAAAGATATAACATATACAAATATGTTAGAACTGGCGGTGGAAAACATTGAAAGGATAAAGATGCAATAAGTGCCCATTATGCATATATATATTATATTACTAATAGATAACAACTAATGGTGCCATTTATTACTAACAGCTTGGTGTCCTATTCCTCCACTTCCACGTGGAAGTGGAGGTGTCACCAATCGCTCTCACTTATTCCATTATGCATGCATTCGGGTATTGCATAAATTTGTGGTATAATAAATATAACTTTTTGAATATATCATAATTCATAGAAAATTATTTCAAACAAAACCTACTATATTATAATAATAATTTTTAGCATAACTAAATTTACTATCTCCGTTAAAATATTATAATGTACAAAAACCTTATAAAATAAATACATATACCATTATATCGTAACAAAAATCCTTTTCATAAACCTTTAAAAAATTTTAAAAGGTAATAATAATATAACTTTTTACCAAATTCAACTTTCAAATAAAATATTTTCAAATACACGCGATGTTAATAAATTCTCAAACTTAGGCTCGCAATTCACCATCGCACGATTTTGATACTCAAGAACTCTCTTGGAACCCTCCCTTATGTTTTCTCACTGCTTCAGAACTGAAATGGCATTTTAAAACGTGAAGTTGAGGCTTTAAATCGATTTTGACCCGACCGGTTCGCGACCCGGTTCGCAACCCGGTTTCTGCCAGACAGTCCACAGTAAAATAGTCATAACTCTTTGCTCCGAGATCAGTTGGACGTGAGGTTTTGTGCGTTAGAAACTAGACTCGTAGACCTTCGATTTGGTATTTTGGGAGACTTCTAACTCTTTATATATTGAGAGAAAAGCCCTAAGACATTTTACCCAAAGGAAGAAACTTACAATAACTTTTGCCGACTTACTTGTCTTCAAAACTTATCATACGACCAAACAAATGGACCCGACACTGAAATAACGGTCCCGACAAGCCTTAAATGACTTGGGGCCACTACAAACAAGCTCTAACGGTTCAAGAAAAACGTATACGTGGAAATAACCGGAAGGGTCATTACATTATCCACTACTAAAAAGGACTTTCGTCCTCGAAAGTCAAGGTCAAGGGGGTACCTGGAGGCTCAAACAGCTGCAGATATTGAGCCCACATATCTCTCTCGGTCTCCTAGGTAGCCTCCTTGACTGGACGGTGCCTTCACTGAACCTTAACAATCGGGATCTCTCGAGACCTCAATCTCCTGACATCTCTGGCAAAAATAGCCGCCGGCTAATCAACAAAGGCTAAACCCTCACCCAACTGAACTGAATCCCACTGCAACACATGACTCATCTGGGACATACCGACGCAACATCGAAACATGAAATACAGGATGTATAGCTGAAAACATCGGAGGCAAGGATAACTGATAGGCAACGCAACCAACCCTCTGAAGAATCTCAAATGGCCCAATGTACCTGGGGCTAAGCTTGCCCCGCCTACCAAATCTCATCACGCCCTTCATGGGAGATACACGGAGAAACACCAAGTCACCGACACAAAACTCCAAGGCACAAAGCTTATGGTCAGCATAACTCTTCTGCCTGCTCTGAGCTGCCCGAAGTCTGTCCTGAATTGCTCGAACCTGATCCAAGGAATCTCGAAGCAAATCTGTGCTCTGTGGCCTAGAACTAAAACCATCAAACCAACCTACCAGTGATCTGCAATGCCTTCCATACAAAGCCTAAAAAGGTGCCATGCCAATACTCGAATGGAAGCTGTTATTATAAGCAAACTCTGCTAAGAGAACAAACTGATCCCAAGAACCTCCAAAGTCAAAAACACAGGCCCGAAGCATGTCCTCCAGAATCTGAATGGTCCTCTCGGACTGGCCATCTGTCTGGGGGTGGAAGGCGGTACTAAGATGAACCTATGTACCCAAATCTCACTGAATAGCCCTCCAGAACTGAGATGTGAACTGAGTGCCACGGTCTGAAATAATAGAAGTTGGAACCCCATGCAACCGAACAATCTCACGAAGGTAGATCTGAGCTAACCTCTCTGCACCATAAGAAGTCTGAACCGGCAAGAAATGTGTTGACTTAGTCAGCCTATCAACAATCACCCATATGGAATCAAACCCATGAGAAGTACGAGGCAAACCAACAACTAAGTCCATTGTAATCCCTTCCCACTTCCACTCAGGAATGGGAAGTCGCTGCATCAAACCACCAGGTCTCATGTGCTCGAACTTAACCTGCTGACAGTTCAAGAACCGAGATATGAACTCCGCTATATCCTGCTTCATACCACTCCACCAGTAAAGCTGTCTCAAGTCTCTATACATCTTTGCTGTGCCAGGGTGAATGGAGTATCTAGTACAATGTGCCTCATGAAGTATCAACTGAATCAAATCACTAATCCTCGAAACATAAAGGCGACTATCAAACCTCAGAACCCCATCTGAATCTAGAGTAGCCCGACTAGTCTCACCCTGAACAACCCAATCGCGAAGGTCACACAACTGTTGATCCTTAAACTGACGGCTCTGAATCTGATCAATCAAAGTAGAACGAACCTCAAAACTGGCGAGAACTCTGCTAGGATCCGACAAGTCAAGCCTAACCAAATGGTTAGCCAAGGACTGGATTTCCAAGGCCAATGGTTGCTCAAAAACTGAAAGAAAAGCTAGGCTACCCATACTCACTGCCTTCCGACTCAAGGCATCCGCTACCACGTTTGCCTTGCCCGGATGATATAGAATAGTGAAGTCATAGTCCTTCAGTAACTCGACCCATCTCCTTTGTCTTGAGTTCAACTCTCGCTATCTCATGATATACTGAAGACTACGGTGATCGGTGAAGATCTCACAGTGAACTCCATATAGGTAGTGCCTCCAGATCATAAGCGCGAAAACTACCACCGCCAACTCTAAGTCATGAGTGGGGTAGTTGCGCTCGTGAACCTTCAGCTGCCTCGACGCATATGCTATTACTCGACCCTGCTGCATCAACACACAACCAAGACCAACCCCAGAAGCATCACAATACACGGAGAAGCTCTGACCCTCAACCGGCAAAGTCAAAACTGGAGCTGAAGTTAATAAGGCCTTAAGCCTCTGGAAGCTATCCTCACACTGATCCGACCACTGAAATGGGACATCCTTCCTAGTCAGCATAGTCAAGGGTGCTGCTATGGAAGAGAATACCTCAACAAACCGTCGGTAGTAACCTGCTAACCCAATAAAGCTGCGTACCTCAGTAGCAGTAGTAAGTCTAGACCAATCAGAAACCGCAGAAATCTTTCCCGGGTCAACCCTAATCCCATCCTTAGACACCACGTGCCCTAGGAATGCAATTGACTCAAGACAAAACTCACACTTTGAGAACTTGGCATAAAGTCGATGATCTCTAAAAGTCTGGAGTATAACCCTCAAGTGTTGCTCATGCTCATCTCTACTACGCGAGTATACCAAGATGTCGTCTATAAAAACTATCACAAATGAGTCCAAATACGGGCCAAGAACCCTGTGCATCAAATTCATAAAGGCTGCGGGGGCATTAGTCAACCCAAAAGACATCACCAGGAACTCATAATGTCCATAACGTGTCCTGAATGCTGTCTTAGGGATGTCCTCCGCCCTAATCCTCAACTGATGGTAGCCAAACCTCAAATCAATCTTCGAAAACACGACTGAACCCTGAAGCTGGTCAAACAAATCATCAATCCTATGCATCGGATACCTATTCTTCACTATCACCCTATTCAGCTGCCGATAATCAATACACATGCGCATCGACCCATCCTTCTTCTTTACGAAGAGAATAGGAGCACCCCAAGGTGACACACTAGGTCTAATAAACCCCTTTGCTAACAGATCGTGGAGCTGCTCCTTAAGCTCCCTCAACTCAGCAGGAGCCATACTGTAAGGAGAAATAGAAATGGGCCTGGTGCCCGGCTCTAGCTCAATAGCGAAATCAATATCTCTCTCAGGTGGAAGGCCTGTCAGGTCGGTAGGAAACACATCGAGGAAGTCTCTAACCACAGGAACAGACTCAGGAGAAGTAGGGTCAGCACTAACATCTCGGACATATGCTAGATAAGCTAAACACCCACGGGAAATTAACTTCCTAGCTCGAAGGCAAGAGATCATCCCAGATGGTGCATGTCTAACAGAACCCTGCCACACAACCGGGGATACACCAGGCACAACTATGGTAATGGTCTTGGCATAACAATCTAAAACCACACGGTGAGGGGATAACCAGTCCATGCCCAGTATCACATCAAAATCTAGCATATCAAGAATCATCAAATCACCCCAAGTCTCTGAATTACCGATAGATAGCATACAAGATCTCACAATCCGATCCACTACTAAAGAATCTCCTACTGGGGTCGAAACAGAAATAGGAACAGATAATGGCTCACTAGCCAACCCCAAACAAGGTACAAAGTAGGAAGATACATATGAACAAGTGGATCCAGGATCAAATAAAGCCATAGCAGACTGATGGCACACAGAAATCGTACCTGTAATCACAGCATCTGAGGCCTCTGCCTCTGGTCTCCTTGGGACCGCGTAAAACTGACGACGACCTCCACCTGCCCGACCGCCATCCCTACCACCTGCTCTGCCGTGCCGAGCACCACCTCTACTCTGACGACCACCCTCTCTAGCCGGGGGCTGAACTGCTCGTAAAGGCTCGGCCAACTGAACTATACCCTGCTGAGGGCAATCTCTAGCAAAATGACATATCACACCACAAGTAAAACAAGACCCTGGCGGCCTACTCGGTCGAGATGAACCAGCAGATCCTGTATAACCACCACGGCCTAATGCCCCAGAAACTGTACCCCTCGAAGACTGGCCGCCATAGCCCTGATGACTAGTCTGACCTTGCTCGAACTGGGTACTACCGAAAGTATGAAGGAAAGCCTGAACCAGTCGGCTGGACTGACCCTGGTGCTGCTGTGGCTGATAACTCCGGCTCCACTGGCCAGGACCTCTACCACCATATCTGGAACCACTGTAGACACCCTGATGCCGAGGCCTCTTATCTCTGGACCCCTGATCATGTCGTTGTAAGTCCTCCACAGTGCGGGCATAGTCTACGATAGCCTAAAATGACCGACCACTGGCGACCAATATCTCAGCTGGCTGCCTGATCTTTGGCCTCAAACCCCATACAAATTTGCGAATCCTATCTGCCTCGGTAGGAATGATCATAGCGCCAAACGGTGCTAGCTGATGAAAACGGGTCTCATACTCTAAGACAGTCGTAGACCCCTACATAAGGTGAGTAAACTTCTCCCTATGACGCTCACGATCACTCTGAGGTAGGAACTTGGCCATAAAGGACTCATAAAACTCAGACTAGGTTAAAGGAGGTGACGATGGTGGTCTACAAGCAACATGAGCCTTCCACCATAACTTCGCTGGGCCCTCTAACTAATAGGTAGTATAACCAACCCCGTGAGTCTCCAACAAACCCAAATGATGCAACATCTCCTCACATATAGTAATAAAGTCATGTGGATCCTATCCAGAAGTACCAGCAAACGTCAGAGGTGCTAACCTGAAAAACCTACCCAACGCCTTCTGCTCTGACTCTGTCATAGCTGGGCGAGGAGCAAGAGGTTGTGCAACAGATGGGACCGAAATGACCTCCGCACAGGGAGCCATAGTAGCAGGCCGCGCTCCTGAACTATGTGCACCCAGGGCTGCCCCCTGAGCAGATGTCTGCGCTACCTCAGAAGGCCGCTCTCCAATCATACCCAAAAGTTGTAATAGTAATCCCTGAATATCTGGAGACTGAGCTGCGACTGGAGCTGGCACAGAAACGGGTGCTGGAGCTGGTACTGAAGCTGGTGGTACCTGGGCTCCCCCCTGATCCACAGGCTGCTCGGGCTCTATCTAAACTCTAGCAGCTCTAGCAGGTGTCGCTGCTCGAGGGAGTCCTCGACCCTTAGCTGGAGTGGGAGGCTCATCTCCGCGTGATGCTGATGATCTCGTACGAACCATCTGCGGAAGAATGAAGTAGAACAAATGAGATTTCCAGAAACTTCAAGGGTTCTATGCACGACTGATGTGCCGCTAATTTACGGCACTTTCGACTCCTTTTTACTAAGAACAATCGTACGTTTTCAAGCAACCGTTGTTGTTTTTGATGTTTTTATGTTGTATTTGTAGAAAATGGAAACAAAAACAGAAACGGACGGAAATACGCGAAAAAGAACATTCTGGATAAGAGTGACGGTTCAGGTGACGGTCCGTCAAGGGTGTGACGGTCCGTCACCCAAACCGTCACACCAAGGCAGCAGCCAAGGCAGCACCACTGCCTAAGGGTGATGGTCCAGGCGATGGTCCGTCAACCCTGTGACGGTCCGTCACCCTGGCCGTCACACTTAGGCAGTCCGCGACGCGGAATCCGAGCGTTTTTAGGATTGGTTTCCTAGACTCCTATAAATACCCTATGTTAGGTTTATTTTACATATCACTTTTCCAATAGTTTTTACATACATTACCCAATAATTGTAGGAGAGTTTTGAGCGATTTTTGAGAGAGGAAACGCGCTACACACGGTTTCTTTCTCTTCAATCTTGTTCTTGATTGTTCTTGGGATCTTTGTTTTTCTTGCTCTTGGATTAATTAAAGATTGTTTTCAATACATTGTAAGGGCCATGGCTAAAGAAGCAATATAGATTCCGGGTAGCGACGGGTTCAATATATGTATTGTCACGTTGTTAATCATGCATTATTTAACATTTTCTAGTGGTTGCAAACATTAGAATATGCCTAGGTTTAATTTTCTTGAGTAAAGAGATTAAAACCAGGAAACTTGATTAACAACAAGGATTCGAGACTACTAACTCTCGTCTAATGATTAATGATGTAACTAGATTAATCTACTTGATGTTTAAGGTTGAAATCTAAAAAGCACATCTTTTCGAGGTCGAGAGAATAGAAAAGGAAATTTGTTTATTTGGTCGAGAGACGTTTAGACGATACCACTACTTCAATCACATCGTGACACGCATATAAAAAGAACCCGATTAAGCCTAGAATCGACATTGTTACTAACGCCATGGTAAACACTTCCCTAGTTCATTCTCCTACTGATTATTTCACATACATTATTGTTTGTTTTGTTTACAATTTGATTTCACAACCCCCCTTTTTCCGGAAACTATTGACTATTAGTTATCTAATTCACTAACGACTTAATTCTCACCATATTCCCTGTGGGATTCGACCCCAACCTTTGTTGGGTTCTATATTTGACTACGACCGCTTACGCTTCTTCAATTATAGGTGTAGTTTGGGCGTTATCAAAAAGTGGCGCCGTTGCCGGGGAATACGGTTGTTTGTTAAGTCCGGTGTGTTTATTTGACTCTTAGTCATAATTTCCTGCTTTACGTTTATTTGTTGTTTTTGTCTTTGACAGGGTACACAGTTGTGCATGCCAAGTACCTGAGGTTCGGGGGAACAAATTTTACCTTACGACCCCGAGCTTGCTAGAACATTGAGGCGGAATATGGCCGCACAACTAGAGGCAGCGAGGATCACTGCAGAACTGCAGGTCCAACAAAATCTGAATGCTGGTGGTCTGCAGGATGAGATCGCATGGAATGATGAGGATCTCGACTTAGATGGAGCTGGCGCTACGGGCGCCATTGTTGTTCCACCGCTACCGCCCGGAGCCAAGTTCAACATCACTAGCACGATGATCCAGCTGTTGAACTTGAGAGGAGTGTTCCGAGGTGTCGCTGGGGAGGATCCAAACCAGCACCTAATGAATTTCGTGGGCATATGCAAGTCGTTTGAACTACCGGGCGTGAGTCAGACAGCGATCAGGCTCAGGTTGTTTCCGTTGTCTCTGTCTGATGAGGCAGCATTGTGGTTGACAGAGCTGACCCCCGACTCTATCGCAACGTGGGGAGAGTTGAGAGGAGCTTTCCTAGAAAGGTTCTTTCCTCCCTCTCGGATGATACAGTTGAGGGACGAGATTAGCAACTTTAGGCAGCAACCGCACGAAGCACTGCACGAGACTTGGTTGCGATTCAAAAAGAAGATAACACAATGCCCGAACCATCAGTTGACCGATAACTTTTTGATGCAGACGTTCTACCGGGCACTGAATTCGGCTACCAAGCTGACGTTAGACAACGCAGCAGGTGGTGCATTCATGGGTCTCACTTTTGTTGAGGCCACAACTACTTTGGACAGGCTCACCAAAACAAATAGGGCCTGGCATACACGAGATTCAGAGGTAGCAACTAGTACGTATGTAGTTGGTGTGTCAGCTGAGCAGCGCATAAAAGAGGAGGAGCGCGACCAAGACATGGCGCATCTGAAAACGCAGTTGGACCTACTGACCAAGCACTTGTTCTCAAGAGGTATAGAGAAGGTAAAAGCTGTGGGTACCCAAGGTAGAGCAGCAGAGTTGGAAACTGAGAAAGCGAATTACTTGGGGGGTTTCCAGGCCAATGGCCAAGGAAACCAAGGACGGAACTATCAGAGAGACAACCACTATGAGAAAACCGACTACAGAGATCGCGACCAAGGAAACTGGAGGAACCACACTGATAAATGTGGGTTGTATGTTCCACCTGGTAATCGGGATAGAGCTAGCACTGAGACAGGTACGTCGAAATTGGAGAGCATGATGGCAAAGATGCTGCTGAAGGTGGAATCGACTGACTCTGGAGTAAAGGAGATGAGGACTGAGTTATCAACACTGAGTCAGGTAGTAGAGTCACATTCCACCGCGATCAAGCAGCTGGAGCAGCAAGTGGGGCAAATCTCGGCATCTCTGAACCAAAGGAAGACATGTACCTTGCCGAGTGACAGGACTCATCCGAGGAATGACGCTAGCTGTATGGCGATCACCACAAGAAGCGGAAAAATATTACCGGAATCACATCCGGTAACTCAGACTCAAGGTGATGTTGCAGATGATGAAGAGGCGGTAGAGGAGGAAACTCCAAAGCCCGCGGAGAAAAGCAAGGAAGCTGAAAAGCCTCCAACTATGATTCCTCGGCCACCACCTCCTTTCCCACAGCGTTTGAAGAAGAAAGCTGACGATGGTAAGTTCCTGAACTTCATGACCATGCTGAAGCAGATTTCGATAAACATACCATTGGTGGAAGCGCTGGAACAAATGCCCGGTTATGCCAAGTTCATGAAGGACTTGATTACAAAGAACAGGTCGGTAAGTTTTGAACCGGAAGACAACCTCCACCACTACAGCGCTATTTCCTCTAGATCGTTAGTCGAAAAGAAGGAAGATCCAGGCGCGTTTACTGTCCCTTGCACTGTTGGGAAGCTCAACTTCGGGAAAGCCTTGTGTGATTTGGGTGCTAGCATCAACTTGATGCCGCTAGCCGTCTATAAACAACTGGGTTTGGGAGCTCCTAAACCAACGTCCATAAGAGTGATGATGGCTGACCGCTCAGTGAAGAGACCTGTGGAAATATTGTCTGATGTGCTAGTAAAGATTGGTAAGCTTATATTCCCGGCCGACTTTGTGATCTTGGATTGCGAAGTGGATTTTGAAGTTCCCATAATCTTGGGACGACCATTGCTAGCCACAGCAAGAGCATTGGTCGACATGGAGAGAAACGAACTGACCTTCCGATTAAACAATGAAGTGGTCAAGTTCGATGTGTCCAAATTGATGAAGCAACCAAGTGAGATGAGGGTGGTCGCGGTCATCAATGCGATTGAGGAAGTCCCTGCGGATGTGTATCTTAAAGAGAAGGGTTGTGTTGAAACCCGAGCTGTTATGAGAGTAAAGTCGCGATGGCAAAAGAACGAGCAGGTCAAAGAAAGCGGTGAAATTAAATCAAGAAAATGAAAACACCGCAAGAGAATCTGCAAAGAAAGAGCGAAGAAGTTGTCGCGACTAGCTGCGGAGCCAATGAAGGAAGAAGCTGAAACGCAACATGAGGTTGTCGCGTGCACACACTCCATCGAGTTCTCTTGATTTGGAGACCCTGGCGGTCTCCAACATCATTCCAGAATCTGAGTCATATCGACTTCACAGGTATTCCTAATTCTCACAGTTTTTAGTTTTCGTATGTATGCATTGGGGACAATGCATGAGTCTAAGTTGAGGGTGTGGGGAAACCTGTGAGTCACCACCGAGGGTTTTTGTTGTCGTGTTTCTTTTCCCTCCGGTGTGCTATCTAGTAGAACCGGCATGTTTAGGTTGTTAGTTTAAATTTTTGTTTTTTTTAGTGTCTATAGCAAGCATCATGGCGTTTTTCTTGACTAAAAGGAGCCCCCTTTAAAAATTTTCTGGTGTTGTACTTATGTTGAAACGATTGACTGTCTGGATCCTTGGATGTCATTGTGTGGTTATGATTGGAATAAGTATGCTTAAGCCGAGCGGTTGTTTGATAGTTGGTAGCGATATAGTTTCTTGGTGCCAAGAGTATGTGAGCTTATTGTTATAAATTCTTACTCTGTGCATGCATCTAGAACTTGCCCGATCTATTTTGTTAAGTTTGAAGTTTGGTTGCTTAGGAAAGGATCACATGCCCTTTTTGTGCGCAGTCCACTTAACCTAAAAGACCGTCCAAATATAAATAACCCCTTTGATCCCTGTTTGAGCCATAATTGACCTTGTTCTTTCAATAACCTGTCACCATTCCTGTTTAACTTTGAATCCCTATTATGGCCCTGGTCCTTCCTTGGACATCGTGCACCTCAACTCAGGCAATCAGCCTAAGTTGAGGGTGGCTACTATAGAGATAAACCCTGTTTTGGCCCTGGTCCTTCCTAGGACATCGTGCACCTCAACTCAGGCAATCAGCCTAAGTTGAGGGTGGCTACTACAGAGGTGAATGATCAGAAAAAGAGGATGGAGAAGATTGGTTTTGAATAGAATGAAAATTCGGGTGTGTGCCTAATAAAAAAATAAAAAAAAAGGGAGATGAAAAAGATCAAAAAAGTAATAAAAAGAATTGTTAAAATAAAGAGGCCGCACCTGTAGCTAGAAAGAAGGAAATATCAAGGTGAATAAGGATGGACAACGTTAAGTTATGTGGTAATAAGACGTCGGTAGTTCCAAGGAGGGCTTAGTCACTAACCCCTAAATGTATCATACCTGCACCCGAAGCCTCATTACAAGCCTAAACAAGTCCTGTAGTGATCCTGAGATGCTTTCTGAAGAACTGAAATAGAATAGTAACGGCAAGCCTATGGTATCACATGTGCATTATTTGAAATCGTTTGTGAGTGTGAGCGCTTACCTAGTCCCAAATCTTGTGTGTGGGATTTCTTTGTGGTGAGGGCACCAAGATTTCTGTATTGTCTATTGATTGTTAGGATAGCTGCGCGTGTGAATGTAGAATGTTCTATCATATCGGAATGACATGTTTCGATCCTTGCAAGTTAGTGTTTCATACATTCGTGTGCTATGAGGGAGTTTGATTTAATGGAATAAGATGTGGAATGACCATGAGTTGCTAGAGACATGAGTTCGTGTTCGTAGTTGAGTCATTTTATTGTTTTATGTTATGTTGCTTGAGGACAAGCGAACGTTTTAAGTTGAGGGTGTTGATGTGCCGCTAATTTACGGCACTTTCGACTCCTTTTTACTAAGAACAATCGTACGTTTTCAAGCAACCATTGTTATTTTTGATGTTTTTATGTTGTATTTGTAGAAAATGGAAACAAACACAGAAACGGACGAAAATACGCGAAAAAGAACATTCTGGATAAGAGTGACGGTTCAGGTGACGGTCCGTCAAGGGTGTGACGGTCCGTCACCCAAACCGTCACACCAAGGCAGCAGCCAAGGCAGCACCACTGCCTAAGGGTGACGGTCCAGGCGTCGGTCCGTCAACCCTGTGACGGTCCGTCACCCTGGCCGTCACACTTAGGCAGTCCGCGATGCGGAATCCGAGCATTTTTAGGATTGGTTTCCTAGACTCCTATAAATACCCTATGTTAGATTTATTTTACATATCACTTTTCCAATAGTTTTTACATACATTACCCAATAATTGTAGGAGAGTTTTGAGCGATTTTTGAGAGAGGAAACGCGCTACACACGGTTTCCTTCTCTTCAATCTTGTTCTTGATTGTTCTTGGGATCTTTGTTTTTCTTGCTCTTGGATTAATTAAAGATTGTTTTCAATACATTGTAAGGATCTCTTTTCTTTATTATGAATATTGCTTTCTTTTGTTCTTTTACAAGCATGAGTAACTAAACCTCCCACAACTAGGGTTGTGGGAGCCATGGCTAAAGAAGCGATATAGATTCCGGGTAGCGACAGGTTCAATATATGTATTGTCATGTTGTTAATCATGCATTATTTAACGTTTTCTAGTGGTTGCAAACATTAGAATATGCCTAGGTTTAATTTGCTTGAGTAAAGAGATTAAAACCGGGAAACTTGATTAACAACAAGGATTCGAAACTACTAACTCTCGTCTAATGATTAATGCTGTAACTAGATTAATCTACTTGATGTTTAAGGTTGAAATCTAAAAAGCACATCTTTTCGAGGTCGAGAGAATAGAAAAGGAAATTTGTTTATTTGGTCGAGAGACGTTTAGACGATACCATTACTTCAATCACATCGTGACACGCATATAAAAAGAACCCGATTAAGCCTAGAATCGACATTGTTACTAACGCCATGGTAAACACTTCCCTAGTTCATTCTCCTACTGATTATTTCGCATACATTATTGTTTGTTTTGTTTACAATTTGATTTCACAAAACCCCCCCTTTTTCCGGAAACTATTGACTATTAGTTATCTAATTCACTAACGACTTAATTCTCACCATATTCCCTGTGGGATTCGACCCCAACCTTTGTTGGGTTCTATATTTGACTACGACCGCTTACGCTTCTTCAATTAGAGGTGTAGTTTGGGCGTTATCAACGACACAGAAGCAATGAAAGATTCAAATTACCTAAAATGCCACTGTAGCCTCCGAAAGATTGAGTACAGACGTCTCCGCCCCGATCCGCAGGACTCTACTAGACATTGGCTCCTATACCGATGACACCGGTGAACCTATAGCTCTGATACCAAGTTGTCACAACCCAATTTCTCGGTCATGATGGCACCTACAACCCCCCAGTAGGCGAACCAATTCCTGTAGCCCAAGACAGTTAGTAATGGGCTACTACCTAACAAATAAATGGAAGAATAGATAACAAGAGTATATATCTACATATGCGGAAACTAAACCAAACCCCAAGACCTGGTATCATAGTATAGAGCCAAAACCACGTACATGGAGTGCAAGCGATCCCAAACAATATATACAGATGTCTCTGAATGGTAGCAGAGTACATGAAGCAAAAGATAAACTAAAGATAAGCTCCGATCGCCAAGAGCTTACCCTCAGTCTCAAGTAGTCCCCAACAGATCTCCAAGCACGAATCACAGCGATCTAACGGTGATGGCCCATGCTAGGATGTGCACCCAAAGATGTAGGGGGTAGGGTAAGCACCAAATGCGAAGCATAAGGTACCCTGTAGGTATCATAGGCCGACTGGGCACATATAAGATAAAAGCGTAGTAACAGACAGAATAGAAGTAAGCAGTCACATAAATCAACGAAAGGTACACAGGAACTAGCCAAAAGGGAAATCAACAGCACCACATGTGAGGCCAGTAAGCAGAATATACACACCATAGCCACAGGTGGAAGTAATAAATAACGTACCTGGGGTCCTTGCAATAACAGTGTATACATAATAAGTTTACGAAATAGACGGTACCGGTAACCTCAAATATAAGGAGGGAAAGAGTAATGATAGACATGCTCAGAGACATGAATCAAACTCAGCTAATCATATCAATCTCAAATCCAGAAACTAACAGTCTAGCAGTAACCAATTTCATACTTAACCGTAACAGGGAACAATTCTGTAAGTAAATAGCAAGAGTCTACCTACAGTCCCCCGACCGCCCATACAACCGAGGAACACAAATAAGTGAAAACATACCCTCCGGCATCCCATACTACCGGAGCGTACAATCAACAAACAACAAACAAGGGTGGAGCCTCAAACAATAAATGATATGATGCATGAAGATGTCAAGTGAAATGGTATCTCTGTATGTACCTCCTCCGGTGCCGATTCGGCCCAGCAGGTAGGTTCCATGGATGGACACTGCCCGTATACCTCTACTCCGCCGTATACCCTTCCTCCGGCATACGCAGCTCGAAGCCTTAGGCCCGGATGGCAAGGTCCATGGAGGTCCCCGACCCCATACTAAAACTCAGTATCACAACATGTCATCCGGAAGCAAGTCTGGTTTCAAGATAGAGACCCAGTCTGGAATATGCATGCCCAGACCCTGTCCAGGACGAAAGTAGTAGGAAAATATCTCAAAAAAAAACCCTCCAAGGGTGCCCAGGCATAACCGGGTCTAAAGAGTAGAAAGTCATCTCAGGTGCTCGGTCCGATCGAGGCTAAAAATCATCTCAAGTAGCAAGAAAATTCAACTAGCACCCCGGCCCTGCCGAGTCTAGCGTTAATCATAAAACTGGTGTTTTAAAACATAATTTTACTTTCTTTTACCCAGGAATATTCACAAGTTAAATCAAACCATTTCCAAATCATTTTCATTAAAAACAGGCCCCCGGGGCCATGCAAGGTTAGAAAATAGTGCCAGTAGGCCCGAAGCCAAAACCATAGTAAAACATGGATAAAACCTCTTTATATGCATGGAAATGGTATGATCACACACAATAGCTGCCCAACAGCTCACAATCAACCTATCGACCCTGCAAAGGCCCACAGCTACTCAACAAGCATAACCAGCCTAGAAGGATAATTCTATGCCCGGGACTCGCGGACATTTCAAAAATCCCACCTTCTATGTTCCAGAGTCAACAAGGCCTCACAGGACCACAAGGGTAAACAAAATATATCGGCAAGTACTACAAGCAATGGAGGAACAAAAGTAGGCAGACATGAATAAAGCGGTCGAGGTCTGTGGTACCAACCTAATAAACCAACCCAAGGATGCCCATTAATACAATTTTATCCTATATATGCGGAGTCTCGGGAAAATAAACCGTAACCTACCTGTCGTTCGACGACAAGCTGCTAGAACGACGATGTCCAAGCTCGAACCACTCCGAGAAAATCCAAAACTAAATCAGAATCAGATTTGGGCTTGAATAACTTGATATAGATAATCGACTTTTCTTCGGGGATCAAATATTGCATCAAATTATTCTCCCATAAAATCACTCTTCAATGTAGTCTATATATGAATAGCAAGCAGCATATTGTTTAACACGAAACTATATAAATAAGGAAATATCCCTCTAGCTCTATGTGAGCTTAAAGATATAACATATACAAATATGTTAGAACTGGCGGTGGAAAACATTGAAAGGATAAAGATGCAATAAGTGCCCATTATGCATATATATATTATATTACTAATAGATAACAACTAATGGTGCCATTTATTACTAACAACTTGGTGTCCTATTCCTCCACTTCCACGTGGAAGTGGAGGTGTCATCAACCGCTTTCACTTATTCCATTATGCATGCATTCGGGTATTGCATAAATTCGTAGTATAATAAATATAACTTTTTGAATATATCATAATTCATAGAAAATTATTTCAAACAAAACCTACTATATTATAATAATAATTTTTAGCATAACTAAATTTACTATCTCCGTTAAAATATTACAATGTACAAAAACCTTATAAAGTAAATACATATACCATTATATCGTAACAAAAATCCTTTTCATAAACCTTTAAAATATTTTTAAAATGTAATAATAATATAAGTTTTTACCAAATTCAACTTTCAAATAAAATATTTTCAAATAAACGCGATGTCAAAAAATTCTCAAACTTAGGCTCGCAATTCACCATCGCACAATTTTGAAACTCAAGAACTCTCTTGGAACCCTCCCTTATGTTTTCCCACTATTTCAGAATTGAAATGACATTTTAAAACGTGAAGTTGAGGCTTTAAATCGATTTTGACCCGACCCAGTTTGCGACCCGGTTCGCAACCCCGTTTCTTCTAGACAGTCCGCGGTAAAACAGTCATAACTTTTTACTCCGAGATCAGTTGGATGTAAGATTTTGTGCGTTTGAAATTAGACTCGTAGACCTTCGATTTGGTATTTTGGGGGACTTCTAACTCTTTATATATTGAGAGAAAAGCCCTGAGACATTTTACCCAAAGTTCAGAAAATTTATTAAAGAAACTTACAATAACTTTTGCCGACTTACTTGTCTTCAAAACTTATCATACGACCAAATAAATGGACCCGACACTGAAATACCGGTCCCGACAAGCCTTAAATGACTTGGGTCCGCTACAAACAAGCTCTAACGGTTCAAGGAAAACATATACGTGGAAATAACCGGAAGGGTCATTACAGATAGTCAGATTTCATGGTGTCGCATTGTACATCATTTCAGATAGGGGTACTCAGTTTACTTCTCAGTTTTAGAGATCGTTTCAGAGAGGTCTTGGTACTCAAGTGAAGCTTAGCACTGCTTTTCACCCACAGACGGATGGCCAGGCAGAGCGTACTACTCAAAATTTGGAGGATATGTTGAGAGCTTGTGTGATTGATCTTATCTAGTTTTCCTACAACAATAGCTTTCACTCTAGCATCCAGATGGCTCCGTAAGAGGCACTTTAGGGCCGGAGGTGTAGATCTCCTATTGGTTAGTTTGAGGTAGGTCAAGCATCCTTGATTTGCCCAGATTTGGTTCATGAGACTATGGAAAAGGTTCAGCTTATTAGGGAAAGGTTGAAGACCGCTCAAAATCAACAGAAATCATATGCGGGTGTAAGGAGGAGAGAATTTGAATTTAAGGTTGATGATTGGGTTTTTCTGAAGGTGTCACCCATGAAGGGTGTGATGAGATTTGGAAAGAAAGGGAAACTTAGTCCCTGCTTTATAGGTCCTTATCAAATTCTGAGGAGAGTTTGTAAGGTTGCTTTTGTGTTGGATCTGCCATCAGAGTTAGAAGCGATTCATCCAGTCTTCCATGTTTCCTTGTTGAAGAATTTTGTTGGTGATCCAACTTTGATTGTTCCTTTGGAGGATTTAGGCGTGAAGGATAGCCTTACTTATAAGGAGGTTCACGTGGAGATTCTTGACCATCAGATTTGGAGGTTGAGAAACAAAGAAGTCTTTTCGGGGAAAGTTCTTTGGAGAAATCAGCTTGTTGAGGGATCTACTTGGGAAGCGGAATCAGCCATGAAGGCCAAATACCCTTATCTTTTTCCTTCCAATTCCGTTTCAGCTTGAGGTAACATTTTCCCCCTTAGTATGTTCCTTCGATGCTATACCATCAGTTCCCCTCATGATCTTAGCATGTATTATGCTTTCACAGTTGACTCAATCATGTTGTAAGTTGAAAATTTCAGTTTTCATGTTTATTCCTTGGTTTCAATCTTTTATTGTTGGTTGAGCTATTTTCTCTTCAAATTTCCCTTGCTTAGTCTTCATTCGAGTACGAATGATCTCAAGAGGGAGATATTGTAACACCCCAGAAATCGAATCAGCTATCTAAGTTTCAAACTCTGAAAAATTCCATGTTCCCATAAATCATGGGTCCAAACCATGGACCATGGTTTGAACCACCAATCGTGGAATGGAACCGTGGTTTCCTCCTGCTGGTTCACTCTCTTGTCAGAGAAACACGAGTTGGTTCTATGGACCATGGTTCTGATTACGGTCCATCCTATCAACTTGTGAAATTAGATTAGATGGTTGACAAGTTCCCCAGGTTTCACGACTTCATTCTACGACCCATCATTTAAATGATGGACCGTCCTGTAAATCCGTAAAATTGGTTCAGAGGATTGCATATTTCCCAGAAACTACTCCTCAGGTCTATGACCGTTATTCAGTCGATGATTTATTCTGTTGACTCATGGTTTCCCTTCTGCAGCTTGATCCCTTGACCAGGAACGACGGATGAAACCACGAGCCGTGGTTTGGTCTACGGTTCGTGGAACCCATCTGTGGTCCCTAAAAGTCAACTTTTTCCAGGTTTTAGTCATTACCCACCCTTTTAACTCCTAAATGATGTTGTTTTGACTATTTTTAGAAGGGTTTTCACCCTCATTAGTCTAAGTTCGTTCTCAAATCTTCATTCACCTCCCAAAAAGGAAAAGAACTCTTTCAAGCTCCAAGACACAAGCTCCAAGATCAGGTCTCTTTTTCTTTTCAATTTCAAGTAGGTTAACTTCAATCAAGGTATGTGAATATTCAATAATGGGTTCCTTTAACCCTTTCTCAAAACCCCTAATTTCTATTTTGATTTCATGAACTTTAAAATTAGGGTTCTTACCCAATTCTTATGCGTCTTGCTATAAATTGTCTTCTCATGATTTTACTATGAAATTCTATTAAATTGCATGATTTTGTATGGATTTTTACATATGAATTCCTACTTTATGAATTGAAAGTTAATTATGGCAATTCCTACATGCATTGAACGATTTAAGCAAATTGGGTATTTGATAGCATGTTTTCCTGAATTTTCAAGTAAGTGCATGCCTAGTTCCATTGTTTTATGAAAATATACTGATTATGAAATTGAACTAGAGTCATTCAAATTTTCCAAGTTATGAAGTATTATGCAAGACAGGACACCCGATGTACCATCAGTGCTCATGAACCATTTTTCTAAACCAAGGTTCGTGAGTAGTATGAAGATCCAGGGTATGAATATGTTTATGAACAAGCTTGACATCTAGATATGTCACATGTATATGAGCTTCATGGTATATGTTTTGGGAGTAGTATTTAGCACCAGGCGATGAAGGTTATAGATAACCTAAGTTCAAAACTACGTTACCACCGTAGGTTGCCCTCTGTGGCTTATGACGGGATGCTTATGACATGGTTCTAACTTTGGACGGTTAGGACAAACTTTTCAGTGTGGGTGCATGACACTGGACTCCATGTAGCTCAGCATGGTTAATATCTATTAAGAGAAACTCCCACATGATTATTTTCAAGCTATGAATTATATGAATCTATACTTTGAACCTAAAATTTATTTCATGTTTTATGCCTTATATCTTGATATTTACTTATGTCCCTTATTTATGCAAGGAGTTCATTTTAAGAATGTTTTAAACGGTCTTTATCATGTTCATACATCTCTCACATACTCGATACATTCTAAAGTACTGATGTATATTCTGAGCTACATCCTCTTAATGACGCAGATTCAGGTGTTTCCCATTAGGATCATGGCTAGACGAAGCTGGATATCCAGTCATTATTGGTGAGTCCTCATAGTTCGAGAGCCGACAACCTTTCTAGTTGTATTGTCTATCTTTCCTTCAGATTATCGAGTTAGTTGGGGTCTTGTCCCATCAACTCTATATGTTGCTTAGAGGCTTTCCAGACATAGACAGTGTTCGAGTTTCCTCTTTAGATTGTATTTCCTATTCGACTTGACTATCTATGCTTATGTTTCCAAATTCTCTTATTATGCTTCCGTTCATTTAATTGAATTGCATGTCGTATTCTATGACCAAGGTTTATCTTGGGGCACTTGTGGTACTAAGTCTTGTATTACATGTACGGGGTAACCTCTGGGCATGACACCTGATGGCATGGCCTCTTATTTCTATCCCCGGGGTCCTTACGATGCAAATCCTCCATAATGCAGACATGGTATACCATATCCTGAAATAGTCACCCACTCGTAACTAGTATCTCGACAGTCTATCGATGCTCGATCCTCAACATCCAAACAAACTGACAAACCCTGTCTGGCTCTGTAGGAATAATCATAGCCCAAAATAGAGCTAACTGGTGAAAATGGGTCTCATACTAAGCCACGAGCATAGATCCCTATATCAATCTGGTAACTTCTCTCTACGACGCTCACGGTCATTCTAAGGAAAGAACTTTGCCATAAAGGCCTCATAAAACTCCCTCTAAGACAACTGAGGGGACTAAGATAGTCTGCAAGCTACATGGGCCTTCCACCATATCTTAGCTAGTCCTTCTAGCTAATAAGTATATATGTGGTGCCGTGATTAACCAATAATCCAAGATGATGAAACATCTCCTTGTAAGTATAATTGAATTCATAAGTATCCTGTTCAGGAGCACCGGAGAACCTCAGCGACGCCAATCTCAGAAACAGGCCTAAAGCCTTCTGCTCTGACTCTGTCATAATTAGGAAAGAGGCTGAGCAATTGTTGGTACTGACAGAACCTAAGTATGGAGAGCTGCAGTAGCAGGCTATGCTCCTAAACTCTGAACACCTAGGGCAACCCTACGTGCTAGGAGCTCACCCTAAGTCTCTGATGCCCTAAAATTGCATGAGTGTGTGCAATCAACGACTATAGCTCACACTAGGATCTACATCAGAAAGATGCAGAAGTGTAGTATAAACACCAATTTCAAAGCAACGGGTACCCAATAGGCATCATAGGCCGACTGAGCATATATAAATAAAAAAGCAGTATAAAGCAAATAATGAAGGAAGTAGTCACAAAAGCTAACAGAGGAAAGCACATGGAAACTAGCAACCAATAGAAGACAGGGAGAATACAAGTATACTATGCTAGCCACATAATATATATATGAGAGCAAAAGTGAAAGAGTAGAAAATGCACGTGGATCCTTGCAACAAAAAATATATACAAATTGTTTAAAAACATGGTGGTATACCGGTAACCTCAAATAAAAGGAAACAAGGAAAAGCAACTAAACATAATCATGCTAGAATAATTGACAAGGTAAGGATGATATAAAAGATGAACTATCCAGTAACAATAAAATCAATGAGTAAGCTAATTCACCTACAGTCCCAATGGGCATCCATACACCCAAGGAACATATACAAGTGAAAACAAACCGTCCAGCATCCCATAATATCTGAGTGTACACTAAACAAACAGCAACAAGGGTTGAACCATGCAGACAATAAATGGTATGAGATGAAATGCCAGTTGTACTGTATGCACCTTCTCAGGCGCTCGTGGGCCCATTAGGTAGGACACATGTAAGGCTTCCCCTGTATACCTCTACTCCTCTATATACCCTTCCTCTATCACTCTTAACTTGTAATCCTTATTCTTGATCAACAAAGTCCATGGAGGTCTCCGCGACCACATACAACTCTCAATATCCAAATATTCATGCCCAAAATATATTCGGGTCTAAAATCAGTAGAAAAAGGTATGTCTAGCACTCCGGCCCAGCCGAGCCTAGCATAATATCAAAAATTAATAGTAAATCATATCTTGCAGACTGGCACATTTGAGTATAGAATTAGTGTGAAAAGCCATCATAAAACTTCTTTTACTTTAAGAAGATCCATAAAACCAGTTTAAATCCACTATTAAGCCATTTATAACTTAAAATGGACCCTCGAGGCCATGCCATGTTAGAAAACTAGTGATAGTTTAGCCCACACCCAAAATACTTCAATGGATGATGATGATATGATCACAAAGAATAAATATCCCAATGGCTCACAATTAACCTACCGGCCCTGCACATGCTCAATCCACTCTACAACAAAGATAACCAGCTTATAAATTGCAAATTAATGTCCGAGACTTAAGGACATTTCCTTAATTCCACCATCTATTGTCCAAAGCCATAGACAAGGCCACAAGGCCACAAGGGGTAATATTACAAAACTAGTTCAAATACTAAATCCAACGTAGAAAATAAAATATACAGAAGAAAAGTGGACAAGGTCTGGGGTGCCAACCTAGAAAACCTAACCCCAAGATGCTAAATAGTGCAATTATATTCTATATACGTAAAGTCTAGGGTAAGTAAGTCGTGACCTACCTGGTGTCTGATGATAAACTACTGTGAAACTAAAGCCCGAGCCCAAACTACTATGATATTCCCGAATAACGATCAAACTATCAAGAACAAAATCTATGCATTAAAATAAAGCTTACCACACCCATATTGCTAATAATTTAGCCGTGTAAAAATCTGGGTAAAAAGTAGGCCCATTGTCCCTAAAACATGAAACTAGAAACAAAAGTTACCATGAGGTTATCGACATAGCCAGGAACACATGCTCAGAAGTTGAACACCATCTGAGCAAAAAAAAGGGGCTAAAACTGCCGGGAGAAGAAGAAGAATAAAAATGCAAAAACATTACATAATTAACAATAAAAATGGAGAATTATGTAGCATGGAGGGAGGGAACAAGGTCAATAAGGTAAAACCCATTCCCCAACGAACAATCAGCCCCAACAAGTAGCTACAACCCAAGAATTAACCCCTAATCTATGTTAGGAGAATTAATTAATGTTAGCCATGGCTATGGAAGAAATGGAGAAGAGGAACTTGCCAAAACGACGAGGTAAAGGATAAAATCCTCTAATCAACTATAAAATCATCTAACTTATTTTGCATAAGTTTTAGGTGAGAGGGCAGGTTTAGCAAGAGAGGGAAATGAGGAAATAAGGAAAAAATATCGAAGAAACAGATTTATATATTGCATGTTGCTGAGCTGCGTGATCGCGGTCACTAGGAGTGATTGCACTAAATGAGGTGGTAGGCACAGTGGCATGATTGTAGTCACCAGGAACAATAACACTGAAGGAGAAGCTGGACACCTACACAATCACGGTGCCCAGACACTATGGCGCTAGAGGCGAAAAGTTCCAAGGGTGCAATTGCGGTGACCCATAAATTCCACCATTACCTTCATCATAATGATTCAAGGATGTTAATGGCTTACTAGGTGTAACAGATGGCAGGGAGAACTTACCTCAAGAAAAAAATAGCCCTAGCCGTTGAAAAATTTCCTCTCTAGAGCTCTAGAAGCAAATTTATGAGTTTTTGATATGAAACTCAGAATAAGTGACTTAAACAAGAATTTTACCTCCCGTCACTCGCTGCAACAGACATTTTTTTATTGCAACAAAATTGGTATGGAAAAATCTAAGCAATTTGCCAAGTTTTCTTATGGCAGGTCTTCGACTGCTATGGCAGTCTCACTATAGCGAAAATCCTACTGCTCCATCCAACCTTTACCAGTAACTCAGGAAATCTGCACAATTGCTCTAATTCACAACATAACTCTTAAAATTAAGACATCACGAAAAAGTCCCAATGCAGCAACCACTAAAATCACATGCTATAAATTTACTCGGAATCTCAAAATTTAATACAGAGGTCTAGATCACTAGGCCACCCCCTAATGGAACTCAACACTATAAAATACAACATAGTGAAAATAATTTAATATGGAAACACACAGTACCATATTTTAGTTTAGAACAACCCCAAACTTGAGATTATATTAACTCAATTAACTAGGGGAACTCTAATAGGGTACATGACCCTAACCACCATATAATGACTGATAGGGTCATTACAACGAGCTAAATTTACAAAGTATTCATCATTCATTTTAAAATTAATATTATTAAAAATGATAATTTAACGTATTTAATAGGTCAATGATTGAATGAAAAGATACCCTAACATTGTAACATTACTTTACTTGATATATGTACTTAATAAAAGTATTTTACTTTAGTATCTCATTCTTATGATATTCTTTATTTTATGTGATTTCTAAGGATTCTCTAAATAATTTAATGAATATCTATGGAAAATAGACAGACACTTATGTTAAACACAAAGTCTTTATGAATTCCTTGATAGTTTCAAAAGACTATGATCTTTACTATAATGACCCTCCTGGTTATTTTTGTGTTTTTATGTGTTTTTAACATTTTGACACTTTCAGTAGCTTGTACACTACTTTTGTGACTTTCAAGGATAGGTGGCACAGTTTTTGAGGTATTCAGTTGAGTTTTAGATGAGATTCCCTATTTTAGAGCCTTTAACATTAAAATGTTTAACTTCAATCAACATTATTATTAAACAGTCTCAGATAAAGATTCCATCAATGTCGCTAGCTCTGGAACATGGATTTTTAGCTAGTGGGACTTTTAGTTCGAGTCCCGAGGCTTTCATACTCATTTTGGATACATGGGAAAATTTAATATAAAATTGGGAAAATATTGACTTTGGAAAATATTTCATTAAGAAAACCTCTATTTGTCATTTCGATGATTCTGTTGAGTCTGAAATGTTATTACAAGTTGGGTAGCATATTCGGGGTGGTGTGGGTGCCACTCACGACCACTTGAATCATGACAGTGACATTTTTAATTATGTTTACGATCATGTCTAGTTGTATTCTCAAGTCTCATGCCATGCTACTGTCATGACCCAAATTACATTAGGTTGTGTGGGCACTTACTCGATAAGAGAAAAAACTTATTGATCCAATATGATTAAGCGAAAGTCATTTTAGGCAGTTAATATACTAGCATCAGAAAGAAAACTCATAATAAGAATATTTAGTTAAACTTCTAAACAAACAATCATTTTCGAAGAATGTAAACACAACATTGCCCACCACCTAGTATAGACATGTAAAAGAGCTTCTACATTGAGAACTGACAATAAAAGACACAAATTCTTCCTGAATAAGATGAAGAAGTTTGATAAGAGTACCTGGCCATCCCTACTAAGAAATTCCAAGTCAACTTGCAATACATCTAAATCTCGAAAGGGATGTATCAAGAGTAGTATCAGTACACCGGACGTACTAATAAGCATCATCAGCCGACTAGGATTAGTTCAAGCAATAAAACATAGAAATCAAAAAAAATAGCTTGACAATCATATATAACAGTTTAGCACCGAATTCACATATAACTTTAGTTAGTCAAAAGACTTTAAATCAATTACCATTAACTGTCACACCATGACTCCCAAGTCACCACCTAAGCACGCAACACTAGATTTTTATCAAAACTCACCTGAGCCTGAGATTTTATCAAGTCTCATCCTAGGAAAAACCCAACCAAAGTACTTATGCCATAAACAATGATATAAATACAGAACATGTCATTATAGTTACAGATAAACTCGAGCAAGAAATGGCATAGAGTGTGTCATGACCTAAACTATCGCGAGTGGCACCTACCCAAAAAACCCCAGTGAGAGAACCAAGTAACCAAGCCAACACTTACCAAAACTAAGCAGCTAAAAATAGTTGCATTGAATAAAACTAAGAATTCATATCTAAAACAATTATAAAGAGAAACCTGCGAAAAGTACCCCTAAAGTCTGAAAGTCATGTACCAAAACATCTAACAAGTCTACGGGGATGCAACCCCAAAAGAAAAGTAGTCTGAGTATGAAAAATGGACTACAAAGAAAAGATGAATTCATGGAAGCCCAGACAAAGTAGCTCACCCTTAGATTCAGATAACGCTCATGTTACAACTGAGGTCATGTAGAAGCCACTGAAATATGCCCTGTACCAACCAAAAAGAGCAAGTACATTATTAGTACACAAAATAATAGTATACTGGTAGGATCACCATCCATCTCCAATTATACAAAATATGAACAAATAACTAAAACTTTGTTAAATCAAACAGAACACATAAATCCAAGCCACTGAGTATAAATAAGACTCCTAGTCATACCATGTCCACTAACAACCACAAGAACAACATAAGATATGATTCAACTAACCTTTAAGTACCTGAACCAACCAAGGATCTCCAAGACATCATCTGTAGTGTTTAACAACCAACCCCTATCTATACAAGAACCATTCTAGAATTTAAACATAGCAGCCCAGCCACTCATGGACTAATAGGAAATAAATGCATCACAATAATTAACCTGGTTCACTCATGGAACTAACACAAAGAAGAATAAACAAACATGTACCAGGCATCATACCCGAGCCAACTATAAAAGAACCTATATCAGGCGTGGTACCCAAGCCAATCGATAAATATCCTGTACCAGGCGTGGTACCCCAGCCAATCGATAAATATACTGTACCAGGCATGGTACCCGAGCCAACCAATGAATCTGTACCAGGCGTGTTACCTGAGCAAACCAAAGAAACTACATATATCATACAATCACAAACACAATGAATACGACCACACTTGTAAAACCAACAAGCACTAAAACATGATCATTACACGAGATTCACAACCCGATATCATTTCACATTAAGTTCCTTATTCCCTAAGCATGCAATGTACAGAAATACTATACAATAGTTAATATGCACATATAATGCATTCCGGGAATCAATCAACCATCACCTACCTTGAATTATGCCTGAATGTTGTACTAAACTTGACATTTTCCCTTTCTTGGGTCTCTAGCTTGCTCTGAGTCTAAAACAAACATATAAACATAAAATCAACCAAAGATGGCCTAATTATCCTCGAATTATATCCAAATCCTAATCCTCAGGCCAAACACATGATTATTCCACACATCCCAGGTCTTTCCCACCATTAATTAACCTAAAACCACCATTTTTATGATTACATTTACCAAATTATGGTAAAGTGATCATGAATAAGCAATTATATACAAAACCTAAAGTTTCTACACCCTAGAACCCTTGTTACACAGGATTCTTCAACCTTAGGTTAAGACAAACCCTCCCCCAAGCCTGCAAATACAGATACTAAAGCATAACCATCATAGTACTAATTTCTGAAAGAAAAATCCTTACCTTTACGATGAAGTTTGATGGAAAAAAGGTAGAAATCGCCCCTCTTTGCCTCTTTATTTCCCAAAAACATTCTTGAGAAACTATGAATGTTTTTGGTGAATTTTTTCCATTTACTATGACTTATTCTACTATAGCAGTCCCTACTCCACTATAACGGCACCACCGTAGGAGAAGCCGCCTACTATAGCGCGGTTGACCACCTTGACTTCTGCTATAGCGCAAATTTCTCCGCTATAGTAGTCATCATTGTCGTAGTATTTCATATTCTATAATGGTTGACATGGGACTAAATCTAGGGAATCCTCCTTGATTTTCCGATTATACAACACACGTTTAAACCTTGATGTTTCAAACTAACTCTTTCACGTAAAGTTTGATACCAGGAGTTCTACTTACCCGAATTTACTTATGAAAAGTCCTAAGGACTCCTTAACGTCTTAGCCAAAAGGAAATCTAGCTCAACCATAATAATTTTACCCAATTCTTTCTTGGATTTCCCTAGACCTTACCTTGCTAAGAAATCATCCGAGACTGGCCTAGCCCAAAATTTCCAACTTCTTAACCCAGAAGTTTTCTAACATGTTTCTATGCAATAATAGTCCTCCCATAATGACGGAACAAGTCATTACAACAAATACCAATTTACCCATCATTCATCCCTGAATGATCAAACACAAAAAAGATTAGCAAAAAGAGAGAATGGGTAGTACCTGAATCCTCAAACAAGTGAGGGTACTTGTCCTGCATGTCCTTCTTGGTTTCTCAAGTGGCTTCCTCAATTGGATGATGCTTCTAATGAACCTTTACTGATCTGATTTCCTTCATCCTTAATTTCCAGACATCCAAATCACAAATAGCAACTAACACCTCCTCGTATTAAAGTTCCTTCTCTAACAACACTGAATCCCATTTAATTATGTATACCCCATCCCCATGGTATCTCTTCAACATAGATACATGGAAAACTGGATGTACTCCAGATAAACTGGGCAGCAAAACTAACTTGTAAGCTATCGGTCCTATAATTTCAAGAACTTCAAATTTACCAATATACTGAGGGCTGAGCTTGCCCTTCTTGCCAAATTGCATTACCCTTTTGTTTGGTGACACCTTCAACAAAACCTGTTCACCTACCTAAAAATGTCATATCCCTTACCTTGCGATCGACATACTCTTTTTACCAGCTTTGGCTGCCAGTAAATTGGTTTGAATTTCCCTTACCATTTCCTGAGCTTTCTTTACCAAGTAATTGCCCAAAGGTTTTACATTGCCTACCTCAAACCACCCTATGGGTGATCTATATCCCCTCGTATAAAGTGCCTTGAATGGTGTCATGTAAATACTTGAGTGATAGTTGTTGTTGTATGAGAACTCATATAATGGTAAAAACTGATCCCAATGTCCCCTAAAATCAATTACACATGCTCTCAGTATGTCCTCCAACACCTAAATCATCCTATTTGACTGATCATCTGTCTGGGGATGAAAAACTGTGCTAAAAGTGAGTTGGGTGCCCAATTATTCATGTAACTTGCCCAAGAACATGTATGAAAACTACATACCTTTGTCTGAAATGTTGGAGAGTAGCACCCCGTGCAATCTTACTATCTCCTTGACGTAAATCTCTGCAAACTGCTAGGAATTGTAATCCACCCTGACCGGAATGAAATGAGCTGACTTGGTCAGTCTGCCCATGATGACCCAAATGGAGTAATATTTTCCGAAGGTCTTAGGAAGACCCACCACAAAATCAATGGCTATTATTTCCCACATCAATTCAGGAATGGGCATCCTCTGAGGCAATCTTGAAGGTCTTTGGTGCTCATATTTCATATGCTGACAATTTTGATACTTAGACACATATTCCGCTATGTCCGTCTTCATCCCAGGCCACCACTAAAGAAGCAGCAAGTCCAAGTACATTTTGGTTAAGCCCCGATGAATCGAGTACCAAAAACTATGAGCTTCTGCCAATACATTATTAACAAAATTATCAACTCGAGGAAAACAAATCTGCTCTCTGAAACTCAGTACCCCACACACATCAAGTGTGGTTTCGGGGGCCTCTCCATATAACACCTTATTATGTAGCTTGTTCAACTATGCATCCTTGAACTGTATGGCCCTGATATCTTCTATAAATGTGGGTTTGACCTCAATACTGTCCAACACTCTACCCTTTCTTGAAATACCTAACCGCATGAACTTGGATTCTAGAATCCAAATATGTTTGGCAAAGGGTCGCTTAGACACCCCCCAAATAAGCTAAACTACCTATGTCAACCTCTTTCTGGCTCAATGCGTCTGCTACCATATTTGCCTTTCCCAGATTGTACTGGATGGTCACGTCATAATCTTTCAACAAATCTATCCACCTCCTCTGTCTCAGGTTCAAATCCTTCTGTGTAAACACATGTTGCAGGTTGCGATAGTCTGTGAATACCTCACACTTGACACCATAGAGGTAGTTTCTCCAGTTATTGAGTGCAAAGACCACCCCTACCAACTCTAAATCATGGGTTAGGTAATTGTTTTCATAGGGCTTTAATTTCCTTGAAGCATATGCTATAACATTCCTATCCAACATCAACAGAGCACCCAAACCCGAATGTGAAGAATCACAAAACACAACAAAATCCTTACCTTAAAATGGCAATGATAGGATAAGAGTTGTAGTCAAAAGGGTCTTGATCTATTGGAAGCTCTCCTCACACTTGTCAAACAAAAAAGGGTGCCACTTTTTGAGTCAATCTTGTCAAGTGAGTAGCAATAGAAGCAAAGTTCTTTGAAAAAGTTGTGGTAATAGCCCACAAGACTCGCAAAACTCCTAACCTCAATCACAGAGCTAGGCCAAACACAACTCTAAACTTCCTCAATCTTTTGAGGATCCACTATAACCCTTTTTTTCTAAAACTATATTCCCTATGAAAGCAACTGAATACAACCAAAATTTAAACTTCAAAAACTTAGAATACATTTTCTGGTGCCACAATATCCCCAAAATAATGTGAAGATACTATAACACCCCGTACCTTTCAAAACCTATGTGACTAAGTAAATATCGACGAAGGTATTTGAGCTCGAGATTGTGAAGGGGTACTTTGGCCTAGAATTTGAAATGGTCAAATGTATATAAGTGTTAAGTTAAATTATAAGGAGGAGGGTTTTGAAAATGAGATAAAACAAGTGAGGTACTTGCTCGACTTATCTAAGCTCTTAGGTGACAAGTAGGTGCATCACCTACCTACGCTAACGAACTAAGTTCCGAGGGCCGATTATGGGCAGCAACACCATGGATTATTAGACCTAATGGTAGCCCAAATGAAGCTTAAAGTTGGCCCATCAAAGCACAACCAAATCTGGCCCAAACAACTACAAAAGGTAGCCACCAATATTGACCACATTTTGACCCAAGAGAAGCCCAAAATCAGCCCCAAAACTTAACCCTTTTGAGGCCCAAGCAAAGGGTAATTTTGGCCCAAGTTTCTTGACCCATTTTGGCCCAAATATACTCAAAAAAAGTCGGCCAAAAAGGTCCCTTTATATAGGCCATTTGCTGATCAATGTTGATCACAAAAAGCTGGAAAATTCTCTCTTATCTCATTTCCTTTTGGCAGCCCTTCTCTCCCTTTAGGGTTCTAAGAAGACCAAGATTAATTGAAGCTTAAGGTGAGTTAAACAACTTGTTATCTTGGTATTAATCTACTACATATAGCTAGGATATCCTATGGTAAGAAAGACATGAACTATGGCAGCCCTTTCTTATGATTTAACACATGGAAATTGTGTAACAATTAAGAGATTTCTTCTTCTCTTGTTGGTGTATGTGTAGGGGGTACTTAAGCTTTTAAAGCATCAATAAAAAGAGGATAAAAACACACCTTCAAGTGTGGTAAGTACTCTGCCCATAATAATATTTTTGGATTGAAGTTCGGATGGACAATTGTTGTTGAATTGTTGTTAAGAACTCACGGGACGGCGATCGGAAGCCGTGGGTTCAATGTGTTGCTATTGTATTTCGGCATGGTGGGTTGTGTAGGGGATGTTTGATGTGTTTTGTATTATTGGAGGCAGTAGGTTGGTGTGTGTGTGATGTGTATTGGATAAGGGGAGAAAGGTGTGACGATACACCTTTAATTAATGCAAAATACGTAAATCTGCCCGGGAAATGTTTAGCTACTGTTTTGGGAGTGTTGCAGCAGGTTTAAGAGCTAATATTAGCTTCATTATACCCTTGTGTTGTAGATTAACTTAATAAGGGAAAGTCCAAGTTGTGGTAAGCGCAATCTTCGGAAGGAACGAGGTATGTTAAGGCTTCTTTATTCCTTATCGGCATGAATCTAGAAATAGAACTCTAAATCTCCGAAAGAAGGAATTTGAGTATTTTTGTTGTAAGAGAGCTGATTTGGTAACTCAACAAGTCTTAAGGAACTAATTTATACATTATGGTGATTCAAGTCGCCTTCTTATAAAAATCTGATTCTTTTTGCACGAAATGTAAGTTATCCTTTTGTCAAGTTTCTTCTTTGTATTGTGATCTCTAATCAAGCTTTAGAAAGTATACAATGAAAGTTAGAAAGTCAAATCCCCATTTATATGTGTTTGGTATGTTGATTCCAACACCTAGTAAGCCAAGGCTAAAGAAGTTATCTAAATGAACCTTCATAAATAACAAGAATAGCTTTGAAGGTCAATCTAGTAATACACTTATTATGTGTGGTTTGCGTGTTAGTGTGCACCGAGGTGCTACTGCCATATTGAGGCTATTATATACATAGTGTGCACCGAGGTGCTACTGCCATATTGAGGCCATTATATACATAGTGTGCATCGAGGTGCTACTGCCATATTGAGACCATTATATACATAGTGTGCGCCGAGGCGCTACTGCCATATTGAGGCTATTAAATATAGGGTGCGCCGAGGCGCTGTTGTGGTTCAGTGTGGGTTATAAAGAGTGAGTTGCAGTGTGAGTTAATGCATGTGTTGTGTTCTAAAAAGAATAAAGGAGAAAGAGCTTAACGAGTCTTACCAATTACAGTTTACAAGTTTCATATTTTATCTTGTTCAGATTTACTACTTGCGACTTGCTTTTATGCTTCTACCTTACATGCCAGTACATTATTGTCGTACTGACGCCCCATTGCCTGGGGGCGCTGCATTCATGCCTGCAGGTCCAGACAGAAACCCAGATAGACCTCTTCAGTAGGAGTTGCGGAGTTCAACCATTTTGGTAAGCTCCATTCTTCCTGGAGCTGACGAGTCAGAGGTCTAGCTTATATTTTGACCAGGTTATGTATATGTACAGCTTATGGGTAGTCCAGGGCCCTATCCTGGATATGAGATATTTTACTTACTCCTAGAGGCTTGTAGACGTGTATATGTACATCAATGTTGGGTATGGCCTTGTCGGCCTTGTTATTAGTTATCTACTATGATAATAGCCTTGTCGGCCTTGAGTTGCTTAACTACTATTGAGCTTTCAGTGTTTCAAATTATAATTATTAGAGACCTTGTCGGTCTCAGACCCCCAGCATGTTCAACAGAGATACACTCTATTTTGGCACCCTCGGCTTTTTGGGGCTCCGGGTGTCGGTCATGCCTCCCATGGTTTGGGGCGTGACAAATAAGAGAGTTGATTTGGTAACTCAACAAGTCTTAAGGAACTAATTTATACATTATGGTGATTCAAGTCGCCTTCTTATAAAAATCTGATTCTTTTTGCACGAAATGTAAGTTATCCTTTTGTCAAGTTTCTTCTTTGTATTGTGATCTCTAATCAAGCTTTAGAAAGTATACCATGAAAGTTAGAAAGTCAAATCCCCATTTATATGTGTTTGGTATATTGATTCCAACACCTAGTAAGCCAAGGCTAAAGAAGTTATCTAAATGAACCTTCATAAATAACAAGAATAGCTTTGAAGGTCAATCTAGTAATACACTTATTATGCGTGGTTTGCGTGTTAGTGTGCACCGAGGTGCTACTGCATGTTAGTGTGCACCGAGGTGCTACTGCCATATTGAGGCCATTATACACATAGTGTGCACCGAGGTGCTACTGCCATATTGAGGCCATTATATACATAGTGTGCGCCGAGGCGCTACTGCCATATTGAGGCTATTAAATATAGGGTGCGCCGAGGCGCTGTTGTGGTTCAGTGTGGGTTATAAAGAGTGAGTTGCAGCGTGAGTTAATGCATGTGTTGTGTTCTAAAAAGAATAAAGGAGAAAGAGCTTAACGAGTCTTACCAATTACAGTTTACAAGTTTCATATTTTATCTTGTTCAGATTTACTACTTGCGACTTGCTTTTATGCTTCTACCTTACATGCCAGTACATTATTGTCGTACTGACGTCCCCATTGCCTGGGGGCGCTGCATTCATGCCTGCAGGTCCAGACAGAAACCCAGATAGACCTCTTCAGTAGGAGTTGCGGAGTTCAGCCATTTTGGTAAGCTCCATTCTTCCTGGAGCTGACGAGTCAGAGGTCTAGCTTATATTTTGACCAGGTTATGTATATGTACAGCTTATGGGTAGTCCAGGGCCCTGTCCTGGATATGAGATATTTTACTTACTCCTAGAGGCTTGTAGACGTGTATATGTACATCAGTGTTGGGTATGGCCTTGTCGGCCTTGTTATTAGCTATCTACTATGATAATAGCCTTGTCGGCCTTGAGTTGCTTAACTACTATTGAGCTTTCAGTGTTTCAAATTGTAATTCTTAGAGACCTTGTCGGTCTCAGACCCCCAGCAGGTTCAACAGAGATACACTCTATTTTGGCACCCTCGGCTTTTTGGGTCTCCGGGTGTCGGTCATGCCTCCCATGGTTTGGGGCATGACAAACTTGGTATCAGAGCATGTCGAATCCCAGGGAGTCTACAAGCCGTGTCTAGTAGAGTCTTGCTTATGGGTGTGTTGTGCACCATACCTATAATCATGAGGCTACGGGACATTTAGGAATTGTTATCCTTCTTTCATTTGCTAGATCGTGCAATAGAGCGAGGTCATAAGATGTTTGAAGTCTAATTCATGTTTTTCTATTTCTTGTTTACAGAAATGCCTGTGACCAGACAAATGAGTAGCCGACGGGTTGGCACGGATATGGGGGAAGGTACTAGTCGTTCCCCGCCTATCCGATTGGATAGATTTGAGGCTCAAAGTGAATCACCGACACCAGAGATCCCAGTTTATCAAGTACCCGATGAGACTAGAGGGGATCCAGTACCCCTGACCCCACCTGCTCTAGTGGCATCTGGGATAGCTAGAGATGAACCAGCACATGTAGCTCCTCCACCTGAAGCAGAGGACCAAGACATCAGGAGTGCTGTTCGATTATTGACCCAGATGGTAGCCACACAACAACAACAAATTGGGGCATCAACGAGTGCTAGGTCAGGTGGCTCAGAAAGTTCTAGGGCTCGAGAGTTTATCAGCCTAAGTCCTCCTATATTTACAGGCTCTGACCCACGTGAGGATCCTCAGGAGTTTATTGATCAGACTTATCGAGTACTTCGAGTCATGCATGCAACAGTAGTGGAGGCAGTGGAGTTTGCATCTTTCAGGTTACGAGATGTGGCCATTTTATGGTTCGAGGCTTGGGATCGGTCTAGGGGATCAAATGCACCCCCAGCTGAATGGGAGGAATTTTCAGAGGCCTTCCTAGCTCACTATCTTCCACAGGAGGTTCGAGAGGCCAGACTTGATCAATTTCTAGCCCTTAGGCAGGGCAATATGAATGTTCGACAGTATAGCCTCAGGTTTAATTCATTAGCCAGGTATGCCCCCGATATTGTGAGTACGATGCGAGCTAGAGTTCATCGATATGTGCGTGGTCTTAAGGATGAATTGATTAAGGGATTAACAATAGCAGCCACACAAGAGGATATGAATATTTCTAAGATACAGGCTATTGCTCAGACTGCAGAGGATCTTGAAGTACAAATTGGAGATAACCAAAGCCGAGAAAGGGATCAGAATAAGAGGGCTAGATCTATTGGGTCCTATGTAGAGCCACGAGGTAATGTTAGGCCACATTTTAATAGGCGATCACCCCACCCTACTAGTGGTGCCCCATATCAGTTGCAAAGGCAGAGGTATGATCGTTTTTCTCAGACTGGACCAGGCCACAGTTCAGGTGCATCTAGTTCCTATCGCCAGGGGCATTCAGGTCAGATGAGGCCACCTTTGCCACTTTGTGTTCAGTGCGGTAGGAAGCATCCTGGGATATGTCGCCTAGGTTCAGATACTTGTTATTCGTGTGGGCATCCTGGTCACTTTATGCGAGACTGTCCGAGTAGAGGTAGGAGTGAGATATCCCAGCCTACAGGGTCGATGGCAGCTTCTTCATCTACTATTCGTCCCCCAAGGACAGGACAACAGGCTACACCAGGTCGTGGTAGAGGTAGAGGAGGAGGAGGAGCATCCAGTTCAGGCAGTGGTCAGAATCGCACTTATGCTCTAGCCGGTCGCCAGGACTTGGAATCGTCACCTGATGTTGTTACAGGTACATTGACTATTTTTACTCATGCTGTTTATGCACTTATAGATCCTGGCTCTACTCTTTCATATGTTACCCCGCTCGTTGCTGGTAAGTTGGGGGTAGGCCCTGAGTTATTGCCTAGACCATTTGTTGTATCTACGCCAGTTGGTGAATCTATTATAGCTAGACGAGTTTATCGAGATTGTGCAGTGTGGATTTATGACCATCTCACTTCAGCTGATCTAATCGAATTAGATATGATTGACTTCGATGTAATTATGGGCATGGATTAGTTAGCTGCATGTTATGCTAATATCGATTGTAGAAATAAGGTTGTCAAATTCCATTTTTCGGAAGAAACAATCCTGGAGTGGAAAGGTAATGCTGCCACGCCAAGGGGTAGGTTTATTTCCTACCTTAAAGCCCAGAAAATGATTTCTAAAGACTATATTTATCATTTAGTCCGAGTACAAAGCACAGAGGATGGACCAATGACTCCTCAATCGGTTCCCGTGGTGAGTCAATTTCTAGATGTATGCCCGGATGAGCTTCCAGGAATCCCTCCAGAAAGGGAAATTGAGTTTGCCATTGACCTACTCCCAGATACTCAGCCAATATCAATTCCCCCTTACAGGATGGCTCCTGCAGAATTAAGAGAGTTAAAGGAACAATTAAAGGATCTACTCGAAAAAGGTTTCATTAGGCCTAGTACATCGCCATGGGGCGCACCAGTTTTGTTTGTTCATAAGAAGGATGGGTCCTTGAGAATGTGTATCGATTACCGACAACTGAACAAAGTTACAATCAAGAATAAGTATCCGCTTCCAAGGATTGATGACCTTTTTGATCAGTTGCAAGGCGCCAAATGTTTTTCAAAGATTGACTTGCGGTCGGGGTATCACCAGTTACGTGTTAAAGGGGTAGATGTTCCAAAAACAGCCTTTAGGACAAGGTATGGCCACTTTGAATTTCTAGTAATGTCTTTTGGGCTTACTAATGCCCCAGCAGCTTTTATGGACCTAATGAATCGGGTATTCAAGCCATTCCTAGATGTATTCGTGATCGTATTTATTGACGATATCCTGATTTACTCGCGGTCCAAAGCCGAACATGCTGATCATTTACGTGCAGTATTGCAAACACTTCAGAATCATAAATTATATGCGAAGTTATCCAAATGTGAGTTTTGGTTGACTTCAGTGGCTTTTCTTGGCCATATAATTACAGACGAAGGTATTAGAGTTGACGGCCAAAAGATTGAAGCAGTAAAGAATTGGCCGAGGCCCTTGAATGCTACAGAGATCCGTAGTTTTTTGGGCTTAGCAGGTTATTACCGAAGGTTTGTAGAAGGGTTTTCTTCTATATCTGCACCATTGACAAAGTTGACTCATAAAGCTGCCAAGTTCCAGTGGTCTGATGCATGTGAGCAGAGTTTTCAGGAGTTGAAGGACAGGCTTACTTCAGCACCTGTCTTAACTCTGCCAGAGGGCACAGAAGGTTATGTTGTTTATTGTGATGCTTCAAGGATTGGGTTGGGTTGCGTTTTAATGCAACATGGTAAAGTTATTGCCTATGCCTCGAGACAACTAAGAAAGCACGAACAAAATTACCCTACTCACGATCTTGAATTGGCAGCAGTTATATTTGCCTTGAAAATTTGGCGCCATTACTTGTTTGGAGTCCATGTAGACGTGTTTTCGGACCACAAAAGTCTACAGTATTTATTCAAACAGAAGGATTTAAACCTAAGGCAAAGAAGGTGGCTAGAGTTACTAAAGGATTATGACATAGATATTTTGTACCATCCAGGGAAGGCCAATGTAGTGGCCGATGCACTTAGCCGCAAATCCATGGGAAGCTTGAGCCACGTGGAAAATAGAAAGATTGAGATGACAAGAGAACTACATCAGTTAGCTAATTTGCAGGTTCGACTACTAGACCAAGGTAATGGGGGAGTTGTTATTCAAAGCACAGCGGAATCCTCACTTGTGACAGAGGTAAAGGAAAGACAATATGATGATCCAGAATTAGTAAGATTGAGGGAGGAAATTCCACAACAGAAGCAACCACTAATAGAGCTTAAGGAGGATGGGGTACTGAGATATCAAGGTCGTCTATGTGTACCTAACGTCGGGGAGCTTCGGGAGAAAATTTTGGCAGAAGTTCACTATTCCCGCTATTCAATCCATCCAGGAGCGACGAAGATGTATCATGATCTTCGACAGATTTATTGGTGGAATAATATGAAGAGAAATATTGCAGAGTTTGTAGCCCAATGCCCGAATTGTCAACAGGTAAAAATTGAACACCAGAGACCCGGAGGTCTAACTCAAAGTATAGTGATACCTACCTGGAAATGGGAGGTGATCAACATGGACTTTATTACAGGCTTACCCCGTACTTATCGGAAGTATGATTCCATATGGGTGATTGTAGATAGACTTACAAAATCAGCTCACTTTTTGCCAGTCAGGACAACTTATACTGCTGAAGATTATGCCAAGTTGTATATTAGTGAAATAGTTCGACTTCATGGTGTCCCAATTTCCATCATTTCAGATAGGGGTGCTCAGTTTACAGCAAATTTCTGGAGGTCTTTCCAGAGAGGCTTAGGTACTCAAATAAGTCTCAGTACAGCTTTTCATCCACAGACAGATGGACAAGCTGAACGCACTATTCAAACACTCGAAGATATGCTACGAGCTTGTGTACTAGATTTTAAAGGGAGTTGGGATGACCATTTGCCACTAATTGAGTTTGCTTATAATAATAGCTTCCATGCAAGCATTCAAATGGCTCCTTATGAGGCTTTATACGGGCGAAAGTGTAGATCACCAATTGGATGGTTTGAAATTGGAGAAGCAGGATTATTAGGGCCAGACCTAGTTAATCAGGCAATGGAGAAGGTGAAGCTAATTCGAGAAAGATTACTAACAGCCCAGAGTAGGCAGAAATCATATGCAGATGTGCGACGTCGGGATTTGGAATTTAATATTAGTGATTGGGTTTTCCTAAAGGTTTCGCCTATGAAAGGCGTTATGCGATTTGGTAAAAAGGGAAAGCTTAGTCCAAGATATATTGGACCATACAGGATCATTCGGAGGGTAGGAAAAGTGGCATATGAGCTAGATTTACCCACAGAATTGGAGACAGTCCATCCTGTATTTCATGTATCGATGCTACGAAGGTGCATTGGAGATCCTTCACGTATTATGCCTATTAAAGATGTTCAACTTTCTGAAGACTTATCCTATAAGGAAGTACCAATTTCTATCCTAGATCGTCAAGTTAGGAAGCTCAGAACCAAAGAAGTAGCCTCAGTAAAGGTGTTGTGGAGAAATAATAATATTGAAGAAATGACGTGGGAAGCCGAGGAAGAAATGAGGAAAAAACATCCCCAGTTATTTATGACTTGAAGATAGTACATAGGTAAGTCATATTCTTATATTCTTGATACTCTTCCTACTATGCAAATATGATCAGGTTTGAACATGTGAAAATGATTACATTTAATTGTATATAGTTGTATCGCCCTGTGAGGCATCGTGCTGGACTTTTGCTGAGTTTCAGGTTTTTTGATAGTCCCAACTATAAAGGAAACTCTGCCGAAATTTCAAAAAAATCCTAAGGGACTAGAGCTCTATATGCATTACCCTCATTCGAGGACGAATGATTCTAAGGGGGGAAGGATATAACACCCCGTACCTTTCAAAACCTATGTGACTAAGTAAATATCGACGAAGGTATTTGAGCTCGAGATTGTGAAGGGGTACTTTGGCCTAGAATTTGAAATGGTCAAATGTATATAAGTGTTAAGTTAAATTATAAGGAGGAGGGTTTTGAAAATGAGATAAAACAAGTGAGGTACTTGCTCGACTTATCTAAGCTCTTAGGTGACAAGTAGGTGCATCACCTACCTACGCTAACGAACTAAGTTCCGAGGGCCGATTACGGGCAGCAACACCATGGATTATTAGACCTAATGGTAGCCCAAATGAAGCTTAAAGTTGGCCCATCAAAGCACAACCAAATCTGGCCCAAACAACTACAAAAGGTAGCCACCAATATTGACCACATTTTGACCCAAGAGAAGCCCAAAATCAGCCCCAAAACTTAACCCTTTTGAGGCCCAAGCAAAGGGTAATTTTGGCCCAAGTTTCTTGACCCATTTTGGCCCAAATATACTCAAAAAAAGTCGGCCAAAAAGGTCCCTTTATATAGGCCATTTGCTGATCAATGTTGATCACAAAAAGCTGGAAAATTCTCTCTTATCTCATTTCCTTTTGGCAGCCCTTCTCTCCCTTTAGGGTTCTAAGAAGACCAAGATTAATTGAAGCTTAAGGTGAGTTAAACAACTTGTTATCTTGGTATTAATCTACTACATATAGCTAGGATATCCTATGGTAAGAAAGACATGAACTATGGCAGCCCCTTTCTTATGATTTAACACATGGAAATTGTGTAACAATTAAGAGATTTCTTCTTCTCTTGTTGGTGTATGTGTAGGGGGTACTTAAGCTTTTAAAGCATCAATAAAAAGAGGATAAAAACACACCTTCAAGTGTGGTAAGTACTCTGCCCATAATAATATTTTTGGATTGAAGTTCGGATGACAATTGTTGTTGAATTGTTGTTAAGAACTCACGGGACGGCGATCGGAAGCCGTGGGTTCAATGTGTTGCTATTGTATTTCGGCATGGTGGGTTGTGTAGGGGATGTTTGATGTGTTTTGTATTATTGGAGGCAGTAGGTTGGTGTGTGTGTGATGTGTATTGGATAAGGGGAGAAAGGTGTGATGATACACCTTTAATTAATGCAAAATACGTAAATCTGCCCGGGAAATGTTTAGCTACTGTTTTGGGAGTGTTGCAGCAGGTTTAAGAGCTAATATTAGCTTCATTATACCCTTGTGTTGTAGATTAACTTATTAAGGGAAAGTACAAGTTGTGGTAAGTGCAATCTTCGAAAGGAACGAGGTATGTTAAGGCTTCTTTATTCCTTATCGGCATGAATCTAGAAATAGAACTCTAAATCTCCGAAAGAAGGAATTTGAGTATTTTGTTGTAAGAGAGATGATTTGGTAACTCAACAAGTCTTAAGGAACTAATTTATACATTATGGTGATTCAAGTCGCCTTCTTATAAAAATCTGATTCTTTTTGCACGAAATGTAAGTTATCCTTTTGTCAAGTTTCTTCTTTGTATTGTGATCTCTAATCAAGCTTTAGAAAGTATACAATGAAAGTTAGAAAGTCAAATCCCCATTTATATGTGTTTGGTATGTTGATTCCAACACCTAGTAAGCCAAGGCTAAAGAAGTTATCTAAATGAACCTTCATAAATAACAAGAATAGCTTTGAAGGTCAATCTAGTAATACACTTATTATGTGTGGTTTGCGTGTTAGTGTGCACCGAGGTGCTACTGCCATATTGAGGCTATTATATACATAGTGTGCACCGAGGTGCTACTGCCATATTGAGGCCATTATATACATAGTGTGCGCCGAGGCGCTACTGCCATATTGAGGCTATTAAATATAGGGTGCGCCGAGGCGCTGTTGTGGTTCAGTGTGGGTTATAAAGAGTGAGTTGCAGCGTGAGTTAATGCATGTGTTGTGTTCTAAAAAGAATAAAGGAGAAAGAGCTTAACGAGTCTTACCAATTACAGTTTACAAGTTTCATATTTTATCTTGTTCAGATTTACTACTTGCGACTTGCTTTTATGCTTCTACCTTACATGCCAGTACATTATTGTCGTACTGACGCCCCATTGCCTGGGGGCGCTGCATTCATGCCTGCAGGTCCAGACAGAAACCCAGATAGACCTCTTCAGTAGGAGTTGCGGAGTTCAGCCATTTTGGTAAGCTCCATTCTTCCTGGAGCTGACGAGTCAGAGGTCTAGCTTATATTTTGACCAGGTTATGTATATGTACAGCTTATGGGTAGTCCAGGGCCCTGTCCTGGATATGAGATATTTTACTTACTCCTAGAGGCTTGTAGACGTGTATATGTACATCAGTGTTGGGTATGGCCTTGTCGGCCTTGTTATTAGTTATCTACTATGATAATAGCCTTGTCGGCCTTGAGTTGCTTAACTACTATTGAGCTTTCAGTGTTTCAAATTGTAATTCTTAGAGACCTTGTCGGTCTCAGACCCCCAGCAGGTTCAACAGAGATACACTCTATTTTGGCACCCTCGGCTTTTTGGGGCTCCGGGTGTCGGTCATGCCTCCCATGGTTTGGGGCGTGACAGATACTCTGAATGCTCTTCCTTAATCTTGGAGTAAATCAAAAAATCTTCTATAGAAACAATCATAAAGGAGTCCAGATATGAATTGAGGACACCATTCATCATACTCATGAAAGCTATTGGCGCATTGCTCAACCCAAAAGACATTACCAAGAACTCATAATTCCCATACCGAGTCCTGAACACCATCTTAGGTATATCCTTAGTCTTAATATTCAGCTGATGATACCCTGAACTCAAGTCAATTTTACAAAATATTGAAGCACCCTGCAACTTGTCAAAAAGGTCATCTATGCGAGGTAAAGTATACCTATTTGGGATGGTGACCTTGTTCAGTTGCCTATAGTCTATACACAACCTTATACTACCATCCTTCTTTTTCATAAATAAGAGCGGAGCACCCAAGGTGATGCACTGGGATGAATAAATCCCTTATCTAGAAGTTCCTAAAGCTTAGTATTAAGTTACCTCAACTCTGTCAGAGCCATATGATAAGGAGGAATAGAAATTTGGTAAGTTCCCATCTCCAAATCTATACAGAAGTCAATGTACTTGTGCGTGGGCATGCCAGGAAAGTCAATCAAAAATACCTCGTAAAACTCAGAAACCACTGGAACAGAATCAATGGAAAGAGACTCAGCACTAACATCCCAAAAGTGAGCCATGAAGGTTGAACAACCTTTCCACTAGCTTCCTAGCCCAAACAAAGGATATAATCTTTGCCAACTTAGTTATGTACACACCTTCCCATTCTAGTCTATTCTTACTTGAAATCTCTAGAGTTAACATCTAAAAATTATAGTTTAACACAGAATGATACGGAGACAGTCAAGTCATATCCAAAATAACATGAAAATCCAGCATATCCAAAATAACCAAATCTAAACAAGTCTAAAAACTAACAAACACCACTGGTCAAGTATAATACACATGGGTCACTACCATAGACTCCCCAACAAGGGTAGAAATATGAATAAGGGAATCAAGAACATCACAAATCAATTTTAGACTCGAGGCAAATTTAACAGATACATATGAATATGTGGAACCTAGATGAAATAAAAATAGAAACCATCCGGTCATAGACTAGAATTGTACCTATTATCACAGCATCTTATGCCTTAGCCTTAGACTTCCTCGAAAAGGCATAACAATGGGCTCTGTAATTAATTTGGGCAACCACTCTAGATGGGTATGCCAGTCCCCTTTCGGTGTTACCATTCCCCTGTTTCCATGGCCTCTTATAAATTCCCTCGCCCACCTGTGGGCGCCCCCTGCTATGTAAACCTCCGCCTGCTGCTGCATCTAATTTCCTACTTGTCTGAGAGGGAATTCCATTTGGAATGACCCAGATCACCATAATGAAAGCATCCACGATCAAGAGAGGGCCCTTTGGCAGAAGTATAAGATGCCCCTAGCCTCTCAGAGTTGAAAACTATTGATTGGACCCTGAACGTCCATGTGTAGAAGCTGGCAAGGCTGACTTAATAGGAAGAGACGAATAGACCTGCTGACTGTAACCCCTAGAGTAAGAACCGTTGAAATTACCTTCATTCCAGGAATTCTTAGCTAACACCTTAGCCTTCCCCACCTGTCTCACCCCCTCAAGTTTCTTTACATAATCGGTCACCTTATTAAAGCTTTTCGTTGCCGAAGCCATACGAACAGATAAAACCTGCTACTCAGTATTTAGTCCCTTTATATACAGACGAATCCTCTCCTTCTTAGTGCCAAGAATTTGGGTAGAATAATGGGACAAGGCATGAAAGTTAGCCTCATAAGCTGAAATAGATATGTTGCCCTGCTCAAGGGCAAAAACTAATCCTTCTTGCAATCCCTCAGAGTATGGGGCACATATTTCTCCAAAAATAGGACATGGAGCTTAGCCCAAGTCATCGGAGGCAAGGCTAAAGATTGACACTCTGCATAAGCCCTCCACCACTGCTTGGCATTACCCTACAACTGAAAAGTAACAAACTCTACCCCATTCTGCTTAAAATACCCAACATTTGAAACCTTTCATTGCAATCCAGAATGAACTCAATTGCATTTGATTCAGTTCATTTGGAGTTATTTAGTTTGATTTATAACATTTTTGGTCCATAAATAAATATGTGATCATTTAACCCAATATGTTTGTGTTCAAGTCGATCTAATCCTCTTGATTCAAATTCTATTGAATAATGTGATTAAAAATATAAAATAAAAATAAAATTTTAATTAGAGGATGCACTCTTTGATCCACATATAGCTAGATTAAATATTTTTATCTATTGATTCTACAATTCTAAAAGAATTTTAAAATTAAGAAAAAAAATTATTAGATGGATAAATGGGGAAATTATTAAGGTCATATTTAAATAAAATTTTGAAGATCTAGAAAGAAAAAAGGAGCAGAAAAATAATATCAAAAATAATAAAAATAGAAAATTATTAAAGAAATAAAGAAAATTAAGAAAAGGAGAAAAAATTGAAATAAAAGGGAACACGGACAAATAAAGATATAACTTCATAGTTATCAATTGAGGATTTGAAATTATATCTCGTGTGAGAGACTTTAGTATTTCAATCGTGGCACCAAGAGTCAATTTTTGACTTTGGGTGCCAATCCATTCATATATATATTTATTATGAAAAATGCATATACATATTTATAATTTTACCTGAATACTAATTAATGGTCAAGCCCATGGTTTTTTTCACTCTACTAAAGGGGTAAACCAAGGAGACCCTCTATCTCTTGCTCTCTTTATTCTCTCTGCTGAAGTACTATCTAAAGCTTTAAACCACTTTTTTCATACTAAGGAGTTTAAAAGCTTTGGTATGCCAAAATTGAGTGAATAGATCAATTACCTAGCCTATGCTGATGATACTATCATATTTGCCTCTGCTGATAAAACTAGCTTGCACTTGATCATGAAGACACGGGAGGACTATGAGAACCAATCAGGCCAGAAAATTAACAAGGGAAAAATCTTCTACAATGTGTATCACAAGAATGCAGGAACTAATGTTCAAGAGGTGGAACAGTGTACTAGTTCTACAAGGGGGATGTTTCCTTTTACATACCTAGGATGTCCCATTGGACATACAAGGAAAAAGAAAACCCACTTCACTGAGCTCATAAAGAAGGTCCAAAACAAGTTGCAAGCCTGGAAGGGAAAGCTCCTTTCCTTTGGAGGGAAGTTTGTACTGATTAATCATGTATTGGAAAGTATACTAATATACTTCCTTGCTGTTATCAATCCCCCAAAGTGTGTCCTCCATGATTTGCACAAACTCTTTGCTAGGTTCTTATGGAACTTCAAGGAAGCTTGAAGGAACAAACATTGGGTGAAATGGTCAGTTATTTGTCACCTTAGAGAAGAAGGAGGTTTAGGTTTGAGATCTCCATTGATGTCTCCAAACCTCTATTTTCTATGATTTGGTGGACATTCAGGATTAATAAAACTCTGTTGATCAACATCATATGGAACAAATAATGTAAAAGACAGAGACCACAGTTGGTGAGTGGAAAAGAGGTTCACAAACTTGGAAATATATGTTGGAAGCCAGAGATAACATAGATCAAGAGATATAGTGGGAACCCACATGCTGTCACTCTAGTACATGGTTTGATAACTAGACACAACTAGGGGCTCTTCACTTCCATCTTACTATAACCACTAATGTACACCAGGGCCTAGAAGAGGTAAAATAACTCAGATTAAATGGTAAATGGAATGAGGAGTTTATGTCCAATGCACTGCCAATAGAGATATGCCAACATGTTTACAATAAGATCTCAGGAACTGAAGACCCAGACCTATGGAACAAACCTTGGTGGATGATGAAGAGCACAGGAAAGTTCACAATTAGAAGTGCCAGGGAGATGCTAAGACAGAGAGAAGACACTACATCTGGATTAAAGGTTTAACCTTTAAATTCAGTTTCTTTCATTGGAGATTCTATAATTAAAGGCTCCCCATTGGAGAAGTCACAAAATATATGGGAAATAGGGAGGATGTGACATGTTGTTGTTGTGAGAAGGGTGTGCAGGAAAATTGGCAACATCTTTTCCTAAGATGCCCAATAGCTAATAAGATTTGGCAACACTATGCTACTATTCCAGGGATTACAGGTCCTTTCCTCCACCTAAAAGCTACCATTCATAAGTGGTGGAATGCAGATGGACCACAGAAGCTGAAAGAGGAGAAATGCCATTTATCATGGGGGAAAGATGTCAGAAGGGACTCTAATTGGAGAGATTAACAGGAACCTATTCATGTTCGCCAAATCAAGATACCCTTGGCTGACACATATCCCTTCCCCATGGCCTGAAATTATTCATTTCTTTGAACATTATAAGCCTAGTATTAGAGCCAAGGTTTTTTATTGGTGTCACGACCTAGATCGTTGTGAGTGGCACCCACCCAACCCCTGGGTGAGTGAACAATCAACGACCCCGAAACTAACCATTCTAACATCTCAAAACCAGTGTACAAATAAGTAAACTAGCAATAAATAACCAAAACCAACACTAATTTAATAAACCTGCGGAAAATCCCTCCCTAGAACCTGAAAGTCATCGTACCAAAATACTACCAAAATCTAGAATGTGGGAATGCAACCCTAATAAAAGAAATAGTCTAAGCCCGAAACAAAATAGCTCACCCTTGACGTCTGGAAGCGTTGGGACTATAGGTGAGGTCGCATGTCAACCGCTGGAAGATTGCATGTACTCACAAAACAAACACAAGTGCAGAATCAATACACAACCACCGTGTACTGGTAGGATCATCAGCCAGTTACAAATAAACATCCTATGAATAGTACAATAATCAAGTAGGATTACAGGAAACATGTAACAAGCCAACATATATCCCAAGACTACAAGTATCTTCCTAGCTTGTACCCACATATAATCCACCTTTACGACTACGATCAAAATCAGCTATACCCAACCAACATTCTTTTTTATATAGCTCGGACACACCCTAGGATCCCCTCTAACCAACCCCTAAGTGTTAAGCATGCAACCTGATCTACAGCAAGACAAAACTCAAATCAGATATAATAATAACCCGGCCTCTCAAGGACCATAAGCAATATCACAATTCAGATACACAACCCGGTCCACTCATGGAACCAAATCAAAAAGCAATAAGGCAATAACCTAAACTCGTACCAGGCGTGGTACCCGAGAAAACCAGTTAGTATCCCGTACCATGCATTGTACCCGAGCCAACCTTTAGTATTTCCATACCAGGCGTGGTACCCGAACCAACCAGATGTCACAAAAACTCCACAGTCACAAACAATGAACTATTATCACTTGTAAACAAACATGCAATAACACCTAGTTAATTTCACAAGACTGATAATATGACCCTTAGAGGTTCCTAATCATTCCCTAGGCATGCAATTCATAAAATATTTAGACGACAGTACACAAACATATAATGCATATAGGAATCAATAACCATCACCTACCTCGAATTAGTTCAGAGCTCTACTCAACCATAGCTTTCCTGTTTCCCAAAGTTCTTGCCGGTTCTTGGTCTGAACCATACACAATAACCAAGAATCAAACTTTATGGCCTACAATTTACAAGGATTAAGAAAAATCCTAAACCCCAGGACACCGATGATCATTCCATCCTTTAATGGATAAATTTACAAAATTAAGGTCACATGATCATAAATTGATGAAATAACAATACCCAAGAACTTCTACACCTTGGAAATTCCTTTTCCCCCATATTTTACCATCCTAGGTCATTCTAAACTTTCCCCAAGTCGACCCCTAGCAATTCTAAACCATCGGAAAGATAATACAGAGGTTGGGGAGTAGAATCCTTACCTTTAGGATGAAAAATGATGAAAAATGGATGTAAATCGCCCAAAATTGCCCTCTCTTTCTCCCAAAACTTTCTGAAGAAAAATTGACTGTTTAGGGGAAGTTTTTGCATTAAATCCTGTCACGCTCTGCTATAACGTTCCACTCCTCTATAGCAGTATCGCTATAGCAGAGTCCACCACTATGGCAGAGGCTGATCGATGTTGACTTCCATAATAGCGATAATTATTATGCTATAGCGGTGTCCGCTATAGCACATTGACAGCGCTCATCACGGGGCAAAATGTCGTAAAATCTCTTAAATTTTCCCATTTTGCAACACATTTATTTTGCTGACGTCTCGGAATAACCCCTTCACGTCAACCTTGATACCAAGAGTTCTACTTACCCAAATTCAATTCTGTAAAGTCCTCCTGACTCCTTTCTGTCTTAGCGAAATAGAAAACTAGATCACATCAAGACATTGTACCCAATTCTCACCGGGATTTCCCTAGACCATACCTCACTCTAAAACCAGCTGAGACTAGCCTAGCCCAGAATTTCAAACTCCCAAACCTGGAGTATTCTAACTCTAAAAATTGGAACGAATGATTTACCCATAACGACGAACCCGGTTGTTACAACAGATACTAATTTACCCATTGTTAGTCCCCGAATGGTCCAACCTAAAATTTCAGAAATAAAGAAAGGGAAGTGTAGTACCTGAATCCTCAAATAAGTGAGGGTACTTATCCCGCTTGTCCTTCTTGATTTCCTAAGTGGCTTCCTCAACCGGACGATGCTTCCATTGAACTTTTACCATACTAATCACATTTGTCCTCAATTGTCGGATGTCCCAATCAAGAATCAAAATTGGTTCCTCTTCATAGCAAAGATCCTTATCAAATAACACCTCATACCACTAGATGATGTAGTCCCCATCCCCATGGTATCGCTTCAGCATGGATATATGGAATACCGGATGGACACCCGACAGACTGGGTAGCAGGGCTAATCTATAAGCCACTGGACTTACAATCTCAAGTACTTTAAACGGTCCTATGAACCAAGGGATGAGCTTGCCCTTCTTATCAAAACGCATAACTCCCTTCATTGGTGACACTTTAAACAATACCTTCTCACCAATCTGAAATTCCATGTCACTTACCTTGCGATCTGCATATTCCTTCTGCCTGTTTTGGGTAGCGAGCAACTTGGTTTGAATGCCTCTTACCTTTTCTTGTGCTTCCTTTACCAAGTCCACACCCAAAGGCTTTACATCGCCTTCCTCAAACAATCCAATAGGCGATCTACAACTTCTTCCATACAGTGCCTCGAACGGTGCCATGTAAATACTGGAGTAGTAGCTATTGTTCTATGAGAACTCACACAATGGTAGAAACTGGTCCCAAAGACCCCCGGAAGTCAATCACAGATGCTCTCAGCATGTCCTCCAATACCTGAATCATCCTTTCCGACTGACCATCAGTCTGAGGATGGAAGGTTGTACTAAATGTGAGTTGTGTACCCAACTCTTCATGTAACTTACCCAAAACTTAGAGGTAAAATGTGTATCCCTACCTGAAATGGTAGACAGGGGTACCCCATGCAATCTCACAATCTCGTTCATGCATATCTTAGCCAATTGCTGTGAATTTACATCCACTATGACCGGAATAAAATGAGTTGACTTGGTCGGCCTATGAACAATGACCCAAATAGAGTCATACTTCCCCAAAGTTTTGGGGAGATCCACCATGAAATCCATGGCTATTCTCTCCCACTTCCACTCTGGAATGGGTATTCTCTAAAGTAGTTCTGCAGGTCTTTGGTGCTCGTACTTTACTTGGTGGCAATTATGACACCTGGACACAAAATCAGCTATGTCCCTTTTTATTTTGGACCACCAGTAAAGCTGTCTCAAATTCCTGTACATCTTGGTTATGCCCGGACTAATCGAATACCATGAACCATGAGCTTCTGCTATGATTTTCTAAATTATATCATCAACTCGAGGAACACACATCCTCCCTCTAAAGTTCATTACCCCACCAGCATCCAACGTGGCACCCCTGGACTCTCCGGATATCACCTTACTTCGAAGCTTATTCAGTTGCGGATCCTGAAACTGCTTGGCCTTTATCTCTTCCATAAAAGTGGCTTTGACCTCAATACTAGCAAATAACCCACCTTGTTATGACATACCCAAGTGCATGAACTTAGATTCCAAATCCTGAATCTTCCTTGACAATGGTCGTTTAGATACCCCCAAACAAGCCAAACTGCCTATGCTAACTATCTTCCAGCGCAATGCACTTGCCACCATATTAGCCTTACCCGGATGGTATTGAATGGTCAAATTATAGTCCTTTAACAACTCTATCAACCTTCTCCGCCTCAGGTTCAAGTCTTTCTGAGTGAAGACATGTTGCAAACTATGATGGTCAGTAAACAACCTCAAACTTGACACCATAGAGATAGTGTCTCCAAGTCTTGAGTGCAAACATCACCGCTGCCAACTCTAAATCGTGAGTCAGATAGTTTCTCTCATGCACCTTCAACTGCCTAGAAGCATAGGTTATTACATTCCTATCCTGCATCAATACAGCATCCAAACCAGAATGTGAAGCATCACAATAAATATTAAAATCCTTACCTTCAATAGACAAAGGCAAAATAGGGGACGTGGTCAGAAGTGTCTTGAGCTTTTGGAAGCTCTCCTTACTATTGTCAAACTATACAAATGGTACATCTTTTGTCAGCCTCATCAAGGGAGAAGAAATAGATGCAAAGTCCTTGACAAACCTATGATAGTAGCCTGTTAGCGCAACAAAACTCCTTACTTCAGTCACAGAGCTAGGCTGGGCCCAACTCTTGACTACCCCAATCTTCTGGGGATCCATCATCACACATTTTTTGACACTACATGCCCCAAACACGCGTCTGAACTTAACCAAAATTCACACTTGGAGAACTTTGCATAAAGCCTTTGGTGACTCAATATTTCAAACACAATACGGAGATGTTTGATATGCTCCTCCCTACACTTGGAGTAGATCAAAATACTGTCAATAAAAATGATGATGAATGAGTCCAAATAAAGCTTAAATAACCCATTCATCAAACTCATGAATGCTGCAGGTGCATTAGTCAATCCAAATGACATCACTAAGAACTTGTAATGTCCATATCGAGTGTGGAAAGTAGTCTTAGAATTATCCTTGGGCCTAATCTTTAGCTGATGGTACCCTTACCTTAAGTAAATTTTTGAAAATACAGATGCACCTTGTAACTGGTCAAAAATATCATCAATACGGGGTAAAGGGTACTTATTTCGGATGGTAACCTTGTTTAACTGCCTATAGTCTATGCACATTCGCATACTACCATTTTTTTTCTTCACAAACAATACTGGAGCACCCCAAGGCGAAGCACTGGGATGGATAAATCGCTTATCTAGGAGTTCGTGAAGCTGAGTCTTAAGTTTTCTTAACTCTACTTGAGCAATACGATATGGAGGAATGGAAATTGGGCGAGTGGCCAGCTCCATGTCAGTACAGAAGTCAATATCCCTGTTCGGAGGCATACCAGGAAAATCTGTCGAGCACACTTCCTGAAACTCTGAAAAAACCGATAGTGACTCAATAGATGGGGACTCCACACTATCATCCAGATATGAGCCAAAAAGTCTAAACAGCATCTCCCTACTAGCTTCTTAGCCCGAACAAAAGATATGATCTTCGCTGGCTTAGTCTTGTACACACCATCCCACTCTAGCCTATCCTTACCCAGAACCTCTAGAGCCACACTCTTGGTGTTACAGTTCAATACATCATGATAAGGAGATACCAGGTCATTCCCAAAATGATGTCAAAGTCTACCATATCCAGAATTACCAAGTCTACCCAAATATGCAACCCCACAAATACAATAGAATAATTACGATACACATGAGTCAACATCATGGACTCTCTAACCGGAGTGGAAACATGGATAGGGGAATCAAGGATATCACATATCAAGTCTAGATCCAAAGCAAAATTCATAGACACATATGAATATGTAGAACCTTGGTCAAAAAGTACCGATGCCATCCCATAACAGACAAGCATTGTACCTGTGATCACTAAGTTTGATGCCTCAGCCTCAGATTTCACTGGAAAAGTGTAACAGTGAGCTCGATTATCAATCCAGGAAACTTTTTTAGTTGGCTGCACCACACCTCTTCCCGTGCCGCCATTCCTTCAGTTTCCCCGGCCTCCCTAAATGTTACCTCGCCCACCCTGTAAATGACCTCTAGCATAACCACCTCTACCTACTGGGACCACAACCTTAGATTGCTGCTGAACCTGATTACCAGTCTGCCTGTGAGGGAATTCCCTCTTAAAGTGGACAAGATCACCAGAATGGAAACAACCATGATCAAGGTAGGCCTACTGCCAGATGTGTAAGTAGTTCCCTGGCCTCTAGGAGCTGAAAACTGTTGATTGGCTCCTGGACGATCACCAGTAGCAGCTGGCAGAGCTGACTGAATAGGATGGGCAGAGTATACCTGGTGATTTTGGCCCCTGGAGTATGAACCACTGTAATTTCCCTCATTCTGGGGCTTCTTTGCTAACACTTTAGCCTGCCTTCTTTCTTGACCCCTTCAAGTTTCTTGACATAATCCTTCACTTCATTAAAGCCTTTCCCTGATGAAGTCATGTGCACAGACAATACCTGAAGCTCAGTATTCAAACCCTTTATAAAAAATCAAACCCGCTCCTCCTCGGAACCCAACAACTATGTTGAACAACAAGACAAAGCATGAAACTTAGCCTCATAAGCAGAGACCGATATGCTACCCTATTCCAAAATCAAGAACTCATCATTTTTCCTATCTCTTAGAGTACGGGGTACATACTTCTCTAAGAAGAGAGCATGAAACTGATCCCAAGTTAGTGGGGGAAAACATATGATCGATATTCCACATGAGATCTCCACCACTTCTTGGGATCACCTTGTAGATCAAATGTGACGAACTCAACCCTATGTTGTTGGACAATGCACAACTTGTGCAGCCCCTCATAACAATCCAATATGAACTCATAAGCATCTTTCCTATCAGTACCATAAAATATAGGAGGTTTCATCTTGAGAAACTTAGTCAGCATCTCATGCTCATTCCCTGTTATTACTGGGCCTAGCATTGGCCTGAAGAAGTTGTATGTGCCTGACGCTGCATCCATCCTAGGAGTTGTAGTAACTGATGGCTGAGTTCCAAAAGCGTGATCCACAATTCCTGCGGGGGTGTCTCCTGCACCAACCAGTCCACTCAGAAAACCCTATACCTGCTAAAATGCCTCGAGCGTCATAGGAAGAAGACTTTCACCTCCAACTGATGCTGCCTCTGCCTACGCCCCTCTATCCTCACAAATAATTTCCACTTCTTTGAAAACCTATTCCTGAAGTGGGGGAGGGGTTGCTTCTCACGCTCTTGCAGTAGCTTGAGCTCCACCCCTGGAAGTTGTGGCTCTACCTCGACCTCTGCCCCTACCCCTTCCTCTACCTATGATAGCCGGGCCTGCTGCTGGGACAACAGCTCTAGCTCTGCTATTTCTTTTGTTACCCATCTGTGGACAGAAAAGTGAACAAAGTCAGATACCAATTCGTATAACTAGAAACCAATTGGAATCAAGTTATAGCACTAAGGAAGAAAGAAGTGATAGTTTTTCCTAAAGTCTTATAGCCTCTCAAAGAAAATTACGGATGTCTCCGCAACGTTCTACAAGACTCTACTAGACCTGTTTTGGTATGATGAGATCAACAAACCTAGGGCTCTGATACCATCTTTGTCATGAACCATACAACCATGAGTGGCACCCACCCAACCCTCAGGTGAGCGAACCATCAACAACCCTGAACTTAATCATTCTGACAGCTCAAAACCAGTGTGAAAATAAGTAAACTAGCAATAAATAACCAAAACCAACACTAATATAATAAACCTGCGAAAAGTCCCTCCCTATAAATTGAAAGTCATCGTACCAAAATGCTAGAAAATCTAGAATGTGGGGATGCAACCCTAATAGAAGAAATAGTCTAAGTCAAAAATAAGTGGGATAGAACATAACAAATAGGAATTATGGAAGCTCGACCAAAGCCGCTCACCCTTGGGACTACAGGTGAGGTCGCGTGTCAGCTGCTGATAGATTGCATGTACTCACAATAAAATGGAAATGCAGAATCAGTACACAACCACCATGTACTGGTAGGATCATCAACCAGTTCCAAATAACTAGCATAGGAATAGTACAATAATGAAGAAGTAATATAAGAAACATGTAACAAGCCAACATATATCCCTAGACTACAAGTCTCTTCCTAGCTTATACCCACATGTAATCCACCTTTACGACTACGATCAAAATCAACTATAACCAACAAACATTCCTTTTTATATAGCCAAGACCCACCCTAGGATCCCTTCTTACAAACACCTAAGTGTTAAGCATGCAACCCGGTCTACACAAAGACCAAACTCAAATCAGATATAACAATAACCCAGCCTCTCAAACACCACAAACAATATCACAATTCATATACACAACCCAATCCACTCATGGAATCAAATCAAAATGCAATAATGCAATAACGTAAGCCTATACCAGGCATGGTACTTGAGCCAACCATTTAGTATCCCATACCAGGTGTTGTACCCAAGCCAACCGTTAGTATTCCCATACCAGGCGTGATACCCAAGCTAACCGAATGTCACACAAAATCCACAGTCACAAACAATGAACAATCAACACTTGTAAACTAACAAGCAATAACACCCAGTCATTACTATTGGAGACCCCCAGAGAAGCATTATTACACGTACAATATCGATGCAACTACAAGAGGGAATCTAGGTCTTAGCTCAGGGGTTTTATGCATCAGAGACTCCACAGGAAAGTTAATCTATGCAGAGGCTACATTCCTGGAGGATGGTCCTATATTTCTTCCAAAAGTCACAGCAGTAAGGATGGGAATTAAACACTGTACAACCATAAGCTCATGCCCCTTGTGATGGAAACAAACTCCTTAACCTTAAAGAAGATTCTAGATGGTATATGGGAGGTACCTTGGGACATCTCAATGGAGATCATGATAATGCAGAAGCTAATGCAAACATCAGTTATGAGAGTAGAACATACATTAAAAGAAAGGAACAAGATGGCCGACCATTTTGCTAACCAAGTTTACTGTTTTGTAGGTACCCAAAAATTAAGCTATAACGGAGAACACAATCTTACAAGGGAAGCTAAGAGTATCCTTGAACAAGACAAAGCACAAAATCCTAACATAAGGATACAAAGGTACCATAATGGAAGATTCAGAGTACAAACTACAACATAATGAGCACAAAAACAAATAGGATGATAGAAAACATATATCATAACAGCAGGAACAAGTAGCAAGATCAATCACAAATAAAGGAACAAATAATGGATGATTCACCTTGTAACTAGATTCTTATGTAGTTGTATTAGCTATTCGCAGCACAATCTGCATAGGAGAGGGGAAGAGGGTAAATCAGACAAATAGAAGGTCAAAGAAGAGTTGTCGAAGCTACAAACAAGTATAATCCTCATTGGAATCCCGTGGTTATAATCATCAATTGCCACATCTTTTTTGGGATAAATCTTATCATAGATCCCAGAGCCATAGACTTATTAGATCCTCATGAGCTTGAGAAGAAGAAGTCTTCACCAAAGATGGAATCCATGGCGTTTGTTAGACCCGTTGAATGCTAGCTGATGGAATCCACCCAACCTCAAGCTTCACTGACCAGGTTATAGTCGATGGTGTTGAACATCTGAGGTAGCATTGCCGTCACCATCGTTTGCCCCGCCATTGGTCTAAAGAGACGATAAGAAATGTTAAAGAAGGGAGGAACTAGGCGATGGTTGTGGTTCACCTGAAGCACATCCTTATTTCCTTTTTGTTCTTCTTAGATATTTCCTTTTTCTATTTTTGTTTGGACATTGTTTATTTGGGCTTTCTCACTTTTGGGCTAGCTTTGTACATATTGCTTTTTTAATAAAATGGACCACTTTGGTCCAAATTTCACTTTAAAAAACAATTACCTAAATACTTAGGTGTCGTTGCATCCCCAAGATCCTACATAGATTCACCCCTGGTTGAATTATTAAGAATTGATCACAACTCATCCAATTCTATGTCTAGGAATATAATGTTCATACCAAGACATCATAACCAATTAAAAATAATGAAACATGAGAAATAATATATCAACTGCGAGATAGAGATTCCCTTAATTAGTTTGTAAAAGATTATCTCGAGGATACTTTAGATATTTTTTAAGTATAATGTGAAACATTAAAAACAAAAATTTATGTAACGTGAGAACAACTTCTTTACTTTTTTATTTTCTCATAAGAGAAATGACATTATGTTCTTTTTCTCACTTGAAATATAGTTGCATGATACATGTGTTCTTTTCATATTAAATTAACATAAAAATTGATATAATATGATTTTTGATCAAAAAGTACCAAGAGATAGTGGGGTGTATGAGTAAATTTTACAAAGTATTTACCATTCATTATACCAAGAATATTAATAAAAATAATTATTTCTTTTATTTAAAGACTCAATAATTGAATGAAAAGAGGCTTAACACCTTAAAATGAGTTTACTTAACATAACTATTTTACTTCTTCAATTTCTCACTTAACCGGCATAACTTAGGACCATATTACATCTCTATATTTAAGGCTTTCACACATAACTAGTATAGTCTTACAAAACTAAGCTTTAAAATCACCACTAGTATCTTTTTTTTTCTCACATCATGTATTCACCTTCATATACAGTCAATCCTTGTTATAGTAGTAACGTTTGTCAGAAAATGTCATGTCAGCCATAGAGAGGTGTTTTCTTATATGTATACTGAAATATGAATTTTAGATCTTATTTAGCTGATATAAATGAAAGTATGCAAAAAGACTACTTTAATAATTTTATATACTAATAAGAAGGAATGTATCTATTAATAAATTTAAGCAAAAGAAAGAGAAAGAGTATGAATGCTAAAAAGGCAAACACTAATAGCATTTTCCCGTGAATTATGATCATAAGTGATGGGCGTGAAATGGTCAACCATTGACAAATTTGACTCATAAAGCTACCAAGTTCCAGTGGTCTGATGCATGTGAGCAGAGTTTTCAAGAGTTGAAGGACAGGGTTACTTCAACACCTGTCTTAGCTCTTCCAGAGGGCATGTAAGGTTATTTTGTGTATTGTGATGCTTCAAGGATTGGGTTGGGCTGAATTTTAATGCAACATGGAAAAGCTATTGCCTATGCCTCAAGACAACTAAGAAAGCACGAACAAAATTACCCTCCTCACGATCTTGAATTGGTAGCAGTTATATTTGCCTTGAAAATTTGGCGCCATTACTTGTTTGGAGTCCATGTAGACGTGTTTACGGACCACAAAAGTCTACAGTATTTATTCAAATAGAAGGATTTAAACCTAAGGCAAAGAAGATGGCTAGAGTTACTAAAGGATTATGACGTAGATATTTGGTACCATCCAGGTAAGGCCAATGTAGTGGCCGATGAACTTAGCCGCAAATCCATGGGAAGCTTAATCCATGTAGAAAATAGAAAGATTGAGATGACAAGAGAACTACATCAGTTAGCTAATTTGAAGGTTCGACTCCTAGATCAAGGTAATGGGGGAGTTGTTATTCAAAGCACAGTGGAATCCTAACTTATGACAGAGGTAAAGGAACGACAATATGATGATCCAGAATTAGTAAGATTGAGGGAGGAAATTCCACAACAGAAGCAACCACTAATAGAGCTTAAGGAAGATGGGGTTCTGAGATATCAAGGTCGTCTATGTGTACCTAACGTCGGGGAGCTTTGGGAGAAAATTTTGGCAGAAGTTCACTATTCCTGTTATTCAATCCATCCAGGAGTGACGAAGATGTATCATGATCTTTGACAGATTTATTGGTGAAATAATATGAAGAGAAATATTATAGAGTTTGTAGCCAAATACCCGAATTGTCAATAGGTAAAAATTAAACACCAGAGACCCTGAGGTCTAACTCAAAGTATAGTGATACCTACCTGGAAATGAGAGGTGATCAACATGGACTTTATTACAGGCTTACCCCGTACTTATCGGAAGTATGACTCCATATGGGTGATTTTAGATAGACTTACAAAATCAACTCACTTTTTTCCAGTCAGGACAACTTATACTGCTAAAGATTATGCCAAGTTGTATATTAGTGAAATAGTTCGACTTCATGGTGTCCCAATTTCCATCATTTCAGATAGGGGTGCTCAGTTTACAGTAAATTTCTGGAGGTCTTTCCAGAGAGGCTTAGGTACTCAAATAAGTCTCAGTACAACTTTTCATCCACAGACAGATGGACAAGCTGAACGCATTATTCAAACACTCGAAGATATGCTACGAGCTTATGTACTAGATTTTAAAGGGAGTTGGGATGACCATTTGCCACTAATTGAGTTTGCTTATAATAATTGCTTCCATGCAAGCATTCAAATGGCTCCTTATGAGGCTTTATATGGACGAAAGTGTAGATCACCGATTGGATGGTTTGAAATTGGAGAAGCAGGATTATTAGGGCCAGACCTAGTTAATCAGGCAATGGAGAAGGTGAAGCTAATCCGAGAAAGATTACTAACATCGTAGGCAGAAGTCATATGCAGATGTGCGACGTCGGGATTTGGAATTTAATATAAGTGATTGGGTTTTCCTAAAGGTTTTGCCCATGAAAGGCGTTATGCGATTTGGTAAAAAAGGAAAGCTTAGTCCAAGATATATTGGACCATACAGGATCATTCGAAGGGTAGGAAACGTGGCATATGAGCTAGATTTACCCACAAAATTGGAGATAGTCCATCCTGTATTTCATGTATTGATGCTACGAAGGTTCATAGGAGATCCTTCACGTATTATGCCTATCAGAGATGTTCAACTTTCTGAAGACTTATCCTATAAGGAAGTACCAATTTCTATCCTAGATCGTCAAGTTAGGAAGCTCCGAACCAACGAAGTAGCCTCAGTAAAGGTGCTGTGGAGAAATAATAATATCGAGGAAATGACGTGGGAAGCCGAGGAAGAAATGAGGAAAAAGCATCCCCAGTTATTTATGACTTGAAGATATTATAGAGGTAAGTCATATTCTTATGTTCTTGATACTCTTCCTACTATGCAAATATGATCAGGTTTGAACATGTGAGAATGATTACATTTAATTGTATATAGTTGTATCGCCCTGTGAGGCATCGTGCTGGACTTTTGCTGAGTTTCAGGTTTTTGGATAGTCCCAATTATAAAGGAAACTATGCCAAAATTTCAAGAAAATCCTAAAGGACTAGAGATCTATATGCATTACCCTCATTCGAGGACAAATGATTCTAAGGGGGGAAGGATGTAACACCCCGTACCTTTCAAAATCTATGTGACTAAGTAAATATCGACGAAGGTATTTGAGCTCGAGATTGTGAAGGGGTACTTTGGCCTAGAATTTGAAATGGTCAAATGTATATAAGTGTTAAGTTAAAGTATAAGGATGAGGGTTTTGAAAATAAGATAAAACAAGTGAGGTGCTTGCTCGACTAATCTAAGCTTTTAGGTGACAAGTAGGTGCATCACCTACCTACGCTAACGAACCAAGTTCCGAGGGCCGATTATGGGCAGCAACATCATGGATTATTAGACCTAATGGTAGCCCAAATGAAGCATAAAGTTGGCCCATCAAAGCACAACCAAATCTGGCCCAAACAACTACAAAAAGTAGACACCAATATTGACCACATTTTGACCCAAGAGAAGCCCAAAATCAGCCACAAAACTTAACCCTTTTGAGGCCCAAGCAAAGGGTAATTTTGTCCCAAGTTTCTTGATCCATTTTGGCCCAAATATACTAAAAAAAGTCGGCCAAAAAGGTCCCTTTATAAACACCTTTTGTTGATCAATATTGATCACAAAAAGCTGGAAAAAATTCTCTCTTATCTCCTTTCCCTTGGCAGCCCCTCTCTCCCTTTAGGGTTCTAAGAAGATCAAGATTCATTCAAGCTTAAGGGGGTACTTAAGCTTTTCAAGGCATCAATATAAAGAGGATAAAAACACCCCTTCAAGTGTGAATAACTTAATAAAGGAAAGTCCAACTTGTGGTAAGCGCAATCTTCAGAAGGAACGAGGTATGTTAAGGCTTATTTATTCCTTATCGGCATGAATCTAGAAATAGAACTCTAAATCTACGAAAGAAGGAATTTGAGTATTCTGTTTTAAGAGAGATGATTTGGTAACTCAAAAAGTCTTAAGGAACTAAGTTATACATTATGGTGATTCAAGTCGCCTTCTTATAAAAATCTGATTCTTTTTGCACGAAACGTAAGTTATCCTTTTGTCAAGTTTCTTCTTTGTATTGTGATCCCTAATCAAGCTTTAGAAAGTATAAAAGGAAAGTTAGCAAGTCAAATACCCATTTATATGTGTTTGGTATGTTGAGTCCAACACCTATTAAGCCAAGGCTAAAGAAGTTATCTAAATGAACCTTCATAAATAACAAGAATAGCTTTGAAGGTCAATCTAGTAATACACTTATTATGCGTGGTTTGAGTGTTAGTGTGCACCGAGGTGATACTGCCATATGGAGGATATTATATACATAGTGTGCACCGAGGTGCTACTGCCATATTGAGGCCATTATATACATAGTGTGCACCGAGGTGCTACTGCCATATTGAGGCCATTAAATACATAGTGTGCGCCGAGACGCTACTGCCATATTGAGGCTATTATATATAGGGTGCACCGAGGCGCTATTGTGGTTCAGCATGAGTTATAAAGAGTGAGTTGCAGTGTGATTTAATGCATGTGTTGTGTTCTAAAAAGAATAAAGGAGAAAAGAGCTTAACGAGTCTTACCAATTATAGTTTACAAGTTTCATATTATATCTTGTTCAGATTTACTACTTGCGACTTGCTTTTATGTTTCTACCTTACATGCTAGTACATTATTGTCGTACTGACGTCCCCATTGCCTGGGGGCACTGCATTCATGCCTGTAGGTCCAGACAGATACCTAAACAGACCTCTTCAGTAGGAGTTGCAGAGTTCAACCATTTTGGTAAGATCCATTCTTCCTGGAGCTGAAGAGTCAGAGGTCTAGCTTATATTTTGACCAGGTTATGTATATGTACAACTTATGGGTAGTCCAGGGCCCTGTCCTGGATATGAGATATTTTACTTACTCCTAGAGGCTTGTCGATATGTATATGTATATCAGTGTTGGGTATGGCCTTGTCGGCCTTGTTATTAACTATCTACTATGATAATAGCCTTGTCGGCCTTGAGTTGCTTAGCTACTATTGAGCTTTCAATTTTTCAAATTGCTATTCTAAGAGACCTTGTCGGTCTTAGACCTCCAGCAGGTTCAATAGAGATACACTCTATTTTGACACCCTCGGCCTTTTGGGGCTCCGGGTGTCTGTCATGCCTCCCATGGTTTGAGGTGTGACATTCATGATATTAATGTTGATTAAAATAAATCACTTAATATTTTATTTTTATACATAATATTTTTTTTTACAATTGAGTATGACTGTTACAGATGTTAATTTTATAAAGAGTGTATCGCTATAATGAATGTCACTGTTATTATATTTTCGATGTTGTTATAGAGAATTATAACATAAAAAATTAATTCTGAAAAATCAGGTTATTATAGTAAAATGATATTATAATGGCTGGTTGTTATAACGAGGTTTCACTGTACATAAGAATAAGAACGTTTATTTTTTAGGAAAGAGATTTATTATTTGGGTTTGCTAGCTAATATATAATCAGTAAATCTGAAGAGTTGGAGTAACTATATAAACCCAGTAAGTGTCATCAACCGATTGATTTAAAAAAAGTCGAAGAATCTTTATACTTATGAAAATATAGAAAATAGTCAAGTATTAGGTGAATCAGTTAATAGCATTTCGGAAACATATCATATTTGAGGTAGTTATTAACGGGAAAAAAACTTTAGAATAAAATAAAGTGTGTATATATATGTTGTTTTTTGGTATAGAGTTAGTGTTACATCGGTGATCCATTGACTGCTATTTTGTGCACATTACCTCATATGTGGTGTTTATACTTAATTGCTAAGGTTATCTTATTGGTTTCCCTATTTTTTGATGTACTCATAAGAAAAATTAATTTATGTTCTTTCACACTTGGAATACAATGACTCAATAAATGTGTTTTTTTCATATTAGATTGATATAATATGTTTCTTGGCATTTTACTTTATCAAAAAAAAAAGATAAAGTTTTGTGCATGAGCTAAATTTACAAAGTATTCATCATTCACTATAATGTTAATACAAATAAAAATAATAAATTAACTTATTTAATGAATTAATGATTGAATGAAAAGAGATCCTAACACTATAACATTAATTTACATAATATAAGTATTTTACTTATTTAATTTTTTACTTACCCGACATAACTTAGGACCATTAGAGATTACCTTTGAATCTCTCTATTTAAGGCTTTCATACATAACGCCTAGTATAGCCTTGCCAAAATAACCTTTGAAAGTCATCACTATTAATTCTTTTCTCACACCATGTATTCACATCCATATACATAAGAAGTACATAAATTAAGGGAAAACATCAAATATGTTATCGAACTTTGAGAAAAGGTTCATCTATACCATCTATTAAGAGTTGGGATCACCTATGCCACTGCCACAATAAATGGTTCCCATTTCATTCCATTATTTATTAATGGAAAATATAATCGATTTTGGTGTACCACTTTTTACACATAGACAATGATGAAGGGGTCCACGTCACTAATTAAATAATTCTATTTTTAAAAAAAATTCACCTAAACAGAAATACCCACCCAAATTTACTTTATCCAACCCACATCTCCTTTAATCCAATACTTGCCAGCCTCTTTGTCTTCTACACTGCTCCAACGAGGAGTTCCTAGATGTTGTGAATCGGAGAAACCAGTGACTGATTGATATAACGAAAGTCGTAGAATCATTAAGTTTATGAAAATATATAAAATAGTCAACTAATAGGTGAATCAGTTGATAGCATATCGAAAACATATCATATTTGAGGCAGTTATTCTCGAGAAAAAAACTTAAGAAAAAAATAAAGTGTGTACATATATGTTGAGTTGTGGTATAGAGTTAGTATTACATCGGTGATCTATTGACTATTTTTTTGTGCATATTACCTTATATGTGGTGTTTATACTTAATTTTTAAGGTGATCTTGTTGGTTTCCTTATTTTTTAATGTTCTCAAAAGAAAAAAAACTTTATTTTCTTTCTCTCTTGAAATAAAATGACACAATAAATGTGCTATCTTTATATTATATTAATATAATATGTTTCTTGGTATTTTACTTTATCAAAAAGAAATAAGAGAAACTGGGTGCACGAGTGTCCCGACCCAAATGATTGTGAGTGGCCCCCACACTAAGCCCTCAGTGAACGAACCATTCCTTACCAACTAAACCAAGCCTTATCCAATTCATTTAACAATTTAAGACAATTTAAGATATGAAATAAGAGTTTATAAATATTAACTAAATCAAACAACACGGAAGACTAACTATTACATCCCAAGATCCGAAAGTCATCATACAAAAGACGCTAGCTAAGCAGTATCTAAGAGTAGTCCAAAACAACTAATAAATAAAACAATGTCTGAAGAAGTATACATATGTCACTAAGAAGATGTGTGGCAGCCTGAATAGGAGTACCTCACCCTCGGATTGGTCAACTGGCTTTGCTGAATAAGAGGTTGTGATGAAGTCTCTAGAATACAATCTGCACTCAAAAGGAAGTGCAAGAGTAGCATAAGTACAAACATTATGTACTTGTAGGTATCATAGGCCAACTAAAAATAGTAACAAGTATATCTTATGAATCAAATAAATAGGTAGGCAAGTACATCAACATATAATTACAAATTCAGAAATCAAGTAGTCTCCACGGTCAAATAATTAATTCCAAACCCGGACATATCAATGTCAAACATGCAAGGACATATAAGTCATCACAACAAATATATAAAGTCATCTCGAAACTATGAAATATGAGTAGTCTCATCACAATATATGGATCTTGTCTATGATGATTTTAGAGTCATATAGTCTATGTACCTCATCAGTCTCAGTCTAAATCATTTCAAAACTCACAATGATCGATCAATTCTATACACATGCTAAATGGTCTTATTTCTACCCAATTAGTCATGACCTGTAAGAGATCAACCTAGGGTATATGTACCAATGTGGCATGATACCCGATCCTTCACATATCCGCTTGTCTGTTAGTTTGCATCAGACTAGAGCCACCCAATAACAGAATAATATATATATTCTTCATCCTCTCAACATATCTCATTGTGTTCTCATACTCAACTATCTCTCAAGATATTACCAATAAGTACACAAAATATAACAAGTGCACATTATAATGATGCGTCATTTAAAGACATGCTTTAAAAACATTATAAGCTTCTTTATGCAAGCATTGCCAAGTAAAACACATATTCAATCACAGATTATGTTCAAAGGCCAACCAATATTCTTATCAATTCAATAACACATAGGAGAGACTATATTAAGTCTAAACCCACATAGAAATTGAAATCTACCTCAATGAAGACTCAATACAAGCAAGCTCAATCAAAAGAGCATTTCCTTTTCTCAACACCTCAGAATGTTCAAAGTCTAAAAACAACAATTACAACCATAATTATTCATATACTCTTCTATTTCAAGCTTTGTGAATTTAAAACCACTAGTTCTACTCTTATTTGCAGTCTATAACAATACCCAAGGGTTAATTTATAGTGATCTAGTTTCACAATATCCATAATATCATCAATCATAGAGTTTGTACTCCAATTTCTCCCTTTTAAGAAATTCTTATGCTAAAAGTCTAATTTTTATGGAACTCTAGGTTCCCAATGATCTAAATCATATTTATGAACAACAATTACATGCTAGGAAGTCTTTATCTATACTCTAGAATCATTCTGGATAATAATTACATCTACCCATAGGCTTTTCCATAATTTTCATAAACCTAGGGTTCTAACCCATAAATTCCATCATTACCTTCATCTAATGATTCTAGGATGTTAATGAATTACTAGGGGTAACAGATCACGGGGAGAACTTACCTCAAGAAGAAAATAGTCCTAGCCTTGGAATCTCTGGTGCTCTAGAATAATATTTTGGAGTTTTTGATGTGAAACTCAGAATAAGTGAATTAAACAGGAATGTTTCCTCTTGTCACTCGCTGCAGCAGATGTTTTCTTACTACAACAAAATTGCTATAGATAAATCGAAGCAATTTGCCTAGTTCCATTATGGTAGGTTTTAAACTGCTGTGGCAGTCTAGCTACAGCAGAAATCCCACTATTGCAGCAATCCTTAACCAGTAACTCAGGAAATCTACACAATTGCTCCATTTCACAACATAACTCTTAAACATAAGACATCACAAAAAATTGCAAGTAACTCAAATATAATGACCTATTCAATTATTAAAAGGAACCTCATTATGGTTGAGCTATTCATGCGAAGAACAGGCTAGAAAAACTTTTGGGTTAGGGAGCTTGATATTTTGGGCTAGGCTAGTCTTGGATGAATTATGAGCAAGGTAAGGTCTAGGGAAATTCTAGAGAGGATTGAGTAAAATGTCTAAGTTTCAGCTAGATTTCCTATTATATAAGATGTTAGGGAGTTTGTAGGACTTTTCACAAGTGAATTCAGGTGAGTAAAACTCCTGATACCGAAGTTGATGTGAAAAGATTGGTTTGGAACATTAAGATTTGAAGTGTGTTGTAAAATGAGTAATTTTCGGTGATTTCCCAAGGTTCTATTATGTGTCAACCGTTATAGCAAAGAAATTTCCATTATAGTAGAAGTCATAGCGGTCAACCCTACTATAGCAAGCGGCTACCGCTATAGCAGAATTAGGCTACTATTGCGGGATGACAAGACCAATAACCACCAAAATGGATTTATAATTTCATTCCCTCTTCCTCAATTCCAAAATAGGAAAGGGTTGCTCCAAAAATCCTCCTAGGCTGCTCCAAAGCAAGAGAGAAATAGAGAGGAAGGATTCCCACTCGAATGGGGTAAAACCCATGGATTCCAGGCCCACCTTCCATCAAGATTGACCTCTACAAAGCCAAAAGTTTTTGTTTATACTTCTGCAGCAGATGCTTGGTATCTAGGTAGGCTAGGTTTAATTTTAGTAGTTGTAGACCTATTTTTTCTTGCATAGTATTGTTGTATAATGATGGGAGGATTCATGCCTATGTCTTTGGGCATAGTCTTAAGGGACATTGTACTATTTATCTAGTTGATTGGATAGAGAATGATGGTGTCAGGGTGATATGTTTTATTCTGAGTTTCTTTATAGTTTTTAATTTATGTGTGATGCTAGATTTCAGGGAACTAGAATGTTGGGTAGGTTTGGAGAACCATAAATGTTGGGAAAAATAAGTGGCTAAGTTATAGCGGGTGTCAGTAATAGTACAATTGAAGGTAAAAGAATGAAAATAAAGGGTTGTCACCTTAATGCCAGGGGATGAAATACCCAGAATGTGATTAAAATGAAGGAAGGGGTTTCAAAATGGACATAAATGGTTATATGTGTATAGGTGGTAAATCAGGGCTTAGTCTTCGGATAGGTCATCTAGGTTGAGGTTATGAACTAAGGTCTCTGTAGGTGATGGTTATTGTTTTCCCAATGCAAATATGTGTTCATGTAACTGTACCTTAGTATTATACGTACATTACATGCTTAGGGAATGGAAATTTCAATGTCTAATTATTTGGGTGTCAATTATGTGAAATCAACTTAGTTTGTTTGTTTGTTTGTTTACAAGTGTGTTTTGTTCATTAAATATTGACTTGTTAGATTGTTTGTGAGATTCAGTTAGCTTGAGTACAATGTCTGGTATGGGATACATATTTGTTGGCTCGGGTACTATGCCTGGTATGAGATACATATTGGTTAGATTGGGTACCATGCCTTGTACGGGATACATATTATTTGGCTCAGGTACCACGCCTGGTACGGGATACTTATTAGTTGGATCTGGTGCCACATCCGGTACAAGTTTTATAATAACTGGCTTTGGTACCACACCTGGTATGAGTTTACTTATTATTCATTACATATTTGTTCCTTGAGTGAAATAGGTTTATCTGTGACTGATATTCTTTACATATAGGTTCCTTGAGTGTACCGGGTCTATATGTTATTGATGTTCTTTATATATTGGTTCCTTGAGTGAATCAGGTTTATCAGTTATTGATGTTTTTTACATGTTGGGTTCCTGAGAGGGCCGCTATTTATTATTACTTGACATATATATTTGTCCTTGAGGGTCGGGTTGGTGTGCTTAAGTGATTAGGTGGTTTCTTTGGTAAACTGGGGTCATATGTTAAATAGCATAGATGATGTCCTAGGGATAGTTGGGAGGTCCGGGTGGTTTGCAAGTTGTGACATAATTATATGTGTTCTAGTTACTTGAATAGTTGGATATGACTTATAAGGTTGTTATGTCCGGTTATTGACTAGGGGTATTATTGATAGTCATATGGACTTAGTTGTTTCATGTTGCCTGGTAGTATTCTATTAATGTCGTACCCTTATTATTCCCATTTTAGTAAGAGTGATAGGACGGTTAGGGGTGATGTTTGGGCTAGTTGGTCACAAGACTAGGGATACTGAGGCATATTATGGGATGGGTTCAAGATGGGTTAACCTGGAGGGCCTAAGGTTCCTAGGGAGTCTGGTTTGACTGCGTTAGTGAAACAAGTCTAGTATTCTGTGAGTACCTGAACCGCCAGGATGCCAAGAGTTAGAGACCATGGGGGTTGAATGTATAGAACTCACATGTAGTCTATTGTTTGGCAAAAGGCTAAGGGTTAAGGGAGTTGACTTAGGATCTTAACATGAGTAAGAGAGGTAAAGAAAGGTTTTATGGGTTGTCTTTCCACTAGCTAGCAAGGGTTGATAGTACACCTGATTGTTGATACTGGAACCACTGAGGTACTTATAGTGGTTGATAAGATGGGTGACTTGGGAAGTCCTAGTGTTAAGTGTGATTGGGGATGTCCTAGTGTTAAGTGTGACTTGGCAAGTCTTAGTGTTATAAGGGGTCAGGTGATGACTGGGATACAAGGGTGAAATGCATGCTAATGGTGGAATTGGCCGCAGAGCAGGGTAGAAAGACCTCGGGCAGAGCATACAGGATCTTGATAGTGACATTGTGGTAGTAACAATGGATGATGGAGGACTAGATTCTTGTAACTTATTACATATTTTCTCTTAACTTCATATATGGTGGTCTGCTGTGGATTCGGGTCGACCAATAATTCCTACTAGTACATGTTGTTTTTAATGATACTACTCTTGCTATACCTTTTGGGGTATAGTTTGGTTGTTGGATCAGTGATGTTTCTTAGGTATGGGATGATGGTGATCTCCAGCAGCTTCTACTCCTCTCTTTCTTATGGTGGGAGTTGTGTCTTACTTTATTTGTTTTTTTTCTTAGAGCTCTTGTACCTTTTTAGACTAGTTCGTAGGGAGGGTTGTATTCAAGTTGTAAAGTCTTTAATGTATTTAAATTTTTTAAGTGTTTTATTTTCCAATATTAAAAAGGGTTACTTTCTTATGTTTTACTCTTAATTTCTGCATTTACCTGTTGGATAGAGTGGGAAGGGTTCTCCAATCTAGTTGCTTAGAGTAGGTGCCCGCACGACCTAGTAGTTTAAGTTGTAACAAATAGTATCATAGCCTAGGTTACTGATCTCCTAGTACGGATTGGTGTGTTGATGTCCACATCTAATCTTCGTAAAGCTATGAAGAATTCTAGGAAATTTTCTATGTTTTTCACTTTATTCGTATGGTTATTTACTTGCTTGTATGGTTTATTCCAATTTGTATCTCTTTATTCCCATTGGTATCTTACACAAGTTAATGGATAACTTTATTGTTGGCTTAAATAGCACAAGCAAGGGAAATTGGAACCAGGAAGGTTACAATTGGTATCTTGCCTGGGAGGCTATGTAATGTCATGGATGAATCGGCTAACAATCATCTACGAGATCAATAGATGATAATCAACCTGACTTGTGACTTATGATATCATGCATTGCATTGTTTGAATGACTGCGAATGTGTGGTGTGTAATTACTTGAGTTTCTTTGAAATTTGTGGTAAGTGAAGAGTGTTAACTTGGTTACATGTGATTGGTAAAAGGGTTAATTTTTTATGTGGTTTAACTAAAATTTTGTGCTAAGTTTTGTGCATGGGCTTACTATTTGTAAAAAAGGTAAGGGGACATGATCATTTGTGACTATGGGGAAACTCCAGTTTCATGACAGACGCGATTAGTTGGTAACCATGCGTAAATAGGACAAATCTTTTATGATAGCGGGAATGTGATGTTATGAACAACATTCTGGTGTGTTTCTTAACTGATCTTATGATAATGTAGTGCTAAGTTCTTAATTATGCATTGCTAGGTATGGTCTTGGTGTTATGTTTAAGACTATGACGCAATTTCAAGAGTTAACGTTGATAACAGGGAATGGGAATGAGGGAATTTGGCAGAAAATGGTAATTTTTTTAGGCTGCTACTTTTGGGGGACGCCATAGCGGTACGCAAGACGCTTTAGTGGGAGGGGCAGGACAGAATCCCTGTCCTAGTTTCCACTATTTTGATTTCATTCCCAGGTCATTTTAAGTCACTAGTTGAGCTGCAAGCTATTGCATAAATTTATAAAAATTAGCATCCATGTGTGATAAAAGGAAGTGTAGATATGGTAGCCAAGTCATAAGGGTTATTATCTTGATGTGGGTGATGTTGCCTGTTTGAGGTAACCTATTAATATTTGAACATCAAACCTTATTCGACGTAATGATTTATACCCTTGATTGAGTAACCACTTGCATTGTATTGATAATGTTTATTTAGTTAGGAAACCATGAGATAATACTAGAATCGAGTCTTCGGGTATTGAAAAATTAGGATTGTCCATTGGTGAGAATAGTCTCTGATGCAGTATGTTGCAAAATGACCCATAATTGGCTGAGTGGTGTTGGACATTACTCGTAGGCTTTTTTTTGGAGTGATCACTGGCTGAAAGTATTTCCTAAAAAGGTTATAGCAGAATTATGGAGAATTTGAAATAAGCTAGCTTGTTTATGGTCAATGATCCTTAGTAGTAGGGTAGATTGAGAGAGTGGGGTTAGTAAATGGTTTCTTGATCATTCATATCACTTTTGTTTACCATTATAATACCCAGTGTTACTGCTCATTGAGTGGTGGGGATGTGCTAGTTATAGCATTGGTTAGGGTATAAGTGTCTGCGTAGGATTCTCCCTACGATGAAAGTTGACGAAAAGCTCAAGCTAGGATGGGTTACAATAGAATTTTAGGGCTGTGTGATCTAGAGATACTTGGTGTCTTGGGGTGTAGTGTTTGACAGAAGTAGAGGGATATCATGATAGGCGAGGGACCTAGTATCTCATAGAAAGCTTTTCGAAAATGAGTTTAGGTTAGAACAACTCTGAGCAAAGCGTTTATCATAAAGGGATTAGTTTGGAAGGTCAAATATTGGTTTGTGTTGGGAAAATTGGCCAAAGATGAGACTGTCTGGAGTTACTACCTCACCTATACTGCTATAGAGGGAGGTAAGGCACTAATACGGCACCGCCATAGCAGGAAATGTTTTGTTATAGCAGACTAGGTCGCCACAGCTGGTTTTGGATTACTCGTGGCATGGAAATTATATTTTGCACCGTTATGCTTCAATTTATTTTGCTCCGATATTTCGATGAGGCCTCTGATTTCTCGGGCACTCCAAGAGGAGTACTCTTATTAGTCACATGCAGCTCAAAGGAATGAATTCCTTGACAAAGTAGGATAGAATTAAATTTCCGTTGAGTTTGGGTACACCAACAGGTTTAAAAGTTTTGGTGGTTCGCGTATGTAACACCCCAGAAATGTATCCAGCTTATAAACTCAGACCTGCAAAAAATTTTGGACTTCCAGGGACCACGGGTCAAGTCCACGAGTCGTGGAAGGTCCCACGAGTCATGGGAATAACTCGTTATCCTAGTCCTGCAAACCAAACCCAGTACTGACAACCACGAGTCAATTCCACAACTCGAAGAAGTTTCTACAGGTCATACTGTTGGCTTGTGAAAGCTGATTAGAGGTCAGTCAATTTCCCTGACTTCCATGACTAGGTCCTACGACTCGTGGAAGCTTCCATGAGTTGTCAAGTTGAACCAGAGAAAACCTTCTGCAGGTTAAAATCTTGAGTTATTTCCACGATAGGAGTCCACGAGCCGTGGAAAGGTCTACGAGTCGTAGACTCCACTGGTGGTCACCGAGGTTGACTATTTTTCCAGCTTTCTTCTAATTAAATCCCATGGGCTTTTTGGTCATTTTCGACCCTTTTAAATACTAAGGGAAGTCATTTTGACTACTTTTAGAAGGGTTTTCACCCATATTATTCTAAGTCCCTCTTAAGCTTCTCATCCTTCGCTCAGAAGAGAGTTTCTCTCAAGCTCAAGTCTCCAAGCTCCAAGTCAAGTCTCCTAAGTCTTTTCCAATCAAGTGGGTAATCTTCCACCAAGGTATATGGGTCTTTCACAATAGGTTCCTTTCACCCTTGTGCCCAAAATCCCCAATTCTTATGTTGAATTATGAACTTATGAAATTAGGGTTTTGATCTATAATTTGGGAAAAGTTTATGAAATTAGGTTTTATGTTTAAATTCATGGTTTTATATTGATTACTCATGATTTGATTATGATTCTCTTATTGCTTTTAAAAGCCCAAGCATGAAAGTTGATTTCTAGCATGAAACTATGAATTTGCATGTTTTGAAGAAAAAGTTGGCATGATTAGATATCATGGCCTCTATGTATTTCCGAATTTGCATGCCTAATTCTTCAAGTATGAATTTAGAAAGAAAAGCATGTTTTGAATTATGGCTATGCTAAGCTTTATGAACTATGATATGAAAGTTACATGATACCTGATGTGTTTTCATGCTTTATGAACAAGATCAGGCATGAGAGTATACCCTTATGAAATGATGAGCTATATGTGCATGTTTTGGGAGTAGTATTTAGTACCGAGTTGGACGGGGTAAGAGTACCCTTAGTCCTAGAAACTACGTTGCCAGCGTAGGTATGATTATGATATGATATGTGCCTTCAAGGCTTATGAGAGTCTATCCACGTCTTTATGTATGGTGTCCTTGCCTTAGTGGGGCATAGGATAACTTTGCCAACTAGGGTTATATAGTTAGGTATGGTTACTTGTTCCTTCGCAAGGTTCAAAGTCAGCTTTGCTAACTAGGGTTATATAGTTAGATTCCATGTAGCTCACATCGTCTCATGTCGGTTATAAGAAACTTCGGTATGTATGTTTTTCATGTTTTCTAAGCCTTATGGACTCTTTTATGAACTATGATTTTGAAGTTGGCTTTGGCCTCATAACTTAGCTTTTCATTACGATTTCTTCTCTTGATTCTTTATTATGCATGGATCATGTTTAAGTACATTTTTAAAGCATGTTTTATCATACTTATGCATTGCTCACATACTTGGTACATTCTATAGTACTAATATATATTGCGTTGCATCCTTTGATGATGCAGATTCAGGTGTCCCTTCAAAAATATGTGGCTACAGATCTCAGCCACTTTCAGTCAGCTTTGGTGAGTCCTCATAGTTCAAAGACTAGACTTTACTTTAGCTTTATGTTCCCGTTCTTTCGAGATTGTAGAGTTAGTAACTCAATATGCTAGTTGTAGAGGCTTTCAGACATAGATGTTATCGGATGATCTTTGGGTTGTATCCCCTATTTAGTACTCCATCTATGATATGTCTTCCTGTTTTGAATTTCCTTATGATGATACCGCTATGCTTTCCTTTACGTTGCTTGAGAATGCTATGACCAAGGGTTAGCTTGGGATCCTTGTGGTCCCGAGTCCCGTGTTACATCTAGGGGGTAACCTCAGGGCATGACAAACTTGGTATTAGAGCCTCAGGTTCAAGAGTCCTAGGATATCTTAAATCCACATCAAGTAGAGTCTTTTTCATGTGTATGAAGTGCGCCACACATATGAGAGGGAAGCTATGTGATGTATTAGGAAAAACTTCACTTCTTTCATGATCACGTAGTGTGATAGAGCTTAACTTTAATGTCCCTCTAATCCTTATTTTATGCATGTCAGACTATGCCTCTTCGATGTGTTATTCCTCCTCGAGCCACTCAGAATGCTGCTCCTCAAATTCCTATTCCCGATGTCACGAATAATGAGTTCAGAAATGCCATCCATTTGCTAGCCCAGACTTTGGCAACTCAGGCCAATCAACAGGCTCCTGCCCCCGTCCATCTTCAAGGTGGGGTAGCGGCCCGAGTTCGTGACTTCATTCGTATGAACCCGCCAAAGTTTTGGGATTCAAAGGTGAGTGAGGACCCACTCAACTTTATCGATGAAGTGAAGAAGATCTTTGAGGTTATGAAAATGGTTGGGGTTGATTTTGTTAAGCTTGTATCCTATCAACTCAATGATGTAGCTCATATTTGGTTCACGCAATGGAAGGAGGCTGGGGTGAGGGATGTGATCCCTACGACTTGGGAGTGTTTTAAGAGGGCCTTTCTTGATAAGTTCTTTCCCCGTGAGTTAAGGAAATCAAAAGTGGAGGAATTGTTTAACCTGAGGCAGGGTTCGATGTTGGTGCAAGAGTATAGTTTGAAGTTCACTCAGTTGTCTAGATATGCTCCCTCCATGGTAGCGGACCCGCATGATCAAATGAGCAAGTTCATCTATGGTGTTTCTGATATGGTGAAGAAGGAGTGTAGGTCCACTTTGTTTTTGAGTGATATGAACATATCTCGACTCATGACCCATGCCTATCAGATTGAGGGTGATAAACTTAAGGAGATGGCTAGGGAGAACAAGAGGGGTAGATCCGAGGGATCAGGTTTTGGTCATCATAGGTCCGGAGGTGGACATCGCTCTTCTTTCCAGAAGAAGTCATCAGGTCCTAATCACTCTTCTGCTAGTGCTCCTACTCAGCCTCAGAAGCCTCGTAATGATCAGGGTGGTAGAGGATCTAGTTCCTATTTCAAGTCTTAGGGTAGTGTTACCAAAGGACCTTTCTACCCAGCTTGTGTTAAGTGTGGGAAGAGTCATGTTGGTGAGTTTTTGGCTGATTCAGGTGGTTGCTTTAGGTGTGATTAGGTTGGACATCACATCAGGGATTGCCCTTCAGCTAAGAAGAGGCAGGGAAGTGGTAGGACTCACTGTACCCCAACAACTTCAGGTGGTAGACCAGCCCCGCAGGGCGCAGCTTCTAGTTCTGTTGATAAGTGCCAGAACTGTCTTTATGTTATGTCCTCCCGTCAGGATCAGGAGAGTTATCCAGATGTGGTTACCGGTATGTTAAAAGTCTTCTCTCTTGATGTGTATGCCTTGTTGGATCCCCGTGCCTCATTATCTCTTGTTACCTCTTATGTGGCTTGTAAGTTCGAGGTTCGTCCTGAAATGCTTTTAGAACCCTTTCATATTTTTACTCCTGTTGGTGTGTCAGTCCTTGCCGAAAGAGACTCTTTCAAAATTGCCCTATCTCAGTCCTTCATAGAGTCACTTCAGCAAAATTAGTAGAGTTGGAGATGACTGATTTTGATGTTATTTTTAGTATGGACTGGTTATATGCATGTTATGCCTCGGTTGATTGCCGTACTCGTGTTGTCAGTTTCAAGTTTCCTAATGAACCTGTCCTAGAATGGCAAGGTAGTCCCTTTTCTTCAAAAGTTTGTTTCATATCTTATCTTAAGGCTAGGAAGATGATTTCTAAAGGCTATGTTTATCATATAGTTCGGGTTGTGGACACGGATCCCAAGACCCTAACTATTCTGCATGTTCCTGTTGTTAATGAATTCGCAAAAGTGTTTCCTGATGATTTGCCCGAAGTCCCTCCCGAGTAGAAAATTGACTTTGGGATAGATCTTCTTCCGGATACGAATCCTATCTCTATCCCTCCCTATAGAATGGCCCATGTGGAACTCAAGAAGTTGAAAGATTAGTTAAAGGACTTGCTTGACAAATATTTCATCAGGCGCAGTGTCTTTCCTTGGGGTGCCCCAGTTTTGTTTGTTCGGAAGAAGGATGGATCTAGGATGTGTATTGATTACCGCCAATTGAAAAAGGTCACAATCAAGAAAAAGTATCCCATTCCTCGGATGGATGACTTGTTCGATCAGCTTCAGGGTTCTTGTTTCTTCTTAAAAATCGACCTTAGGTCTTGTTATCATCAACTTCAAGTTCGGGAATATGAAATACAGCCGCAGAACTCAGTATGGTCATTATGAATTTGTTGTGATGTCTTTTGTTTTAACGAATGCTCCTGCAGCTTTTATAGATTTGATGAACCGAGTGTTCAAATAATATTTGGATATGTTTGTGATTATTTTCATTGATGATATTCTCATCTACTCTCGGAGTGAGGAGGAGCATGCGGATCACTTGAGGGTTGTTTTGCAAACTCTCAATGATAGACAGTTGTTTGCTAAGTTTAGCAAATGTGAGTTTTGGATGAAGTCTATTGATTTTCTGGGTCATATTGTGACTAAAGATGGTATTCGGGTTGATTCTCAAAAGATAGAGGCAGTAAAGAACTGTCCTAGACCCACTTTCCCATTTGATATTAGAAGCTTCTTGGGTTTGGATGGTTACTATAGGACATTTGTGGAAGTGTTTTCTTCCCTTGCTTCCCCATTGACCTGATTGACTCAGAAAAAGGTGAAATTCCTCTGGTCCAACTTGTGTGAGAACAACTTTTAGGAATTGAAGACTAGATTGAACATCGCTCCAGTGTTAGCTCTACCCAAGGGCTTAAATGATTTTGTTGTGTACTGTGATGCTTCTAGGATTTGTTTGGTTTGTGTTTTGATGCAGCGTGGTAAGGTGATTTCTTATGCTTCTAGACAGATTAATAATCATGAGAAGAACTATCCTACTCATGATCTTGAGTTAGCAGCCGTGGTCTTTGCTTTGAAGATTTGGAGACATTACTTGTATGGTGTTCATGTGAATGTTTTCACCAATCATAAGAGTATCCAATATGTGTTCACTCAAAAGGAATTGAATTTATGACAAAGTAGCTTACTTGAGATCCTTAAGGATTATAATATGAGTGTGCTTTACCATCCGGGTAAGGCCAATATTGTGGTGGATGCTTTGAGTAGGTTGTCCATGGGAAGTGTAACTTCTATTGAAGATGGAAAGAAGGAATTAGTTAAAGAAGTTCATAGGCTTTCTCGGTTGGGAGTTAGCCTTATGGACTCGACTGAAGGTGGTGTGATTGTGACCAATGGTGCTGAATCATCCTTGGTGGGTGAGGTGAAGGAAAAGCAAGACCAAGATCCCATTCTACTAAAGCTTAAGGGTGCAGTTCATTACCAAAGGGTTGAGGTTTTCTCCCAAGGGGGAGATAGTGTGCTTCGTTATCAGGGTCGCTTGTGTGTGCCAGATGTTGATGGGTTGAGACAGCAAATTTTGGCTGAGGCTCACAGTTCCAGATACTCCATTCATGCAGGTGCCACTAAGATATACCGTGATCTATGAGAAATCTTTTGGTGGAATGGTATGAAGAAGGACATAGCTGGTTTTGTGGCTACGTGTCCAACCTGTCAACAGGTTAAGGTGGAACATCAAAGGCCAGGTGGCATGCTTCAAGATATTGACCTTCCCACTTGGAAATGGGAAGTAATAAATATGGACTTTATTACAGGTTTGCCTAGTACTCAAAGGCAACATCATTCCATTTGGTTAATCATTGACCGGATGACCAAGTCATACCATTTCTTGGCTGTTAAGACTACGGATACAACGGATGATTATGCTAGAATCTACATTGAGGAGATATTCCGATTGTATGGTGTTCCTTTGTCTATCATTTCTGATAGAGGTCCTCAGTTTACATCTCAGTTTTAGAAGTCGTTTCGGAAAGGTCTTGGTACTAAGGTGAAGCTTAGCACAACTTTTCATCCTCATACAGACGGCCAGGAAGAGAATACAATTCAGACTTTGGAGGATATGTTGAGAGCGAGTGTGATTGATTTCAAAGGTAATTGGGATGATCACTTTTCTCTTATCGAGTTTGCCTACAACAACAGCTTTCACTCTAGCATCGAGATGGCTCTGTACGAGGCACTTTATGGCCGGAGGTGTAGATATCCTATTGGTTGGTTCAAGGTTGGTGAGGCAGCCTTGATTGATCCAGATTTTATGCATGAGACCATGGAGAAAGTTTAGCTTATTCGGGAGAGGATGAAGACCGCTCAGAGTCGACAAAAATCTTATGCGGATGTGAGGAGGAGGGAGTTGGAATTTGAAGTTGATGATTGGGTTTTCCTTAAGGTTTCACCCATCAAGGGTTTGATGAGGTTTGTCAAGAAAGGAAAGCTTAGTCCCCGTTTTGTAGGTCCTTATCAGCTTTCGAGGAGAGTTGGTAGTGTTTCTTATGAGTTGGAGTTGCCAACAAAGTTGGAAGCGATTCATCCAATTTTTCATGTTTCCTTGTTGAAGAAGTGTGTTGGTGATCCGACCTTGATTATTCCTTTGGAAGATGTGGGTGTGAAGGATAGTCTCACTTATGAGTAGGTTCCCGTGGAGATCCTTGATTATCAGATTCAGAGGTTGAGGAACAAAGAAGTCGCTTCGTTGAAAGTCCGTTGAAGGAATCAACTTGTTGAGGGTGCTACTTGGGAAGCGGAAGAGGCCATGAAGGCCAAATATCCTCATCTCTTTCCTTCCGACTCAGTTCCAGCTTGAGGTAATAGTTTCCTCCTTAGTATGTCCCTCCGATTCTATTCCACCAATTTCTCTTATGATCCTAGCATGCATCCATGTTTTATGAAGTTAGATTATCATGTTTTCAAGTTGAAAATTTCAGGTTTTATGTTTACTCCTTGGTTTCCATGTTTTGATGTTTGGTTGGGTTGTTATCCCCTCAGTTTTCCTTGTTTAGTCTTCATTCGAGGACGAATGATCCCAAGGGGGAGATATTGTAATACCCCGGAAATGTATCCAGCTTTTAAACTCAGACTTGCAAAAAAATTTAGACTTCCAGGGACCACGGGTCAAGTCCATGAGTCATGGACGGTTCCACGAGTCGTGGGAGTGACTCGTGATCCCAGTCCTGTAGACCGACCCCAGTACTTACAACCACGAGACACTTCCACGATTCATAGAAGTTTCTATGGGTTGTACTGTTGGCTCATGAAAGCTGATCAGAGGTCAGTCAATTTCCCTGACTTCCACGACTAGGTCCGACGACTCGTGGAAGCTTCCACGAGTAATCCAGTTGAACCATAGAAAACCTTCTGCGGGTTGAAATCTTGAGCAGTTTCCACGATAGGAGTCCACGAGTCGTGGAAAGGTCTACGAGTCATAGACTCCACTCGTGATCACTGAGGTTGACTATTTTTCCAACTTTCTTCTAATTATATCCCAGGGGCTTTTTGGTCAATTCCCACCCTTTTAAATAATAAGTGAAGTCGTTTTGACGACTTTTAGAAGGGTTTTCACCCATATTATTCTAAGTCCCTCTTAAGCTTCTCATTCTTCACTCAAAAGAGAAAGTTTCTCTCAAACTCAAGTCTCCAAACTCCAATTCAAGTCTCCTAAGTCTTTTCCAATCAAGTGGGTAAACTTCCACCAAGGTATGTGGTTCTATAACAATGGGTTCCCTTCACCCTTGTTCCCAAAATCCCCAATTCCTATGTTAAATTATGAACTTATGAAATTAGGGTTTTGATCTTAAATTTGGGGAAAGTTTATGAAATTAGCTTCTATGTTTCAATTCATAGTTTTTTATTGATTACTCCTGATTTGATTATGATTCTCTTATTGCTTTTAAAAGCCCAAGCATGAAAGTTGATTTCTAGCATGAAACAATGAATTTGCATGTTTTGAAGAGAAAGTTGGCATGATTAGATATCATGGCCTCTATGTATTTACGAATTTTGATGCCTAATTCTTCAAGTATGAATTTAGAAAGAAAAGCATGTTTTGAATTATGGCTATTCTAAGCTTTATGAACTATGATATGAAAGTTGCATGATACCCGATGTGTTTTCTTGCTTTATGAAAAAGATTCGGCATGAGATTATGCCCTTATGAAATGATGAGCTATATGTGCATGTTTTGGGAGTAGTATTTAGCACCTAGTTGGATGGGGTGAGAGTACCCTTAGTCCCATAAACTACGTTGCCAGTCTAGGTATGATTATGATATGATATGTGCCTTCAAGGCTTATGAGGGTCGATTCACGTCTTTATGTATGGTTTCCTTGCCTTAGCGGGGCATAGGACAACTTTGCCAACTAGGGTTATATAGTTGGGTATGGAGACTTGTTCCTTGGATAGGTTCAAAGTCAGCTTTGCTAACTAGGGTTATATAGTTAGATTCCATGTAGCCCACATGGTCTCATGTCGGTTATAAGAAACTCCCGTATGTATGTTTTTCATGTTTTCTAAGCCTTATGGACTCTTTTATGAACTATGATTTTGAAGTTGGCTTTGGCCTCATGACCTAGCTTTTCATTATGATTTCTTCTCTTGATCTTTATTTTGCATGGATCATGTTTAAGTACGTTTTTAAAGCATGTTTTATCATACTTATGCATTGCTCACATACTTTGTACATTCCATAGTACTAATGCATATTTCGTTGCATCCTTTGATGATGCAGATTCAGGTGTCCCTACACAAATACGTGGCTAGAGATCTCGGCCAATTTCAGTTAGGTTTGGTGAGTCCTCATAGTTCGAGGACTAGACTTTACTTTAGCTTTATGTTCCCGTTCTCTCGAGATTGTCAAGTTAGTTGGGGTATTGTCCCATCAACTCAATATGCTAGTTGTAGAGGCTTTCAGATATAGATGTTATCAGATGATCTTTGGGTTGTATACCCTATTTAGTACTCTATCTATGATATGTCTTCATGTGTTGGATTTCCTTATGATGCTTCCGCTATGCTTTCCTTTACGTTGCTCAAGAAAGCTCTGACCAAGGTTTAGCTTGGGATCTTTGTGGTTCTGAGTCCCGTGTTACATCTAGTGGGTAACCTCGGGGCGTGATAGTGTAAGGTTATATTTACGCTATCATGATAGAGCATAAAGGTTCAAGGGGATGGCTCATTATTTTCCTTCCGCCTTAGAGATCATTTGAGGATGAATGATGGGTAAATTTGTATATATTGTTATGACCTATTCAATCATTAATAAATGGCACCTCATTATGGGTGAGCCATTGGTGCAAAGAACGGGCTTTAAAAACATCCGGGTTGGGGAGCTGGAAATTTTGGGCTAAGCTAGTCTCGGACAAATTCTAAGAGAGGTATGTTCTAGGGCAATCCAGTAAATTATTGGGTAAAATGTCTAAGTTTGAGCTAGATTTCCTATTAGCTAAGATGCTAAGGAGTCCGTAGGACTTTTTGGAAGTGAATTCGGTAGAGTAGAACTCCCTACATCAAAGTTGACGTGGAATGGTTGGTTTGGAATGTTAAGATTTGAAGTGTGTTGTATAATCATCAATTTTAGGATATTTTTGGAGGTTCTATTGCATGTCAACTTCTATAGCAGTTGACACATCATGAAGGCGATGATCAATAGAGCAGAAAAATTCATGCTATAGCAAAACTAAAAGCAGTCAACCCCGCTATACTAGGTGGCTACCGCTATGGCAGTGCCTCTATAGCGGGATTGGGCTGCAATAGCAGAATGACGGGACCAGAAAACCCAAAAATAGGTTTAATAATTTCATTCTCTCCTCTTTAGTTTAAAAATAAGAGAGTGTTGCTCCAAAACCCTTCCTAGGCTGCTCCAGAGTTTGGGAGCAATGGAGAGGAAGGATTCCCACTTCAATGGGGTAAGCCCCAAGGACTCCAAGCCCACCTTCCGTCAAGGTTCACCTCTATGGAGACAAAAGTTCTTGTTCAGACTTCTGCAGCATATGCTTGGCATCCAGGTACGCTAGGTTTAATTTAAATAGTTGTAGACCCATATTTTCTTGCATACTATTATTGTAGAATGACAAGAGGATTCATGCCTAGGACTTTGGGCTTGGAGTCTGGAGGGATATTATATTGGCTGGATGGTTGATTTGATAGGGAATGATGGAGTCAGAGCAATTAGTTTCATTTTAGGTTTGTTTATAATTGTTAATTTATGTGTGATGCTAGATTTCAGAGAACTATAATGTTGGGTAGGTTCGGGGAACTGGGAATGTTGGGAACAAATAAGAGACTGAGTTATAACGGGTCTCAGGAATAGTACAATTGAAAGGAACATAATTAACATGAAGGGTTGTCACTTTAATGCCAGGGGATGAATCCCTTGGAATGTCATTAAAATAAAGGAAGGGTTTGGGATTGGACGTACATGGTTATATGTGTATAGGTGGTAAACTGGGGGTTACTATTCGGACAGGTCATCAAGGTTGGGGTTATGAACCACGTTCTATGTAGCTGATAGTTATTTATTTCGCAATGAAAATATGTGTTCATTTAACTGTAGCTTAGTTAGGTATGTACATTGCCTTCTTAGGGAAGGGAATTGTGAATGTCTAATAATTCGGGTGTCAATTATGTGAAATGAACTTGGTTTGTTTGCTTGTTTGTTTACAAGTGTGTTTTGTTCATTAAATATTGACTTGTTAAATTGTGTGTGACATTCAGTTGGTTTGGGTAACACGCCTGGTATGGGATACATATTGGTTGGCTAGGTACCACGCTTGGTAACAAATACATATGGTTAGTTCAGGTACCATGCCTGGTACGAGATGCATATTAGTTGGCTGGGGTACCACGCTTGGTATGGGATACTTATCGGTTGGCTCGGATACCAAGCTGGGTTGGTGTGCTTAAGTGATAAGGTGGTTTCTTTGATAAACTGAGGTTGTTTGTTAAATGGCATAGATGATATCCTAGGGATCCTTGGGAGGTTCGGGTGATTTGCAAGTTTTGACATAATTATATGGGGTCTTGTTACTTGCATAGTTGGATATGACTTAGAAGGTTGTTGAGTCCGGTTATTGACTTGGGGCATTATTGATAGTCATATTGACTTGGTTGTTTCATGTTGTCTGGTAGTATTTTATTATTGTTGTACCCTTGTGATTTCCATTTAGTAAGAGTGACAGGCCAGTTAGCGGTGATGTCTGGGCTAGTTGGTCACAAGATTAGGGATGGTGGGGCGTAATGCGAGATGGGTTCAAGGCGGGTGAACTTGGAGGGCCTAAGGTTCCTAGGGAGTCAAGTTTGACTGGGATAGTGAAACAATACTAGTATTTTGTGAGTTCCTGAACCAATGGGATGTCTAGACTAAGGGACCTTGGGGGTTGAATGCACGGAACTCACATGTAGTCCATTGTTTGGCTAAGGGATAAGTGTCAAGGCGGTTAACTTAGAATATTAACTTGTGGAAGGCTGGTAAATCAAGGTTTAGTAGGTTGTCCTTGAACTATCTAGCAGGGGTGGATAGTACACCTAATTATTGAGACTAGAACCACTGACGTGCTTATAGTGGTTGGTAAGATGGGTGACTTGGGAATTCCTAGTGTTAAGTGTGAATGGGTAAGTCTAGTGGTAAGTGTAACTTGGGAAGTCTTAGTGTTATAAGGGTTCAGGTGATGACTCGGATACAAGGGTGAACTGCATTGTAATGGTGGAGTTTGCAGTGGAGCACGGTATAAAGATTTGGGGCAGAGCATACAAGGTCTTGATAGTGATGTTATGGTAGTAACATTGAATGATGGAAGACTGATTCTTGTAACTTATTGCATATTTTCTCTTTACTTCTTATATGCTAGTATCTGTGGATTTGGGTTGATCGATGATGCCTATCAGTACGGGTTGTTTGTATTGATACTACTCTTGCTATACCTTTTGGGGTATAGTCTTGTTGCAGGATCAGTGATGTTTCTTAGGTACAGGACGATGGTGATCTCTAGCAGCTTCTACTCCTCTCTTTCCTATGGTGGGAGATGTGTCTTACTATATTTGTGTTTATCCTTAGAGTTTTTGTACCTATTTAGACTAGTTCCTAGGGAGGGTTTTATTCAAAATGTAAAGACTTTACCGTATTTAAATTTTGTAAGTGTTTTCATTTACAATATTAAAAAGGGTTACTTTCTTATGTCTTACTCTTAATTTTTGCATTTACCTATTGGATAGGGTTTGTATGGTTCTCCTATATAGGTGCTTAGAGTAGGTGCTCGCGCGGCCTCATAGTTGGGTCGTCACATCAGACCACCCAAGGATCCCTAAGAAAACAACTATAGCAATTAACACGTATCCCGTTTTACATAACCAAACCACCATAGATATTAAGCACATGAACCTGGTCAGCTTAATGAGCCAACATGTATATCAAGTAAACGGTTAATCCCGATTCAACTCAAGGAACCAACATATATATCAAGTAAGTAGTTAAGCCCGATTCACTCAAGGAACCAACATAATCAAGAAAACCTATAATCCCTGGTTCACTCAAGGAACTGTCACACACACATGCTAAAGGTCTTATAGTCGCCTACTAGCTAGCCATGACCTGTAGGGGATGAGCTCTTATCCATATACCAAATCCCAGACGTCAAGTTTCTGCCAAACTTATATCAACCAATCTCGTTGAGATCGTGGAGATGTCCATATACCGGTACATTCCACAATAATGATAAATATCAATACAATCACAACATTAATGATAACAAAAATAACATTTGTAAAAACCAACAAGTTTTAAATTAAATACATTACATGTGATTAACACTTAGGATATCAAGTAGTCATTTACTTATCCTTGAACATGCATTGTACAAGATATACTAAGTAATATTTATCAGGTACACATAATAGAAATTGGATTTTAACTATATTTAAATCATCACCTACCTCAATCAAAGCCTGAAATGCTCTACCAAACCTGAGCTTTTGCTTTTCTTGCAACCTTGGCTTGATTGTGGTCTAAAAACAGGAGTATAAACACATAATCAACCTAATAACGTATAATATCGAGGATTACAACCTAATCCTGAATCTCAATGCCAATTTCGTGATCATCCCACTAATTCAAGGGATTTCCCACCATAATTAACCTTAAAATAACCAATTTCATGGTTATATTAGTGAATTATCATCATGCAAGAGTAAAGGATCAACCTTTAACTAAAACCTAAAGGTTTTCCACCCAATTTACCCAATATGTACCAAAATTTATAGATAGGTAAAGTTAAACCCTCCCCAAGACTAGCAAACTAGTGATTTTAAGGCCAAGGAGTCAAAAATTAATTAATAGGGATAAATAACATACCCATATGAAGAAATCTGGTGAAAAATTGGTGAAAATCACCCCAAATTGCCAAAGCCCTCCCCAATATATGATTAGGAATAATGAACTATTTTAGGGATTTTTTTGCATAAACAATGATTTACCCTGCTATAGTGATGTGATGGAATTTCATGGAAATTTAGACACTTAAAACTATGGATTTTGGCCATTCTAAAGTGTGTTTTGTTGGATTTGATGTCGTTTGTTACATGAACAGGGAAAGTACTTAAAAAATAAAAAGATCAAAAATTTGCAATTTTCTAGGTTAAAAGACATGTCCCACGGGGGTGGGATCCACCACGGCCCATGGGAGAACTCGCCTGAATAGAGCAGAAGTACTCAAAGGTAAAATCCTCCCCAACATCCTTCCACGATGTGGGTTGGTCCAGCCATGGGCCATCACACTTGCACATGGGACTGGACTAGTTGAACTGTGAAGCAAAGTCAAGACTAGACGAGCTTCTACTATTCCTGTGAGAGACACAATAAGACATCGCAGAGCCCGTCGAAATGAGCCAGAAGAGACTGGAGAAACAAGCTGCTATCAGATGAGCTGGCCACGACGGGCGTGGCAATCAAGATGCCCCATTGCGTTTGCCCATGTAAATAAGGCAGAAGGCCGGGAGACACAATGCGAAGGAAGTCTGACTTGCACCAACGATGGATGTCGCACCCACGATGGCCCTTGAGGTTGCCTATTAGAAGTGTCGCGTCCAGCTTTCCTAGATCAGTTATGATTTGCTCTTTTTTTTCTATAAATACCTTCCCTTAGGATTTATTTCGTTGGTTACTCACATGTTTGACATTGTTACTCAATTATTCAATATTATTACGACTTATTTACATTTTGTGAGACATCATAACACAGTTCTTGAGGATTCAAAGATTGTTCTTGATTTATTGAAGTCTTCTTGAGGTTTCAAGATTTCTGGTTTTCTTTACTTATTCTTGTAAGTTATGATCATGATCTCTTCATATAAACATGGTTATCTTCTTACAACCATGAGTAGCTAAACCCACAACTAGGGTTGTAGGAACCATGAAAAATTAATGAAGTATGCCCAATACTTGGTAATTCTAGGGTGGTGTTTATGCATGTATTGTTCTTCCCATTGCTTTGATTGCTTTTTAATTGTTGCAAACATTATAGCTCAACTTATTCTTACTTATCAGACCAAGGAGGTATCAAATGGTAAAATTCTTATGTATAATGGAGATTTGAGTCTATCAAGCCTCACTTAGTATCTTGACAATGTTCGGGAGTAGCTAATCTGTGATCAGGGGTAAGGTTTAGTAAAGTATACACTCGCGATCGGACCAAGGCGCGTAGTGGAATTCACCTATCTAGGGGACCGACCGTTTAGGTGAACCTAACTTACTGATCTTGCATGCTAAGCACACACCTAGTTTACTAAGTAAAATGCCTTACTAAGTTATGATCTCATGGGGAACACTAACCCATTCACTTATTTCATTGATTACAACTCTTAAAACTGTTACTTGTTACTTGTTCAAATTTGAATTAAAATTACTACTTGTTACTATAAACCCCCATTTCGTAGGGAAATAAATGAATGAGAGCATGAGTAAACATATTTGATCCTAGTCCTACAATATTCACTGTGGGATCAACATTTGTTGGGTTCTATATTTTAACATCGACCGATTTATGCTTCTATAAGGAGGTGTAATTTGGGTGTATCAAATTTTGACGCCGTTGCCGGGGAATAAAGTTTAGGATTAAGAGAAATTGTGTTTATTTCTCTATTAGTCCTTATTTCCTGTTTTTACTTTTTCTATTGTTTTTGTTTTGTTCCACAGGTAGCACACTTGTGCATGCCCAGTATAAGGAGTCAAGGATATACCCTGATTCCATTCGATCTAGAACAACAACAAACTCTGAGGAACGTGGTTAAGGAAGGAGTTTTTAAGACACTTGAATAGGACACAACACGGATGTTGGTCGAAGAACAGCAGAGGCAAAAGGTCTTAAAAGATGCCCAAATTGGTGAAGATGCTCAAATTACCGCAGACCTTGGAACACAAAATATGACAGCTGAGAAATCAAGGAAAGCACGACAACAAGCTTCTCGTCAAGCCACGCTAAATTCTCAAGCTGCGAGAGACGAGACAGCTCAACACAATGTATAACAAGATCCAGCCGCACCAAGAGGGAATAGAGGCCAACAGATGCACCTACCCCGACACACCTCGGTACAATCTTGTTAATGATGATGACACCAGGATTACTGGCCCTATAGTATTGACAGCATTTCCTGATGGTACAAAGTTTGATATTACGAGCACTATGATTCAGTTGCTTAACCTGCAGGGATTATTTGCTGGCGATCCCACTGATAATGCAAACTTTCACTTGACAAACATTATGTCGATCTGCATGGCTTACAACCTTCCAGGGGTAGATCATAATGCTATAAGATTGCGGCTTTTTCCATTTTCTCTAACTGGAGAAGCAACACTGTGGCTTATGGAGCTACCTAAAGCTTTGATATTCACATGGCTTGAATTAAGTAATTAGTTTATAGAGAGGTTTTTCCCTCCATCAAGGTTGTTGCAACTAAAGTAGGAGATCTATAATTTCAAGCAACTTCCTATAGAGGTACTGTATGAAACATGGCTTAGGTTCAACAAGAAGCAGGAGAAGGTTCTGAATCATAGAATTCCTTCGGACCATTTGATGGAGATCTTCTACAGAGCATTGAATACAAACACTAAGGCAGTAGTAGATACAGTAACTGGGGGAGCATTCACTAAGAATACTTATGTGGAAGCTTTTGAGATGCTTGATAAGGATACCAAGATGAACATGGCCTGGCACACGAGAGAAGCTGAGAGCTTGGCTAGAACCTATGCAATTGGGAAATACATTGACTATCAAGAATTGTAGGACATTAAATAGGGTTTCACAACCTTACAAACGACTATAGATTTAATTGCAAAACAAGTACTTAATAGTGCTCTAGAGTAGGTGAAGGTTGTAGGTTCACAAGGTAAAGTACCGAGACAAGATAAGTACTACTCCGACGCAGAAGCTGATTATTTGAATAATCAAGTGGTGGGTTTCCAAGCTATTGGACAAGGAAACCAAGGTCAGAACAAGGATCGAGATAATAACAGGGACAGAGATGTAGACTACAATCATTCTAGATATAGAGATAAGAGCAGGGATAGAGATAGTGATTGGAATAAGAGGGATGGCTATAGGAATGATAGAAGTAGTCTGTATGTCCTTACTGGTAATTGTGAATCATGTCCTGAACAACTATCTATTAGAGAGATAAGTAACAAGGTATTGTAAAAACTTAATTCTATGGATGGATGTATGAAGGAGATATGCACTGACCTCTCAGGTATGAGTCAAAATGTAAAGGCTAATTTTGTCGCCATAAAGCAGATTGAGGCACATATGAGCCAAATGTCTACAATCCTAAATCCGCATCAAAAGGGTACTCTCCTAAATAATGTAATTCAAAATCTAAAGAATGATCGATAGTACATGGTTATGACTACCCTAAGTGAGAACCACACTATTGATCCTCCTTTGTTTGTAGTTGTTGATGAGCCCGCTGAGCCTAAAGAAGATGATGCTGAGATCATCGTCAATTCTGAAGGAAAGGGTAGCATTGTAAATCTAAGTTAGAAGAAGGCCACAGATGCAAAAGCAAAGAACAAGGAGGTTTCACAAGTCTTTAAGACCATAACATTGACTCATCCACCTTACCCATATAGATTGAAAAAGGAAGTTGAGGAAGGTAAATTTCAAAAGTTCATCTCCATGTTGAAATAACTTTCAGTCAATATTTCTTTAGTTTAAGCATTGGAGTAGATGCCTGTGTATGAGAAGTTCATGAAGGATCTGATGACAAGTAAGAGAACTTTATGTCTTGAGCCAGCTAATAATTTGCACCATTATAGTGAAATAGTATCCCGTTCTCTGGTGCAGAAAAAGGAAGATCCTGGAGCTTTGACCATTCCTTGCACGATTAGAGTTTTCTACTTTTCCAAAGCATTGTGTGATCTAGGTGCAAGTATTAATCTGATGCCACTAGCAGTGTTCAATCAGTTAGTTTTAGGAGCCCCCAAACTGACTACAATGCGGCTTCTTATGACAGATCACACGATGAAAAGGCCTGTGGGAATTCTCTATGATGTACTTGTGAAAGTTGACACTTTTATGTTCCCTTCAAACTTTGTGATCCTTGACTATGAGGTTGACTTTGAGGTTCCCATCATCTTGGGAAGGTCGTTCCTTGTACCGGACGTGCTTTAGTTGACTTGGAGACTGTCAGATCAAATTCAGACTTAATGATGAGGTACAAACATTCAATGCCTGCCAGTCTATGAAACATCATAATGATATGCGCATAGTATCAGTTATAGATATGGTTGATGAGGATCAACTAATAGTGTATGTTGAAGAGAGACTTAGTGTTAAAGTACTTACAGCTGTTATCATGAATTTTGATGGAGACGATATTGAAGAGTATGATTATATGGTAGAAGGACTTGTAGTAATGGGGTCCTATACTTACGCTCCAAAGAAATTGATTTGGACCTAAAGAATCGACAGACCCACCTTCTAGTCCATCTATTAAGGATCCTCTAGTCTTGGAGCTCAATGCACTACCTTCTCACCTCCAATATGAGTTCTTGAGATAATGACAACTTTCCATTTATTATTGTTGTATACTTAAGTGAATAAAAGGTTGAAGCTCTGGTTTCTATTTTGAGAAATTTCAAGAGGGACATTGGTTGGTCCATTATTGACATCATTGGGATTCCGCCTAGAATTTGCACATATAACATTCAACTAGACCAATATTGCATTCCATGTATTGAGCACCAATGTAGGTTGAATCAACCTATGCAAGAGGTTGTTAAAAAGGAGAACATCAAGTGGATGGATGCAGGTGTGGTTTATCCTATTGCAGAGAGTAAGTGGGTGAGCCCTGTCCAGTGTGTGCCCAAAAAGGGTGGAGTTACTGTAGTACCAAATGCTATGAATGAGTTAATTCTGATGAGGCCAGTCACAGGCTGGTGCATATGCATGGATTATAGGAAGTTGAATGCTTAGACTAAGAAGGATCATTTTCTGATGCCGTTCATGGATAAGATGTTAAACCGTCTTGCTGGTATAGGATGGTATTATATTCTCGATGGTTATTTAGGATACAATCAGATCTCATTTAGTCCTGAAAACAAAAGAAAAGCACTTTCACCTATCCATATGGGACATTTGCTTTCAAGAGGATGTCGTTTGGTTTATGAAATGCACCAGTGATATTTCAGCATTGCATGATATCTATTTTCTCAGACATGGTGGAGGACACTATTGATGTATTTATGGATGACTTTTCAATAATTGGTGACCCTTTTGATGATTATTTGGCTCATCTCAATTGTGTGCTAAAGAGGTGTGAAAAATGCAACTCAGTACTGAATAGGGAGAAGTGTCACTTCATGGTCGAAGAAGGTAGAGTGATTGGCCATCGGATCTCCAAGATGGGTATTCAGGTCGACAAATAAAAGATAGAGGTGATTGAAAAATTGTCTCCACCAGTTTCTATAAAGGTTATTCGATGTTGTTTGGGGCATGCCAGCTTCTATAACAGGTTTATCAAAGACTTCTACAAAATTTCAAATCCCTTGTGCAAGTTATTGGAGAAGGAGGTAAAGTTTGTGTTTGATGACGCATGTCTGAAGGCATTCGAGTACCTTAAGGAAAAGTTGATCTCTACTCCCATTATTATTTCTCCTGATTGGTCTTAGCCTTTTGAGGTTATGTGCGATTCTAGTGGAGTGGCGCTAGGAGTAGTCCGAGGCCAAAGACATAAAAAGATTCTTCATCCCATCTACTATGCTAGCAAAGCACTCAACCCTTCTCAAAAGAACTATAATATGATAGAAAAAGAGTTGCTTGTTGTGGTCTTTGCATTCAGAAAGTTCAGATCATATTTTCTTGGAACTAAGGTTGTTGTGCACACAGACCATGCAACTCTTAGGTACCTTATGGAAAATAAGGATGTTAAGTCGAGAATGATTAGATGGGTGTTGCTTCTACAAGGGTTTGACTTTGAGGTCAAGGACTTGAAGGCCATAAAAAATAAGGTAGCAGATCACTTTTCCAGATTAGAGGAAGAAGCGATGCTAAAGATGAATGATGAACAAGAGATTGATGATTGATTTCCAGATGAGCAAGTGTTGGCTGCCTCCCAAGATCTAAATACATATATGAACTGAAGGGTCGTCCGGCCTCATATGCTAGGGCTCCTGTAGTCTTGCCTACGGCTACATTTGAGCCTATGATTGATCTTTAGGACGATACTAATCCTGAGCTATGTTAGAAGGAACCTAAATAAAGGCTGAGGCACCGGCTAGTCCTTCAGAGCCAAAGAAAAAGAGGAAGAGAAAAGATAAGGACAACCATATAAATGAAGTCCTATTGAGCCCAAAGTCTCAGAAGAAGAAGGATGATAGGGCCGAGAGAAAGAGGAGAAAGCAAGAAGCGGAGGTGCTTAAAGAATCCCTAGTCATCTACCAAATCTGTGTTGATGTTCTTGGTACCGGTGAAGTCTGAGTAACAAAAACATTTGTGTCGTGCCGCGATGTTAAATCAGGGATGCATGGGAGGCAACCCATGAGGGTATTAAAAAGATACCTGCGCCCTTAGGGTTTTCTTTTCTGTGTTCTTTCCCTAAGGACTTTTAATTTCTGTTTAACTGCCATGTTTAAAATAGGATGTGTGTTTGTAGAATTAAAGTAGGAGCTGAATGCAGCCATGGTCTTATTTTAAGAAATTTTGTGAAAATTGAGACCCTCCAAATTTTTGTGCAATAAGTTATTAGGACTGACCTTGATGGATCTTTAAATGACAGCATGTATATAACTGTGATAAGTAGCTTAAGCTAAAGCATAAACTGATAATTAGCTAATCTGTAGTCTAAAAACTCTGCGCCATGTGTGAGTGAGCTACTTAGTAGTTGTTCTTGTTGTACTGTATCAATCTAGAAATTGCCTGGTTGGTCTTGTTGTGGTTGTAGAATGGTTTGATTAGGAGATTATCATAGGCCATTTTTGAATAAGTCCACTTAAGCCAAATGACCTACCAAATGAAATTGATTCCCTTTGATCCCAGAATTTGAGCCTAAGTTAACCCTTTTTGTTATTCGTCTGTCCACCTTCCCTGTTTCCAAAAAACCTTTGTTTTGTCCCTGGTCCATCTTTGGACATTGTGCACCTCAACTTAGGCTAAAAGCCTAAGTTAGGGGTGGCTACTATAAGGGTAAGTAGACAGATTTTGTATGAAAACATCGGGTTATTGCTAAAAAGGAAGATAACGGGTGTGGTTTGTAAACTACAAAAGAAAGAAGAAGAAATAAAAAAGAAAGAAAAAAGATGAATGAAAATAAAAAATGCAATAAAAGCCACACCCAAAGCTTGATAAAAGTGAAAAGGTAACAAAAAAAAAGAATAAGGGAAGAAAACTTTATGGTCTGTAAAGTGGAGAACAAAGAAGTAATTGTAGTGTTAAAGAGGGCATAGTCACTATTTACCCAAATATACCATTCCCATCCCTAAGCCTATATTAAAAGCCTAACATAGTCCTATCGTAATCCTAACCGAACTGTTTGAAAGCCAAGGCATAGAATATAAGGGAAAGCCTATGGTATTGTGCATGTACAACTTGATTTTAATTGCAAGAGTGAACGTATTCCCAGTCCCCATTTATTAAATGCAAATCTGTGTGATCGGGACTTTTTTGTTGTGAGGGCACTAAAGTAGACTGTGATTGCTAATTAATTGGTATGAATGTCTGTTGTGTATGCTATCTTGCTTATGATTATCATGTTGGCATCCATGGATTCGTCTTGTGTTGTTTTGATAACCTTAATATATGCACTAGTTTTGAACTGAAATTGAGTGGGTACTGATTCTATGGATTCAAAAGATGTTTGACCCATGTTGTTGTTGTAGTTCCTAGTTTCCTTTTACTTAATCGTTGTTTTAGTTTTTGTTTTCATTTGTGGCTTGAGGACAAGCAAATATTCTAATTTGAGGGTGTTGATGTGCCATGATTTCACGGCACTTTCGATGCTTAAAACTAAGGATTTTGGGAGTTCTTAAGTGTGTGTTGTTGGATTTGATGTCTTTTATTACATGTATAGGGATTAGTATTTAAAATATAAAAAGATTAAAAAGTTGTAGTTTTATGGGTGAAAATACATGTCCCACGGGCGTGGGATCCACCACGGCCCATGGGAGAAGGCGTCTAAATAGAGCAGAAGATCTTAGAGACAAAATCCTCTCCCAAATCCTTCCACCACAGGCGTCAGTCCAGGCATGGGCCATCACACTTTCCCGTAGGACTAGACTAATGGAACTGTAAAGCAAAGCCATGACCAGACAAGTTGCCATAATGCTGGTGATATACACGATGAGACGTCGTAGAGCCTGTCGGAATGAGCAAGAGGATACTGGAGAAACAAGTTGTTATCTGACAAGATGGCCACAACGGGCATGTCAGTCATGATGCCATGTCGCATTTGCCCATGGAAACAATTTAAAAGTTCTGGAGAAACAATGAGAAGGAAGTCTGATGGTCACCCATGATGACCAGTGGAGTTGCCCATCAAAAGTGCCGCATCCAGCTTTCCTAGATCAGTGAGAATTTGGTCTTTTTTGTCTATAAATACCTTCCCTTTGGTTTAATTTTATTGGTTACTAACATGTTCGACATTGTTACTCAATTGTTCGATATTGTTATGAATTATTTACTTTTTGTGAAACATCATAACACAATTCTTGAGAATTCAAAGATTGTTCTTTATTTATTGAAGTGTTCTTGAGTTTTCAAGATTTTTGGTTTTCTTTACATGTTCTTGTAACTTATGATTATTTTATCTTCATCTAAATCTAGTTATCTTGTTACAACCATGATTAGCTAAACCCACAATTAGGATTGTGGGAACCATGAAGAATTAACGAAGTAGGCAAAGTACTTTGTAATTCTAGGGCGGTGTTTATGCATGTATTGTTCTTCCCATCGCTCTGATTGCTTTTTAACGGTTGCAAATATTTCAAGTCGCCTTATTCTTACTTACCGGACTAAGGAGGTAACGAATGGGAAAAGGGTTGTGTACAATGGAGATTTGAGGCTATCAACCCTCATCTAATAACTTGACCTAGTCCAGGAATAGCTAATCTGGGATCAGGGGTAGGGGTTAGTAAAGAATACACTCACGACAGGACAAAGCTGCGTGGTGAAATTCACCTATCTAGAGGATCAACCATTTAGGTGAACCCAACTTACCGATCTTGCATGGTAAAAACCAAGATAGTTTACTAAGTACAACGCCATAATAAGTTATGATCTCATGGGGAACACTACCCCAGTTGCTTCTCTCATTGATTACAACTCTTAAAAATGTTACTTGTTTGAATTTCAATTACAATTACTACTTGTTACTATAAACCCCCCTTTCATAGAGAAATAAACAACTGAGAGCATGAGTACACATAATTGACCCTAGTCCTACCATATTGCATGTGGGATCGACCTCAACCTATGTTGGGTTATATATTTGATCATAGGCCACTTTCTGATTCTATAAGGAGGTGTAATTTGGGCATATCAAATTTTAACGCCATTGCCGGGGAATACGATTTAGGATTAAGAGAAATTGTGTTTATTTCACTATTAGTCCTTATTTCTTGATTTTACTTTTTCTATTGTTTTTATTTTTTTTCACACGTTGCAGACATGTGCATGCCCAGTATAAGGAGTCAAGGCAATCCCATATTTCCATTCGATCCATAATTCCAACGAACTTTGAGGAATAGGGATAATGAAGGAGTTTTTGAGGCACTTGAACATGCCACAACACGGATGTTGGTCGAAGAACAACAGAGGCAAAAGGACTTAGAAGATGCCCAAATTGCTAAAGATGCTCAAATTACCGCAGACCTTGCACCTCAAAATATGGTAGCTAAGCAAGTAAGGCAAGAACGACAACAAACTTCTCATCAAGCTGCACTAAATCCTCAAGTTAGGAGAGATGATGAAGCTCTATGCAATGTACAATAGGATCCTGTCACACTAAGAGAGAATATAGGCTGACAGATGCACCAACCCTGATACATCTCTCGGCACAATCTTGTTAATGACAATGACACCAGGATGATCGGCCCTATAGTATTGAAAGTGTTGTCAAATGGTAAAAGTTTGATATTACAGGCACTATGATTTAGTTGTTGAACCTACATTAATTATTCGCTGGCAAGCGCACCGATGATGCAAACTTGCACTTGAAAAACTTTACGAGGATCTGCAAGGCTTACAACCTTCCAGGCGTAGATCAGGATCCTATAAGATTGTGGCTCTTTCCATTTTCTCTAACTAGAGAAGAAACACTGTGGATTGCAAAGCTACGTGAAGCTTCGATATTCACATGGCTTGAATTGAGAAATAAGTTTCTAGAGAGGTTTTTCCCTCTATCAAGGATGTTGCAAAAAAAGCAGGAGACCAATAATTTCAAGCATCTTCCCACGGAGGCACTGTATGAAACATATTTTTGGTTCAAGAAGAAGATGAAGCAGGTTCTGACTCACAGAATTCCTTTTGACCATTTGATAGAGATCTTCTACAGAGCATTGAATGCAAGCACTAAGGCAGTAGCAAACATAGTAACCGAGAGAGCATTCATGGAGAATACTTATGTTAAAGCTTCAGAGATGCTTGATAGAGTTACCAAGACAAATAGGGCCTGGAACACGAGAGAAGCAGAGAGCTCAGCCGAAACTTATGATGTTTGGAAATCCATTGACTATCAAGAATTGCAGGACATTAAATAGGGTTTCACAACCTTACAAATAACTGTAGATTTAATTGCAAAACAAGTTCTTAATTGCGGTCTGGAAAAGGTGAAGGTTGTAGGTTCATAAGGTAACGCATCGAGACAGGATGAGTATGACTCTGATGAAGCAGCTAATTATCTGAATGATCAAGTGGAAGGTTTCTGAACTAATGGCCAGGAAAATCAAGGTCGGAATAAAGATCGGGATAATAACAGGGACAGAGATGGCAACTACAATTGGTCTGGATACAAATATAGGAGCAAGGGTAGAGATGTGATTGGAACAAGAGAGATGGATACAGGAATGATAGAAGAGGCTTGTATGTCCTTCTTGGAAATAGCAAATCAGGGTTTGAACAACTATCCATGGGACAGCTGATTAACAAGGTATTGTAAAAGATTGATTCTACATATGAAAGTATGAAGGAGATGCATGTTGACCTCTAAGGTATGAGTTAAAAGGTAGAGGCTAATTTTGTTGCCATAAAGCAGATTGAGATAAAGATGAGCCGAATGTCTACAACCCTAAATTCGCATCAAAAGAGTACTCTCCCAAGTGACAAAATTCAGAATTCAAAGAATGATTAACAGTGCATGGCTGCAACTACCCAAAGTGGGAAATAGACTGTTGATCCTCCTATGCCTGTAGTTGTTGATAAGCTGGCCGACCCTGAAAAAGATGATGCTGAGATCATGGCCAATTCTGAAGAAAAGGGTAGCATTGAAAATTCAAGTGAGAAGAAGGCCACAGATGCCAAAGCAAAGAAAAAGGAGGTTTCACAAGTCTTGAAGCCCATACTAGTGCCTCCTCTACCTTACCCATAGAGATTGAAAAAGAAGGTTGAGGAAGGTAAATTTCACAAGTTCATCTCTATACTGAAACAAATTTCAGTCAATATTCCATTAGTTGAACCATTGGAGAAAATGTTTGGGTATGTAATGTTCATGAAGGATCTAGTGTCAAGGAAGAGAACTATGAGTTTTGAGCCAACTGGTAATTTACACCATTGTAGTGCAATAGCATCCCATTCTTTGGTGCAAAAAAAGGAAGATCCTGGAGCTTTGACCATTCCTTGCACGATTGGAGTTTTATACTTTTCCAAAGCATTGTGTGATCTGGGTGCAAGTATTAATCTGATGCCACTAGCAGTGTTCAATCAGTTAGTTTTAGGATCCCCCAAACTGACTACAATGCGGCTTCTTATGGCAGATCACACAATGAAAAGGCCTGTGGGAATTCTCTATGATGTACTTGTGAAAGTTGACACTTTTATGTTCCCTGCAGGCTTTGTTATCCTTGACTGTGAGGTTGACCTTGAGGTTCCCATCATCTTGGGACACACATTATTTTCCATTGGATGCGCTCAAGTTGACTTGGAGACTGGTCAAATGAAATTCAGACTTAATGATGAGGTAGTAACATTCAATGTTTGTCAGTCTATGAAACATCATGATGACATATATATAGTATCAGTTATATATATGGTTGATGAGGATCAGCTAATAGTCCATGTTTAAGAGATACTTAATATTGAAGCATTTTCAACTGTTATCAAGAATTTTTATGGAGATGATATTGAGGAGTATGATTATATGGTACAATAATTTCCAGGTATGGGTTCCTATACTTACACTCCAAAGAAGCTTGATTTGGACCTCAAGAATCAACAGACACCACTAGCTAGACCATCTTTGAGGAACCTCCAGTCTTGGAGCTTAAAGCACTGCCTTCTCACCTCCGATATGTGTTCTTAGGAGCTAGTGACACCTTGCTAGTCATTATTGTTGAATACTTAAGTAAAGGGAAGGATGAAGCTTTGGTTTCTGTTTTGAGAAAGTTCAAGAGGGCCAATGGTTGGTCCATCGCTAATATCATTGGGATTTCGCCTTGAATTTGCACACATAAAATTTGACTAGACCCAGATTGCATACCGAGTATTGAGCACCAGCATATGTTGAATTATCCTATGGCAGAGGTTTTTAAAAAGGAGATCATCAAGTGGATGGATGTAGGTATGGTTTACCCTATTGCGGATAGGAAGTGGGTGAGCCCTGTTTAGTGTCTGCCTAAAAAGGGTGGAATTATTGTAGTCCTAAATATGAATAATGAGTTGATTCTGATGAGGCCAGTCACATGATAGCGCATATGCATGGATTACAGGAATCTAAATGCTTGAACTAAGAAGGATTATTTTTCGATGCCGTTCATGGATCAGATGTTAAACCCTTGCTGGTATATGATGGTATTGTTTTCTCGATAGTTATTCAGGATATAATCAGATCTCAATTTCTTCTGAAGACTAAGAGAAAACAACTTTCACATGTACATATGGGATATTTTCTTTCATGAGGATGCATTTTGGTTTATGCAATGCACCAGCGACAGTTCAGCGTTGCATGATGTCTAATTTCTCAGACATGGTGGAGGACACTATTGAGGTATTTATGGATGACTTTTCGGTTGTTGGTGACTCTTTTGATGATTTCTTGGCTCATCTCAGTTGTGTGATAAAGAGGTGTGAAAAATGCAACTTAGTACTGAATTGGGAGAAGTGTCACTTTATGGTAAAAGAAGGTATAGTGCTTGTCCTTCAAATGTCCAAGAAGGGAATTAAGGTTGACAAAGCAAAGATAGAGGTGATTGAAAAATTGCCTCCGCCAGTTTTTGTGAAGGGTATTTTATGCTTTTTAAGGCATGTTGGCTTCTATCGCAAGTTTATCAAAGACTTCTCTAAAATTGCAAATCCCTTGTGCATGTTACTGGAGAAGGAGGTGAAGTTTGTGTTTGATGACGCATGTCTGAAGGCATTCGAGTGCCTTAAGGAAAAGTTGATCTCTGCTCCTATTATTATTTCTCTTGATTGGTCTCAGCCTTTTAAGGTTATGTGTGATTCTAGTGGAGTGGCGCAAGGAGAAGTCCTAGGCCAAAGACGCAAAAAGATTTTTCATCCCATATACTACGCTAGCTAATCACTCAACACTGCTCAAAAGAACTATACGGTGAAAGTACAAGAGCTACTTGTTGTGGTCTGTGCATTCAAAAATTTCAGATCATATTTTCTTGGCACTAAGGTGGTTGTGCACACATACCATACAACTCTTAGGTACCTCATGGAAAAGAAGGATGCTAAGTTGAGCTTGATTAGATGGGTGTTGCTGCTACAAGATATTGACTTTGAGTTCAAGGACTGGAAGGGCACATAAAATTAGGTAGCAAATCACTTGTCCAGATTAAAGGAAGAAGTGATGCTGAAGTTGAACGATGAGCAAGAGATTGACGATTGGTTTTCAGACGAGCAAGTGTTGTTTGCCTCCCAAGATCTGATTCGATGGTTTGCTGACTTTGCCAACTATTTGTCAGGTGATGTGGTACCTCCTGATATGTCTTTCTACCAGAGAAGAAAGTTCATGTCTGATGTCAAGAAATTTTCTTGGAGGAGCCATTATTATTTTGTGTGTGTGCTGATACCATGATTCGTAGATATGTGCCTGAAAAAAAGATGATGGAGATACTAGCGGCTTGCCATTCATCCCCTATTTTGGGATATCATAGTGGTGTCCTAACTGCTCATAAGATATTACAATGCGGCTAGTACTGGTTGACCATCTACAAAAATGCCCATGATTTAGCGAAAGCTTACGGTAGGTGTCAAAAGAAAGGAGGCATATCAAGGAGGCATGATCTTCCTCTTACTCATATCCTTGTGATCGAATTGTTTGATGTTTGGGGTATTGACATCATGGGCCCATTTGTGATGTCGAATGGGAACTAGTACATATTGGTGGTTGTTGATTACGTATCTAAGTGGTTGGAGGTGGTTGCATTTCCCAGTAATAAAGGCAAGTGTGTCACAGCGTTCTTGAAAAGAATATCTTCTCCATATTTGGTACACCATGGTTGATTGTCAGTGATAGAGGCTCGCACTTCTACAACAAGTTGTTTCATGCTTTACTTGAGAAGTATGGAGTAAAACACAAGGTTGCAGCCCCTATAATCCCTAGACTAGTGGACAAGTTGAGGTTTCCAACCGAGAGATAAAATCAATCCTGTCTAAAACTGTGAATACAAATAGAATGGATTGATCTTGGCAACTAGATAATGCTTTGTGGGCATACTGACTGCATACAAGACACAAATAGGTATTTCCTACCATATCATCTTGTGTTTGTGAAGGCATGTCATCTACCTGTTGAGATAGACCATAAGGCCATTTGGGAATTGAAGAAGTTAAATCTAGACAGGTCTGCAACATGATTTCAGCAGCTTGGGAAGTTGAATGAGTTAGATGAGTTCCGCCTCAACGCATAAGAGAGTTTGTCCTTGTATAATGAAAATATGAAACTATATCGCGACCGGAAGATTGAAAAGAGAGATTTTCAATCGGGTTATTTTGTCCTGCTTTTCAATTTCACACTTTGCTTGTTTCCTGGAAAACTGAAGTCCAAATGGATTGGGCCATTCAAAGTGGTACAAGTACTTCCATATGGGGCCGTAGAACTCGAAAACCATCAGGGAAAGAGGTTCAAAGCAAATGGGCAGTGGATAAAGGCTTATTTAGGAACCGCAGAGGAGCTGAATGTTGTGGAGGCATGGACCCTTGGTGAATTCATTATAACTAAGAAGCTTGATGAAGTATGAGTAATCAAGTGACCTGTGTAGTGCTGCGGTGTTAAATCAAGCGGTGCTTGGGAGGCAACCCATGAGGAAACTTGATGAAGTCTGAGTAGTCAAGTAACTTGTGTCATGCCACGACGTTAAATAAGGTGCTGCATGGGAGGCAACCCATGAACTAATGTTTGTTTAAATATGGAGCAGTCGATGAGATTGAAAAAGGCTGAAATTGCAGAAAAAGGGGTTTCCACGGGCACCACGATAGGCCATCATAGGTCTCACGCCTGTGGTAATTGGGCGTGCCAACCAAAAGAAATATAAAAACTTGGTCTGTCCCATTCCCACGCCCAATATTATGGGCCATCATGGCTTCGATGAGCATGGGAAATGTGCGTGAAGCCAAGAGAGATTCTGAAAAAGATACTGGATCACTCCCACATCCCGACTTGACAGGATATTGTGACTCTGATGGGCATGGGAATGGATCCTCTGATGCCCAGGTAAGATATTTAGATCGGTACATTGCATGCTCCATGGGTGTCGTGCATCCCATCATCTGGGTCAGTCAACAGGGTCAATTTTTTTAACAAAAATCTTTTAATTTATGACCCGACCCGACCCGAAACCCGTTTCCTCTTTCCCCGTGTCTTGGTTGGTCAGTGCTTGTAAAGGCTTCAGTACAAATCTAATTCCCTATTTGACAGGACGTCGGACCTTCGATGCCCATGGCAAGAGGCTGTGAGAGGACATTATGTCCTTAAAACAAAACTATCTATTTTCGATGACCTGTCCGATAAGATGTCGGACCTCACATGCCCATGGAAATTGGTTGTGGGAGGACAAAAATTCCTGCAATACTTCACTGTCCAATCCCAACACCTTGTACCACAGGCCGTCAGACCTCCCACGCCCATGGGAGGTAGAAAAATTAAGTGTAGCAATTTTTCTGCTTTAAATTTTTGGGTTCAGTTTGCTAATATTGGTTACTTTACGGTACAAATGGCACCATCTACTCTAGTACGACAAGGGGGCACCTGAAAAGCAAAAGAAAAGCTTATCCCTAATTGATAAGACCAATTCGGAGGGCGAGAAGAGCGACTCTGACAACCTCCCCGTTGTTAAGATGGTAAAGAGAAAGCTAGTGGTATCTCTTTCCCTATTTTAAGAGGAAGGTGGTAATGCACTCGAGCAGGAACAAACTACGGCAAAGACTTCCTCCCATTCTGAATAAGTGGAAGAATTATCTTTCGGTCCAGCCAGTTCTAATGTGGAGAGTGACAATGATCCTCCATCGGCTAAAGAAGGACAAGATATAGCTATAAAGTATCCAATGGTAGGGAAATTGAGTGCGAGTTGAGAGATGATGCAAAGTCAGGTTCTGAAAAGAAAAAAAAGGGTGATGCCGAGTCTGAGACAAAAGAAACTATTCCTGAAAAGGAGGCGACCCTACCTACTCAAAAGCAGCCTAGAATTTCCCTTGCTCCCACTTCAAAAGATTTGACTCTGGGAGCAAGCACGGTGGAATGTTAAGGGGTCCAAGAAGATATATGATTATGGGATTGAGGTCACAACAAAGGGGCACCTGAAACGCCCTATTGCAAAGGAGTGACGGATTAAGTCCTTCAAGCTAAAAGAGTTCCCTAAGCTTGAGTAGCATTTATGCCACTATAATATGGGTTAGACAAGAAAGAACCTCCCCGACTATCAGCAAACTATTGTGTGAGAGTTCCATGCTAACTATCAGGTGATACAGGAGAATCGGTGCAGAAAGTGCAAAAAGATTGCTAATTTTCCTACTCTTGAGAGCGTTCTAGTGAGAGGTGTTCTGGTGAACATCTCAGCTGAAAAAATCAACAGGTTCTTGTATGGTCTTGAATATGTCGCTCTTGCATACACCTCATATTATGACCACTACCTCTGAGACAAAACCAACCGGACCAAGTGGTTGGCCAAACTTCTCACTCAGACTGGCACTCCACCTTGGTTGAACCAAGATAAGCCCTATATTACAAATTCATCTCTTAAGTTCGAGGTGAAGTTTTGGTGGGCACTTGTTAGATTCTGGCTTTTGCTGATGGGGAGAGACAATCAGCTCACTATTGAGAGAGCAGTTTTGGTTGCCATCTTGTTATCCAAATACAAGTTGAACTTCAAAAAACTTTTAGCTAAAGAGATACGGGACAGAGTCACCAAAATAAGCTCTTCTTATCCATTTCCCTTCCTTATGACAGAGCTTTGTGAAGATGAGGGGGTGCCTCCGTATTTGGGCATAGATCATGCAGAACATGTGTCCGGACCCATTATATGGAAAGATCCAAAGATGACAACAAAGTGTTGGGTCTAGGCAGCACCTCAAAGGCAACTGAGCCCCGCACCCTCCATAATGCATTTGTGCTACAAGAATATGCTGCACCATACTTGGATGGATTTGCTACTCATTAGGGTATCCTGAATGAGGAGACTCCATCTGTGAGAGCAGAGGTTGCAGTTACTTCAAGATGCCAATGCAGTACTGAGTTGTTGATTCCTCGCCGGGTTGACATCTCTATTCTTGAGATTGGGAAGGTATTTTCCATTTATATCGCACCTCCTTTACAGTAACCGAATCAGTTTACGCCTTCTATTCGGTGAACATTCCCAACATTGTTTAGGAAACTATCAACTTAAAGGAGCATATGAAGAAGTTTGCCCAATAGTTCCATGCTATTGTTGATGCCTCCATTGAAAAATCCATAGCACCGTTTGTCAATATGCATGGACAGATCAACTCATTGGAAAAGAGGATCGATGCTAGGTTAGATGAAATGGGTGCAACTGAGCTGACTGAGATGAAGGGGAAGATTGCGGCGCTGAGGGTAGATGTGGATGAATTGAAGGGTCGTCTGACCTCATATGCTAGGGCTCATGTAGTCTTTCAAAAGGCAACATTTGAGCCTACAATTGATATTTGGGACTATGCTAATCCCGAGCTCTGCCAGAAGGAACCTGAAAAAGAGGCTGAGGCACCGGCTAGTCCTTCAGATCCAAAGAAAAAAAAAGAGAAGAGATAAGAACATCCATACGGATGATGCCCTATTAAGCCCAAAGTTTCAGAAGAAGAAGGATGATAGGTCTAAGAGGGAGAGGAGAAATCAAGAAGCAGAGGTTCTGAAAGAATCACTAGCCACCCACTAGATCCGTGTTGAAGATCTTGGTACCAGTGGCTTAGGAAGTGGTGTTGCGGGCACCACGGAGGATACTTTTTTTGACCCCATCATAGGAGTGAGTGTTGATGTTACTAATAGGGCAGCTGCTACTATTGAGAGGACTATGGGGGTAGCCTCAAGTCTTGAGAAGAATGTGGGCACCAATCCAGCGGGCCTAACTAATACACCTGATGACCGCATTTAGGCACCATAGGTATGTCTTGTATCCCTTTTTCAATTATTTTAGTGCATTGGGGGAATTACACAGCTTTTTAGAGTGGGTGGGGCAACTATGGTCATCTGGTCTTTTGTAGAGTGTTTTGGTGATTTCTGAGTAACCTAAACATTTGCGTTATGTCACGATGTTAAATCAGGCGCTGCATGGGAGGCAACCCATGAGGGTATCAAGAAGATACCCGCGTCCTTAGGGTTTTCTTGCATATGTTCTTTCCCAAAGGACTTTTAATTCTTTTGAACTTGCATGTTTAGAATAGGATGTGTGTTTGTAGAAGTAAATTAGGAATTGAATGCATCCATGGTCTTATTTTGAGAAATTTTGTGAATAATAGAGACCCCTCAATATTTTTATGCAATAAGTTGTTAGGACTGACCTGGATGGATATGTAAATGACAACATGTATATAACTGTTATAAGTATCTTAAGCTAAAGCATGAACTTATAGTTAGCTAATTTGTAGTCTAAACTCTGTGACATGTGTGAGTGAGCTGCTTAGTATTTGTTCTTATTGTACTGTATCAATCTAGAACTTGCCTTGTTGGTCTTGCTGTGGTTGTCGAATGGTTTGGTTAGGAGATGATCATAGGTCATTTTTGAATAAGTCCACTTAATCCAAATGACCTACCAAATGAAATTGACTCTGTTTTATACCTGAATTTGAGCCTAAGTTAACCCTTTTGATGTTAGCCTGTCCACTTTCCCTATTTCCTATAAACCTTTATTTTGGCCCTGGTCCCTCTTTGGATATTGTGCACCTCAACTCAGGCTAAAATCCTATGTTCGGGATGGCTATTGTAAGGGTAAGTAGGAAGATTGGGTATGAAAAGATCGGGTTAGGGCTAAAAAGGAAGATAATGGGTGTGGTTCGTGAGCTACAAAAGAAAGAAGAAAAAATGAAAAAAAAAGTGAATGAAAAGAAAAAATGCAATAAAAGACACACCCAAAGCTTGATAAAACTGAAAAGGTAACAAAAAGGAGAATAAGGGCGGAAAACTTTGAGGTCTGAAAAGTGGAGAACAAATAAGTAATTGTAGTGTAAAGGAGGGTGTAGTCACTATTTATCCAAATATACCATTCCCGCCCCTAAGCCTACATTACAAGCCTAAAGAAGTCCTATAGTAATCATAACCGAACTATTTGAAAGCCAAGGCATAGAAAATAAGGGCAACCTTATGGTATTGTGCATGTACAACTTGATTTTCTTTGTGAGAGTGAGCGGATTCCCAGTCCCTATTTATTAAATACAAATCTGTGTGATCGGGATTCTTTGTTGTGAGTGAACTAGAGTAGACTGTGATTTCTAATTGATAGGTATGAATATCTATTGTGTATGATATCTTGCTCATGAATATCATGTTGTCATCCATGGACCCTTCTTGTATTTTTTTGATAACCTTAATATATGCACTGGTTTTGAACTTAAACTAAGTGGATACTGATTTTGTGGATTGAAAAGATGTTTGAACCATGTTGCTACTATAGTTCCTAGTTTCCTTTTACTTAAGCGTCATGTCAGTTTTTGTTTCTGTTTGTTTCTTGAGGACAAGCAAACATTCTAAGTTGAGGGTGTTTATGTGCCAGGATTTCACGGAACTTTTGACGCTTAAAACTAAGGATTTTGGGAGTTCATAAGTGTGTTTTGTTGGATTTGATGTTGTTTGTTACAGGTACAAGGAAAAGTATTTAAAAGATAAAAAGATCAAAAAGTTGTAGTTTTCTGGGTGAAAAGAAATGCCTCATGGGCATGGGATCCACCATGGCCTGTGGTAGAAGGCTTTTGAATGGAGCAGAAGAACTTAGAGGCAAAATCCTCTCCCACATCCTTCCATGATGGCCGTCCGTCAAGCCTCAGGCCGTCACACTTATCCATGGGACTTGACCAGTGGAATTGTGAAGCAAAGTTAAGACCAGACGAGGTGCCACAATGCTTATGAGAGAAACGTCGGGACATTGTAGAGCCCGTAAGAATGAGCCAGAGGAGATTAGAGAAACAAGTTGCTATCTGACGAGCTAGCCATGATGGGTATGGAAGTCACGATACCCCGTCACCCTTGCCCATGTAAATAAGGTAGAAGGTCTGGATACATAATGAGAAGGATGTTTGACGGGCACCCACGACACCCATCGCACCCACAATGGCCCGTGGGGTTGCCCGTCGGAAGTGTCGAGTCTAACTTTCCTAGATCTGTTACTATTTGGTCATTTTTGTCTATAAATACCTTCCCTTAGGTTTTATTTCGTTGGTTACTCACTTGTTTGACATTGTTACTCAATTGTTCAATATTGTTACAAATTATTTACATTTTGTGAGACATCGTAACACAAATCTAGAGAATTCAAAGATTGTTCTTGATTTATTAAAGTGTTCTTGAGGTTTCAAGATTTCTGGTTTTCTTTACTTGTTCATTTAAGTTATGATCATGATATCTTCTTCTAAATATCGTAATCTTCTTAGAACCATGAGAAGCTAAACCCACAACTAGGGTTGTGGGAACCATGAAGAATTAACGAAGTAGGCAAAGTACTTCGTAATTCTAGGGTGGTATTTATGCATGTATTGTTCTTCCCTTCGCTTTGATTGCTTTTTAACGGTTGCAAATGTTAGAACTCTCCTTATTCTTACTTACCATACCAAAGAGGTAATAAACTAGAAAAGGGTTGTGTACAACAAAGATTTGAGGCTATCAACCATCATCTAAAAGCTTGACCTTGTCGGGAAATAGATAATTTGGGATTAGGGGTAAGGGTTATAAAGCATGCACTCACGACCAGAACAAGGAGCGTGGTGAAATTCACCTATCTAGGGGACCAACCATTTAGGTTAACCTAACTTACTGATTTTGCATGTTAAACACCAATCTAGTTTACTTAGTACAACGCCTCACTAAGTTATGATCGCATGAGGAACACAACCCCAGTCGCTTTTATCATTGATTACAACTCTTAAACGACTTGTTACTATAAACCCCCCTTTCGTAGGGAAATAAATGACTGAGAGCGCGAGTAAACATAATTGACCCTAGTCCTACCATATTCCCTGTGGGATCGACCCCTACCTTCGTTGGGTTCTATATTTGAACATCGACCGCTTTATGCTTATATAAGGAGGTGTAATTTAGGCATATCATATAGCCTCCCAATCCTGCAATAGTGGCATCACTATAGCAGAATACGACCGCTATAGCGGGATAGACCATCTTTGACTCCTGATATAGCAAGAATTTCTCCACTATAGTGGTAGCCCTGTAGGGACCTACCACCCTCTATAGAAGGTGTGGTGAGGCAAGAAATTGGGATTCCTTCTAGTTTTGCCTTTTTCACAATGCACCCTCAAACCATGATATTTCGTACAAACCCTCTTACGTCAAGTTTGATATCGGGAGTTTTAGTTACCCGAATTCACTTCTGAAAAGTCTTATGGATTCCTTATCATCTAAGCTAACATAGAGTCAAGCTAAAATTTATTACATTTACCCGGTCTATTGCTAGATAGCCCTTGACCATACCTTACTCAGATTTTGTCCAAGACTATCCTAGCCTGAAATTTTTAACTTCCCATATTGGAAAAATTCTAACCCAAATTTTTTCATGATTTTCATCACATGTAGTGTTGGAAATGGTCATTATAGAGGTCCTGATAAAGTCTAGAATAAATTCTACACTCATAAGGAAGTGCAAGAGTAGTATCAGTACAAATACAATATACTGGCAGGTATCATAGGCTGACTCAAAATAGTAATAAGTATATCTTATGAATCAAATAAATAGGTAGGTAAGTACATAAAAACATAATTACTAACTCAAAAATCAAGTAGTCACCACGATCATATATTTTACTACAAACATGGACATATCAATGTCAAACAGGCAAGGACATATAGTTATTACAACAGACATATAAAGTCATCTCAGAACTCTGCAATATGAGTAGTGACATTAAAATATATGATCTTATCCAGTGTGATTTTACAGTCATATAGTCTTTGTACCTCATCAGTTAATTTTTTCAGAACTCATAATGATCGCTCATTTGTACACACATGCTAAAGGATCTTATATTGACCAACTATTCAAGACCTATAGATGGCAACTATAAAGATCTATCTTGTCATTAATGAAATTATGTCATAAGTACCCGGCTAGAAAAGTCTCAAAGTTGAGAGTTTGAAAATCTCAGGCTAAAGTGAGCTTAGATAAAAATATAGTGTGTTATACCATAGAGATGATTCATGTGTTGTGTGATGTCGTGTGGTAGTGTATAAATATTTTGGTAACCAACTACCATAGGGTCCTATAAGAAGTTTCAAAACTAAATTCAGGTTCATAGAACTACGGATATAATAGATGCCGCATTAGGGATAATTTGAGTGGTCTATACAATAAAGTATGTTGTGAAATGAGGGTTTAGGATGAGATATTGGTGTTCAAGAACTTTACACTCTCTGCAATGAGAGGGTGCATCATTGTGATGGTACATCATGCTAAATAATCCTCGTAGCAATGACCCATCATGATGAAGAATCCATCTATTGCGATGAGGAAATGAGGCAGAATACCTGCACTTAGTCTGTTTTTTAGAGTTATTCCTCTAATTATTTCACTTTGTTCTACAGCTCTAAAAAGTGGTTTCTCTAAGAAATCTAGGGCTTTATTATTTGAAATATATCATCCATAAAGCTTCTTGATTATTGATTATTAAACTTCCTTAGACCTTCAGGGGAAGGATTAATAGTTGAATTCTTGAGTTTAAGCCCTAGAAGTATGAACTTGGGGAAGAACCCTATGGGTAAATATAAAATCACCTAGAATTGATCCTAGGATTTATATTTGTGTTTCCTAGCATAAAATTGGTAGTTTTTAAAATGATAGGAGTCAATGCAAAACCTTGAGTTCCATAAAGGTGAACCCATTAGGCATAAAAATGTCTAAGAAGGTATGAACTTGGTTAGAAACCTTTGAATATTAATTCTATGAATGCAATGGGACTAGTTAGTGACTGATTAACCTTTGGGGAATGTTGGAAACCTTGTTTTAAAGGTAGAATTATTGGGTTAAATTCCCAGGACCTAGAATAAAGATTTAATAATTAATTACTCATATTATTGTTGTTTATAGACTTTGAGCATTTAAAAGTGTTAAGGAAGGGCAAGACTACTGTGAATTAGCTTGTGGGTATTATTTCTTCACTTGAAGTAGATTATGGTTTTCAATTAGAGTTCAGACTCATCATATTACATGTTATGTGGTAGAACTTTATAACTTGTGATTGGTTTTCGGACATGGTTGAATTATATCTGTTTTGCCTGTTATGCTTGCATGAATAGGCTAGATGAACATGGAGTGATAAGTGAACAAAAAAGGGCTAAGTGTGATTGTGGCATAGGCACTGCATGCATTCATGAGGGGTAGGTCTCAAATCCTTGTTGTAAAGATCTTGAAGTCGATATAGTTGTTATGAATCAGAGACCACGGTGGTATAGTACATTGACACCTAAGGTCCCCTGCAGGTCATGGATAATGGGCCGAAATAAGACCCATAGCATGTGTGTACACTCTTACAGTCTTTTATCTTGAATTGCATTATTAGAATATTTTCCATACTGAACTGGTTGTGAAATGAGATAGGACTAGAGGCACAAATGATATGACTGAAGTTAGATGGAAACAGTGAGGTATGAGATGGTTGTTGAAAGTGATTATCCTTTTCCCTTTTGTAGCGATATTTGAGTGACTTATGAAGTTGAGATTATTGTTATTGAAATGACTTGAAAAGACTATTTGTTTACTGATTATATGCTAAGTGTTGAAGTTCTTTTACTTGTTATATGTTTTTTCTACATTCATGTCTTATTTTGTGTCGGTTTATGATACCTATCAGTGTATATTGTTTTGTACTGATACTACCCTGTGCTCTTCTTTTATTGAGTGCAGACTGTGTTCCAGAGGCTAAGACGCGACCTCGGCTAGAGTAAGAAAGTTGATTATAGATCCAAGGGTGAGCACTACTTATTAGACTGCCATAGATCCTCCGCGAGTTATTGTGTCTCCTTCGAACAATGAAACTCATACTTTTATTGCTTTATATGTTTATTGAATATCTTAGACGATATTTGTTTAGAGTTCTGTACTATGGATTTCAATTCTGGGGGTTATGCTAGTTAACTGTTTCCACATATTCTTTTCATTTATAATAGTATTGAGTTCTTTATGACATAAGTAATGCTTGGTTAGTCTATATCTTTAAAAATTTGCTAAGTGTAAGGCTAAGGTTTAGTTTATTTGGTTCTCCCACCGAAGGGTTAGTATGCGTTCCACTTACAACCCAGTTGGGTCATGACAACAATTTTGGGTCCATGTACCATACTAGATTGGTACCCGATCTTCCACATATCTGCTTGTTTGTAATCTCACATTGTACTCGAGACACTCAACAACAACATAGTATATATATATTAGTCATCCTCTAATCATATCTCACTATGTTCTCACACTTAACTATCTCTCAGGATATCACCAACAAGCACACAAAATATAACAAGTGCACTTCATAATCATATGTCACTTAAAGACAAGCTTCAAAACAATTATTATCTTATATACGAAAGCATTCCAAGCAAAAAACATATTCCACCACAGATTATGTCCAAAGAACAACCAATATGCTTATCAATTAAAAAACGTATATGAGAGACTATATTAAGTCTAACGCCACATAGAATTTGTAACCTACCTCAATGAAGAACTCAATACAAGCAAGCTAAATCATAGGAGACCTTCCTTTCCTCAATGCCTTAGAATGTTCAAAGTCTAAAAACAACAATTACAAGAGTAATTAATCATCTACTCTTTAATCTCAAACTTTGGGAATTCAAAACCACTAGTTCTACCCTTATATGCAGTCTATAAGAATACCGAAAGGTCAATTTATAGTAATCTAGTTCCACAATATCCATATTATCATCAATCATAGAGTTTTTACTCCAATTTTTCGGTTTTAATTAGTGTTTATGCTAAAGGTCCCATTTTTATGAAACTCAAGGTTCCCAATCATGCCAAATCTAGTTTACGAACAACAATTACATGCTAGGAAGTGTTTATCTACACCATAGAAAAATTCTAGATGATTATTACATCTACCCATAGGCTTTCCCATAATTTTTATAAACCTAGGGTTCTAACCCATAAATTCAACCATTACCTTCTTCCTAATAATTCTAGGATGTTAACGGATTACTAGGTATAAGAGATGATGGGGAGAACTTACCCAAGAATAAAATAGCTCTAGCCTTTGAGAAATCTCCTCTTTGAGCTTTGGAATGAAGTTTTGGAGTTTTTGATGTGAAACTCGAAATAAGTGACTTAAACAGGAATTTTGTCTCCCGTCAGTCACTACATCAGACGTTTTCTTACAACATCAGATTTTTTATGGCAAAATTGGGCTCTCTATTGGGAGCCCTAGCGCTTAGTCAAGTTCTGTTATGATGGGACTTTGACTGCTACGTCTATGTCACTGCAACAGAAATCCACCTCTACAATGGTCCTTAACTAGTAACATGGAAAACTGCATAATTGTTCTATTTCAGAACACAACTCTTAAACTTATGACACCATGAAATAATTCCAATGCGGCAACCACTAAAATCACATGCTACAAATTTACTCGTAGTCTCAGAATTTCCTATAGAGGTCTAGATCACTAGGCCACCTCCAAACAAAATTCGACAGCATGAAACACAATACTGCGAATCATAATTTACCACGAGAACACACAGTACCATATTTTAGTCTTAAACCACCCCAAACATGAAATTTTACTTACCCAATTTACTAAGAGAACTCTAAAAAGGCACTTATGGCCCTAACCACCCTATAATGACTAGAAGGATTGTTAGAACAAGTTAAATTTATAGAATATTCATCATTCATTTTAACATTAATATTATTAAAAATAAAAATTAAATTATTTAATGGGTCGATGATTGAATAAAAAAAGATCCTAACAATATAACAATAATTTACTCGATATATGTACTTAATATAAGTATTTTACTTAGTTAAATTCTTACTTACTTGACCTAACTTAGGACCATTAGATATTACCTTTGAATCTCTCTATTTAAGGCTTTCATATGTAACCCCTAGTACAGCGTTGCCAAAATAACCTTTGAAAGTCAACACTATTAAAAAAAATCTCACGACATGTATTCACATCCATATACATAAAAGTATATAAAATAGGGATGTTATCAAACTTTGAGAAAAAGGTCATTTATGCAATCTATTAAGAGTTGGGCTCACCTATGACACTGCCACTATAAATGGTCCCCATTCATGCCATTATTTATTAACAAAAAACATAATTGATTTTGGAACCTTTTTTTACGCGTAGCCAATGTTATGACCCTTCAAGTCATTTTTGCGTTTTTGCCTTCTTTATACTCTTAGAGCTTGTCTATAGCAGCCAAAGTCATTTATGATTCAATGGGACCAGTGATTCAGTGCCCAAGCCATTAGTTTGGTCTTTATGGTCATTGCCCTATTTTAGAGCCTTAACTTTGGAAATTATTTACTTCAGTCAAACGTCCTCGGAATCAAATTCCGATTATTTCGTTAGCTCCGGAGTATGGACTTTGGTCTAGTTAGACCTTTGGTTGGGATCTAAGAGCTTTTCAGCTTGGAATTCTCTCTCATTATGTGTTTTCAGGCCACTTGGGCTTGTGCGGTTGACTTGCGTCAACATCTGGAGAAGACAGACTCAGATGAAAATTATGTCAGTATTGTTAGATTCAGATTTGTCGTGTTTAGGCTAGAGGGACCATTGGTTTGGGTCCCGAGGCTCCGGATATTATTTTGTCCCTTAGGTTATATTTTGAAATAGTTGGCCTAAATGTTGATTTTTGGAGTAAGGCCTACTATTCGTTAAATCGACCTCCAATGGTATTTTTGTCAATTTTTTTGGATCTAAAATGTCGTTTCTAGTTAAATAGCTCAGCTTGTTTTTTTTTGCGGGACCTTGGATGTGTTTCCGAGGATCTATCATGTGAAAATATACCTAAGGTAGGTCGTTGGTTACTGGTGCGGGAAGCAACGTATGCTTGGCCTCCCTGGCGTCTGTTCCCCCTATGCGTTAGCTCCCTGTCCATCCTTGCCCCCTGCACCTCAGCTCCCTGGGCGCCTGCTCCCACTAATTCTTTGTTCCCTTGCCTCCCTGGCCGTCTGTGCCCCATACGCCTTAGCACTATGGCTGCCTGTGCCCCTGGGCCTCAGCGCCTACCCTGGCCCCTGGGCGCTGGCAAGCCTTCCATTTTCTTCTTATATCCTTCTTCTCTAAAATTGATCCTCCATAGACATTAGACACAAAAACATCCACTATTCACCCTTGTTAAATTTTCGATTCTTGATCATTTGTTGGCTTCTTATCCGGTAAGTTCCTCTTTAATTTTCGTAAATTTCCATTTGAATTTCTTCTTTGTTTCTTTAGTTTTTGGACTGTTTTGGGGCCCTTCCCATGGTCCAATTCCGCTCAAATTTTGAGCATACACTCCCGGGAATTTTGGGAACATTGTTGAATTTTTTTGTTTTTGATTTTGGGTTGCGAGGCCCACGGGGATGCTTTTGACCCAGATTTTGACCCGGCTAAACTTTTAGAAATATGGCTACCATTAACTTTGTATTGATGCATAGAATATGTTGTTGATAGTTTGTTTGTTATTTGGGGCTTCTTGGAGTTGTTCGAGCTTAGACAACATTGTTCCAGCAGCCAGTCATCGGATGACAGGTAGGTTATGGATCAACTCTTGTAGACTTAATATATAGGATATAATTGTACTAATTAGAATCCTTGGGTTGGGATTATTAGCTTGGTACTCAAGACCTTGTCCGCTTATTCATGTCCAGTTTATTTTACTTCGATGAATATAGTATTTTTTGTAGTTGATAGTATTACCCTTGTTGTCCTGTGTGACCTTGTCTTTGACTCTAGACCATAAAGGGTGGGTTATTTGGGAATGTACGTGAGTCTCAGACATTGATATTGCAATCATAGGTTTGCTATATGTGTTGTAGAGTGACTGGAGCCTGTGCAAGGCCGATAGGTTGATTGTGAGCGATTGGGCTACTGTTTGTGATTGAGAATGCCATCATCATGCATATAAAGAGGTTTTTCACACGTTTACTACGGTTTTTACTTTGGTCCTACTGTTGTTGGTTTTCTAAACCTTGCATGTCCTCGAGGGCCCATTTTGGGTAAAAATGGTTTAAAAAGGTTTGGAATTGTATTTATGGATCTTTTTAGGGCAAGAGAGAGTTAAAGGAGGATTTTATCACAGTTTTCACACCATACTAGACCTGGTTGAGCTGGGGTGCTAACCATGATTTTATATTTGTTTTGAGACAATCCTAGACTCAGCGAGGCCAAGACTGGACCTATTTTACTACTGGTTTAGACTCGGTTATGTCTTGGCACCCTCGTTGGGGTTTTTGAGACATGATTCACTATTTTATACTCGGATAGGCTCCGAGCATGCATTTTTGAGGTTTTGTTACTGGCTGAGATTCGGATACACTCTGGGTGATTAATTTGAGGTTGTGAGATTAGTATGTGGTCGATGACCTCCATGGACCTTGCCGATCCAGACCAAGGGCTACATTCTGAGTGTGATGGAGGAGGGGTATACGGTGTAGTTGAGGTATACGTGTCGTGTCCTTCCATGGATCCTTCTTGCTACGCTCATGGGAACCAGAGGAGGTACATATTGAGTTACTATTCCACCTAATTTTTCACTAAGTGCATCGTATCATTCATTTGTGTGAGACTCCACCCTTGTTTGCTATTTTTTGAGTGTACGCTCTGGTAGTATGGGATGGCAGAGGGTTTGCCTTCACTTGTATGCGTTCCTCGGGTGTATGGACACTTTTTGGGACTATAGGTAGACTTATTATTATCCTATCACATCTCTGGTACTAATGTTGGTTATATTCGGTTTCTTATTCAAGGTTTCACTTATGGGAGTTATATAGTTTTTTCTCTTGGCTCACTTCATGATAATACATCGATTATTGGTTAGTTGTTCCTACCTTGAACATGTATTATTGGCATGTTTCAGTAGTAGAATTTGGTTTCAATCATGATTAGATTACTTACATCTCTATTTCCCTTCGTTCACTTGAGGTTACCAATATACCTCCTTCTCCTTAAACTCTCTTTATATATTGTTATTGCAAGGACCCCAGGTGTGTTCTTCTTCCTTCACCTGTGTTCTTTGATGTATAGAGTTTTATTAGCTAGCCTAGTATGTTGTTTTCTTCTTGTATCCTTAAGTTCTAGCTTCCGTGTACTTATTTGTCATTTTGGTGACTACTTGTTTCTTTTCTGCTATATTATTGCTTTTATATAATATTTACGCCCAATCGGCCTATGATACCTATTGGGTACTTGTTGCTTAGCAATTGGTGCTCCTACTACACTCTACATCTTTCTAGTGCAAATCCTAGTATGGGCCATCATTGTTGATATTTGGGGACTCGTGTGGGCAGACTTTTGTTCTATCTGAGGCTGAGGGTAAGCTCTTGATGTCCGAGCTTAGCTTTTAGCTCATCCTTTGTATCTTGTACTCATTTTGCTATTCAGAGACACATGTGTAGATATTTGTTTGGATCATTTGTACTCTGTATATTTAGTACCGGCTCTTATACTATGATACTAGGTTGTGGGTTTGGATTAGCTTCCGCTTATGAATTTCTATTACTTATTTCTTTATCTTATTTCCCTTGCTTGCGCTTCTATTATGTTTTTTCTGCTTTGTTGTTAGATAGTAGCCCATTAATAACCTTTCTGGGCTATGGGGATTTGTCCACTTATAGGGAGGTTGTAGGTGTCATCATGATCGAGAAATTGGGTCATGATAGTTTGTATCAGAGCCTAGGTATACAGGTTTCATCGGTATAAGATCCAATATCTAGTAAAGTCCTACAGATCAGGGTGAATACATACGTACGCAATCTTCGGGAGGCTACGATGGCATATTAGGAAGCATAACTATTTTCTTTATTCTATATTGTTCATAGTATACTAGATAATTTCCTAGAAACTCACTTGTTCTAGTTCACTCTTTTATAGATGGCTCGTACGCGGTCTTCGGCATCAGGCGGGGAAGAGCCTTCGACCCCAGCACCCCCGACTCTAGCTAAGGGCTTGGGTGGTCATAGAGGTAGAGGCCGATGACATGGTTGAGGAGTGGCAACTGCTAAAGCTACTAGGATTGAGGTTGAGTTTGCACCCGAGTTAGTCATAGAGTAGCAACCTGTGGAACAAGGGACAACTTAGGTACCACCAAAGTCAACAAAAGTTTCTGTACCAGATTCATCCCCAGCTCCTTCATCAGATATTTAGGGTTTACTTCTTCAATTGTTGGGTATGATTGAGGGTCATCCTTCTGGGGTAGCACAAACATCCTCTCAGGGGGTAGCCATGGGTGTAAAGAGTTCAGGGGAACAACCTGCTACTGCGGCACCCTATGATTAGGTTCTTCTGGGACCTTCTGTTGCACAACCTCTTGCTCCTATCACAGTTATGACAAAGACATAGTAGAAGGATTTGTGTAGATTTTTTAGATTGGAACCACCTAGATGCGTTGGTACCTCTGGTAAGGATCCACATGATTTCATTACTACTTATGAGAAGATGCTATGCCATTTGGGGTTGTTGGAGACTCATGAAGTTAGTTTACTACTTATCAGTTGGATGGCCCAACTATGTTGTGGTGGAGGGACCAGGTTGCTTGTAGACCATCCTCGTCTCCTCCATTGTCTTGGTCAAAGTTTTATGAAGCCTTCATGGCTAAGTTCTTGATAGAGAGCAAAAGGAAGCGTCATAGAGAGAAATTTACCAGACTTATCTAGAGATCCATGATTGTATCTGAGTATATGAATCATTTTCACCAGCTTGGTCTTTTTGGGGTAATGATCATGCCTACTGAGCCCTACACAGTCCATAAATTTGTTTGGGAATTACGGACAGAGCTTAGACAACCATTTGAGATATTGGTTGCCAGTGGTCGATCACTTCAGGCTATCGCAGACTATATACTTACCATAGAGGATTTGCAACGTCATGATCTTGGGGCTGGGGATAAGAGGCCTTGTCATCTGGGTAGCTCCAATGGTTCCCGTTCTGGTGGTAGAGTTTCAGGCCAGTGGGACCAAGGTTATCATCCACAGCATCACCAGGGTTAGACTAGTTGACCAGTTTAGGATTTACTTCAGGCTTCTGGCAGTTCACAGTTTGAGTAGGGTAATAGTAAATAGCATGGTCATAGTGGATAGTACTCGAGGGGTATAACTTCGAGGGAATCAGGTCTTGGTGTCCATATAGGTTCAGCTAGTTCATCTCAATAGGGTGGGCTATCAGGGCTTTGCTATGAGTGTGTTATTATCAGTCACTATGCCAGAGAGTTCTTTCAGCGGGGTAGAACTTGCAATGAGTGTCGGGTTAGTGGTCACTATACTAAAGATTGCCCCCAGTGGGGTACAACTCAACCTATCCATATAGTTCAGCCACCAGCTAGATGAGATGGTGTTTAGGGTCGCGATAGTGCCCCACATGGCAGGGTAGGTGGTAGGGATACTGGTCAGTCAGGTTGAGTTCGTCATCAATTTTATGCGGTCCATAGGAGACTGGAGGTAGACGCCTCAAATATGGTGATCACATGTATAATTTATGTATGATGTCAGTCAGCCTTGGCATTATTTTATCTTGGATCTACTTACTGGTATTTATCTGCCTACTTTATACCTTGTTTGGGGTTGTCTAGTGAGCCTTTATATGTACATGTATTTGTTTTGACCCCAGTAGGAGATTCTTTAGTAGTGGATCAGATTGTGAAATCATGTATGATTTCTATTGGTGATTTGGAAACTTAGGGTGATTTGATGATTTTAAACATGCTACACTTTGATGTGATTATGGGCGTGGACTGATTATCCCCTTACCATGCAGTTTTGGATTTTTATGCCAAGATCGTTACCATAGTCATACTCGGCATATCCTCAGTTATGTGGTAGGGTTCTATTAGCCACGCACCATCTGGGATCATTTCTTTCCTTCGTGCTAGGAAGTTGATTTCTCATGGGTTTTTTGCTTATCTAACATATGTCTGAGATGCTAGGGCTGACACTTTGTCTCCTGAATTGGTTCCTATGGTAAGAGATTTCCTAGATGTGTTTTTTACCTACCTGCTAGGCCTTCCACCTAAGAGAGATATTGATTTTTCTATTGAGTTAGAGACGGGTACCAAGCCCATTTCTATCTCTCTGTATCATATGGCTCTAACTGAGTTGAGAGAGCTTAAGGAGCAGCTCTAGGAATTGTAAGATAAGGGTTTCATTAGGCCGAGTTTGTCGCCTTAGGGTTCTCAAGTTCTGTTTATGAAGAAGAAAGATGAGTTGATGAGGATGTGCATTGATTATAGGCAGCTTAATAAGGTGACTATGAAGAATAGGTATCTGATGCTACACTTAGATGACTTGTTTCATTAGCTTCAGTGTTCTGCCATGTTTTTGAAGATAGGTTTTAGGTCAGGCTACTACCAGTTGAGGATTAGGTTGGAGAACATCCCTAAGACAACATTGAGGATACGTTATGGCCACTACGAGTTCCTGGTGATGTCTTTTGGGTTGACTAATTCCCTAGCAACTTTCATGGAATTGATGCACAGGGTGCTCTTCCCGTACTTGGACTCATTCGTGATAGTTTTAATTAATGGCCTCCTGATATACTCATGGAGTAGAGATGATCATGAGAAACACTTGAGGATTGTGCTCCAGACATTGAGAGATTATTAGCTTTATGCCAAGTTCTCAAAGTTCGAGTTTTGGCTTGAGTCAGTAGTATTCCTAAGACACGTGGTGTCTAAGGATGGGATTAGAGTAGACCCGGGTAAAATATCAGCCATTTATGATTGGCCAAGACATACTACTCCTACAAAGATTTTCAGCTTTGTTGGGATAGCAGGGTACTACAAGAGGTTAGTTGATGGGTTTTACGCCATAGCAACACCTTTGACTAGGCTGACTAGAAAGGATGTCCCATTTCAGTGGTCAGATCAGTATGAGAATAGCTTTTAGAGGCTTAAGGCCTTGTTGACTTCAGCTCCAGTGTTGACTTTGCTAGTTCAGGGTCAGAGCTTCTCGGTATATTATGATGCTTTAGGGGTTGGTCTTTGTTGCATATTAATACAGTAGGGTCGTGTGATAGCATATGCATAGAGATAAATGAATTTTCACGAGTGCAACTACCTCAGTCATGACTTGGAGTTGGCTGCGGTAGTCTTTATGCTCATGATTTGGAGGAACTACTTATATGGGGTTCATTGTGAGGTATTCACCAATCACCATAGTCTTAAGAATATCATGAGCCAGCGAGAGCTAAACTTGAGGCAGCGTAAATGAATTGAGTTACTGAAGCACTATGACTTCACCATTCTATATCATCCAAGCAAGGCAAATGTTGTAGTAGATGCCTTGAATCAAAAGGTGGTGAGTATGGGTAGCGTAGCTTCACTTTCAGTTTTAGAGCGACTGTTCGCCTTGGACATCTAGTCCTTGGTTAACCGTTTAGTTAGGCTTGACATATCGGATCCTAGTAGAGTTCTCGCTAGTGTTTCGGTTCATTCTACCTTGGTTGATCAGATTCAAAGCTGTCAGTTTGAGGATCAACAGTTGTGTTACCTTTGTGATCAGTTTGTTTGGGGTGGGGCCATCTAGGTTACTCTAGATTCATATAGTATTCTGATGTTTGACAGTCATCTTTGTGTTCCGAGGGTTAGGGAGTTGATTAAGTTGATTTTTTGTAAGGCACATTATTTTAGATATTCGATCCATCCTAACACAGCCTAGATGTATAGAGATTTGGCACAGCTCTATTTATGGAGTTGTATGAAGAGGGACGTAGCGGAGTTTGTTTCTCGGTTCTTGAACTATCAGCAGGTTCAGTTCGAGGACATGAGACCTAGTGGTTTGATGTAGTGACTTCCCATTACTTAGTAGAAGTGGGAAGGGATCACTATGAACTTCGTATTTTGATTGCCTCGTACTTCTAGGGGTTTTTACTCCATTTGGGTAATTATTGATTGGCTGACTAAGTCAGTGCAAATTTTTCCAGTTTAGACTACCTACAGTGCAGAGAGGTTAGCTTAGATCTACCTTCGTGAGGTTGTTCGGTTACACCGGGACCCAGCTTCTATCATTTCAGACCGCGACACTCAGTTCACATCTCAGATTTTGAGGTCTATTCTGCATGATTTGGGTACATAGGTTCAACTTAGTACTGCATTCCACCCTGAGATAAATGGCAAGTCCGAGAGGAGTATTCAGGTCCTGGAGGATATGCTTCGGGCCTGTGTTCTCGACTTTTGAGGTTTTTGGGATCAGTTTATGCCTTTGGCCGAGTTTGCTTATAATAATAGTTTTCATTCGAGTATTGGCATGGCACCTTTCAAGGCTTTGTATGGTAGGCATTACGAATTGCCAATTAGTTGGTTTGATGGTTTAAAATCTAGTCCACAGAGTACAGATTTGCTTCGTGATTCCTTAGACAGAGTTTGAGTGATTCAAGATAGATTTTGGGTATCCCATAGTAGGCAGAAGAGTTACGTTGATTTTATACTTTGTTTCTTAGAGTTTAGTGTTGGTGACTTAGTGTTCCTCCATCTATCTTCCATAAAAGGCGTGATGAGATTTGGTAGGTGGGGAATGCTTAGCCCCAAGCACATTGGCCCATCTGAGATTCTCTAGAGGGTTGGTAGTGTTGCCTATCAGTTAGCTTTGCCTCAGATGTTTTAAGAGATGCACCTAGTTTTCCATATATTGATGTTGCGGTGGTATGTTCTAGATGAGTCTCATGTGTTGCAGTGGGATTTGGTTCAGTTGGATGAGATTTTAGACTTTGTTGAGGAGCAGGTAGCTATTTTTTCAAAAGATGTTACGAGATTGAGATCTAGGGAGATTCCGGTTGTTAAGGTTCAGTGGAGGCAACACCCAGTTGAGGAGGCTACTTGAAAGACCGAGAGAGACATACAGGCTCAGTATCCGCAACTGTTTGAGCCTTCAGGTACTTTCTTTTCTTGACTTTCGCGGATAAAAGTACTTTTTAGTAGTGGATGATATAATGACCATTCTAGTCATTTTTGCATTTTTGCCTTCTTTGTACTCTTGGAGCTTGTCTATAGCGGCCCAAGTCATTTATGACTCGCTGGGACCAGTGATTCGGCGCCTAGGCCGTTAGATTGGTCTTTATGATTGTTTCTCAATTTTAGAACCTTAACATTTGAAACTATTTACTTTAGTCAATGTTCTTGGTAAACATGCTCGGAATTGAATTTTGACAGTGTGTTAGCTCCAAAGCATGAACTTTGGTTTAGTTGGACCTTTTGTCGGGATCCGAGAGCTTTTTAGCTTGGGATTCTCTCTCATTTTGTTGTTTCAAACAAGTTGGGCTTATGTGGTTGACTTGGGTCAACATCTGGAGAAGACAGATTCAGATGGAAATTTTATTAGCGTTGTTAGCTCAAGAATCGAGTTTAGGCTAGAGGTATCATTTGTTCGTGTCCGAGTCTCTGGACTTGATTTTGGCCCTTAGGTTCTATTTTGAAATAGTTGGCCTAAATGTTGATTTTGGGCATGGGGACTGCCATTCATTAAATCGACCTCTGATGGGTATTTTGTTGATTCTGTTGGATCCAAAATGTCATTTCTAGATGAATAGCTTAGCTTGTTTGTATTCGCGGGACCCCAGATGCATTCACGGGGGTCTATCATGTGAAAATTAGCCTAAGGTTTGTTGCTGGTTGCTGGTTTGGCTAGCAGCGTGCGCCTCGCCTCCCTGGCGCTTGTGCTCCTTACGCCTCAGCGCCCGGTCCTCCATGGCCTCTTGTTCCTTTTTCTCCTCAGTGCCCTGTGCGCCTATGCCCTTGGGCCTCACTCCCCACCCTGGCCCCTGGGCGCTAGAAGCTTAAATAGCTCGCCACCCTTCTATTTTCATTTTACATCCTTTTTCTCTAAAATCGTTTCTCCATAGAAATTAGACACCAAAACCTCCATTAACCACCCTTGTTCATTCCTAAAGCTTTGAGGCTTGTATATTTTTTATTCTTGATCATTTGTTGGCTTCTTATCCGGTAAGTTTATCTTAAATTTTCGTAAATTTCCATTTGAATTCCCTCTTTGTTTCCTGAGTTTCTAGACTTTTTTAGGGCCTTTCCCATGGTCTAATTCCGCTCAAATTTTGAGCATGCGCTTTTTGGAATGTTGGAAACATTGTTATATTTTTCAATTTTGGTTTTGGGCTGCAGGGTCCATGCGCCTGCTTTTGACATAGATTTTGACTTTGCTAAAGGGTACTGTTAGCTTTGTATTGATACATAGAATATGTTGCTGATAGTTTTTTCGTGATTTGTGGCTTCTTGGAGCTGTTCGAGCTTAAACGACGACGTTCCAGCAGCTAGTCGTTGGACAATAGGTAGGTTATGATTTAACTCTTGTAGACTTTGAATATATAGGATATGATTGTACTAATTAGTATCCTTGGCTTGGTTTTATTAGCTTGGTACCCCTGACCTTGCCCGCTTATTCATGTCTGATTTGCTTTACTCTAATGATTGTAGTATTCATTGTAGTTAATAGTATCACCCTTGTGGTCATGTATCGCCCTTGTCTTTGACTCTGGACTATAGGTGGTAGGTTCTTTGGGAATGTTTGTGAGTCTCAAATATCGATATTGTGATCATAGACTGGTTATATGCGTTGTAGAGAAATTGGAGCCCATGCTGGGCCGATAGGTTGATTGTGAAACGTTGGGCTACTATTTGTTATTGAGCATGCTATTATCATGCATATAAAGAGGTTTTTCACATGTTTTACTATTGTTTTGGATTTGGGCCTACTATTGTTGGTTTTCTAAATTTTGCATTGCCCCGAGGGACCATTTTGGGTAAAAATAGTTATATAAGGTTTGGAATTGTTTTCATGGATCTTCTTGGGGAAAGAAAGAGTTAAAGGAGGATTTTATCACAGTTTACGCACTATACTAGACCTAGTTGAGTCGGGGTGCTAACCATGCTTTTCTATTGGTTTTGAGATGATACTAGACTCGGCGGGGCCGAGCACTAGACCTTTTTTACTATTGTTTTAGACTCGGTTATGTCTGGGCACCCTTATTGGGGTTTTTGAGACATGATTCATTATTTTAGTCCCGGATAGGCTCCGTGCATACATTTTTGAGGTTTTGTTACAGGTTGAGATTTGGATACACTCTAGATGATTATTTTGAGGTTGTGAGATTAGTATGTGGTTGAGGACCTCCATGGACCTTGCCGATCCAGACCAGGGGCTACGTGCTGAGTGTGCTAGAGGATGGGTATACGGTGTAGTTGAGGTATACGGGTCCTGTCCTTCCATGGATCCTTCATGCTAGGCCCATGGACACAATAAGAGGTATATATAGAGTTATTTTGTGAGACTCCATCCTTGTTTATTGAGTGTATGCTCTGGTAGTATGGGATGCTGGAGGGTTTATCTTTCCTTTTATGCGTTCCTCGGGTGTATGGGCTCCCGTTGGGACTGTAGGTAGAATTATAATTATCCTATCGCATCTCTGGTACTTATGTGGGTTATATTCACTTTCTTATCTGAGGTTTCACATATGAGAGTTATATAGTGTTTGCTCTTGGTTTACTTCATGATAATACTTGGATATTGGCTAGTTGTTCCTACCTTGAAGGTGTATTATTGGCATGTTTTAGTTGTAGAATTGGGTTTCAAGCATGATTTGATTATTTGCTTCTCTCCTTCCCTTCTTTTATTTGAGATTGCCGGTATACCGCCTTCCGCTTAAACTCTCTTTATATCATGTTATTGTAAGGAACACATGTCACTCCTCGAGCCTACACCCTGGATGTAACACGGGACCTGAGACCACAAGTGATCCCAAGATAACCCTTCTTGCTGGCATATTTCATGAGCAACTAAATAAAAATAGATAAACTGAAAAATATTATGCGGAAGCTGAAATATATGATGAGCTCTTGAAGAGTATTGTAATAAATTGACATTTTATAAACTGAACTACAACTCATTTGAATAATGATACAACTAACTGACTAACTACCTATAAAGCCTCTACTAACAATGACTATGGTTAGACGGGACATGACCCCCAACAATCTTTAATCAATGTATAACAACCGAAATAACCTCTATAACTACTAACTGATTAGGGTTCCCAGAGAAAAAGAACTCGTTCCTTGCTGACTGGAAGATGTGATCTGTCTTACTATGATCCTGGTAGCTAGCAGTAAAACCTGCATCATCAAAAGGATGCATCACAAAAAGGTATGTGATCAGTACTTTGAATGTACTGAGAATGTGAGATAGTGCACTAACTTTGGAAACATGTATATACTAGAAGCATAACTGAAAGCTGGACCAAGTATGGATATCTGAGAATGCATAAGTCAACGCTATAAAACATAGGCTCTTTTACTGAAGAGTATAAAATGTTTCTGAGATGTACACTGTGAGATACATAGACTATGAGATAACTAAGCATGCTTAAAATACTGATGAGCTGTTTAAAAACTGTAAGTTGAATCTGTAGTACTCAGGCCCAAACATAATATGCATAAAATCTGAAATGCAAGGATATTTTTTAAAATGTAATTTAAAAGTTATAAAACTGAACTGAGGGCCGAGTACATAACTACTGAGTCTATTTCTGTGGGAGAGTTTGTTAACTGACATAAACCATGTTAGCTAAATGTGGAGTCCGATGTATACGCCTCATCGAAAGGACCCAATATACCTTGCAAGGCTATAAAGGCATGACTGATGTGATCACTAGTTCTTAGGCCCAACTGATCGGCTAAAAAACATGCGGTGGCATGTAGTTCTCGAACTTTAGTTACGCTGAACCTTAGTCCAACTCGGTGCTAAATACTACTCCCAAAATGAATGATGATAGCTCATTTAAAACTGATGTTCTGCAATGCTACATCATAACCTAATTAATCTAGATGATTTCTGAAACACTGTATAACTGAAAACTATTCATAAAGCATGTGAACATATCAAGATGTCATACTAATCATGAAGCTTACTGATTTCATAATCATTGATGGCATATTTTGATACCATGCTAATCACAAGACCTACTAAGATCATCATCATTGATGGCATATGTTGAAAGTTCATATTTAAAATATATTCTTGTAAAACATACTGAAGGTAAACTGAAGCCTGCTAAATCATGCATAGTTCTTTCTTACTAAAATAACTGGATTGAAAATCATGCATACTTATGTAGACTGAATGCTGACAATCTGAGTTGAGCTCTGAAGAAAAGGTTAACTCATGAGATGTTTCGAAGAGAAGTTGTAGACTGAAAACTGACTAATTTCATGCTTGAAAAGTAATTTAGGTCAAATTTTGAAGAAAACTCATTCTCATGAAAATACTACAATTCCAGGCTAAATTCTTGATTTTCTTAAAATTCTGGTAAAAGCTCATGCAAATCACTGAAAACATGGTGAAAATCTTCTAAAATAAGATTTAAATCATGTAGAAATCATAAGGACTGAATTCTGTAAAATTTAGCATGATTAGGTAAGAACCCTAGTTTCACAACTTTATAAATCATATGAAAATCTGAAACTTAAGGAATACGGGCGAACTAAACCCTTACTGAATACCCACATACCTGAAAGAGAGACCCTCGTTGAAATCTTTAGGTTTGGAGCCTGAAGTTGAAGACTAACTTGGATGAAGAATGATCAAGAAATCTCTTCTTAAAGTTCTTGAATTCGTTTCTTGAAATCCTATGGTCAAGGGTTAGGATTTCTATCAATAAATTTGCAATTTGATGGCAGAATTTGATTTGGAAAATTTGAAATCCTTAGAGAAGGACTTTCCTTGATTAAGGAGGAGGAGAGAAAACACATTCTAGGTCTGAAATAATGGTAAAAGAATGAAGAAAAATGGACTAAAACCAACTTAAAAAGGTCCTCGTCGGCCCATATGCAATTTGGCATGCGGTCGCACGTGAGGATCCGTGGGTCGCATGTGATTCGCACTTGATTCCAGAAAGTTGGCAAAATTTACCCAATGTGTGTTTGGACGTGCGATTCACACATGAGGTTTCGCGTTTCACATGTCATTTCGCACCCAATTTCTAGACTTTCAGTTAAAACTGAATTGGTCATAATGTCTTACTCCGGACTCGTATTAAAGCACGGTTAGTGGCGTTGGAAAGAAGACTCAAAGGCCTTTAATTTGGTGGGTACTAGGCCACCTAACTCTTTATATTCTAGGAGTTATGATTGTTTGAATTTGACCCTAGTTTAGTCTTACATGAAAACTTCTTTGGTTGAGGTGCTTTCAACTTAACTTGTTGATAGGAGTTCCTTATGAACATGATTCGCATAGAAAACTCTTCCCACACTAGGGAATGGATCATCACTCCAATAGAAGGTGGTTTGGGTTTTAACTTAGAATTTTTGGGGTGTTACAATATATCCCCCTTGGGATCATTCGTCCTCGAATGAAGACTAACTAGGTTGGGGTTGTGGGGAGATAGTTAGAATCCCACTGACTTAGTTCTAAAAGCTGGAATGCTGACATGGTAACTGATTTCTGATTGAAATTTGAACTGAGCTGAATTTGTGAGACTTGTATGCATACTGGGAGCATAAGAACACTGATAGAATCTGAAACTGAATATCCAACATGATAATTAGTCTGTGCTGAGAGTAGGGACTCAGCTGAAACTTATTGAGAATGAACGCCTTCTTAGAATTCTCTATTAAGTGAAAGGAACATAAAACTGAGAGGAGTTGCTATACGAGAAAACTATCCTCTTCTAAACTGAATTTACTACCATGGACTAAACTAAATGTAGGGCCTTTTGGCCTTATGAATGATTACCGACAGGTCTGAACTGATCTGATATGAGGGGTCTGTTATCTTGCTAGCTGAAGCTGCTTGACATAAGGTATGAACACCCTTGGCAAAGAATAAGAACAAGACTATTCCCGCCTTAAACAGTACGGCCGACCACCTTTAAGCTTAGGAACACCTTTTTAACTATGCTAAACTAAAATTCTCACTTGTGCACACATAAATGCTGAGGTCTGAGTCTAAACACCTTCTTTCATCACGTTCAAGCCTATATCGACTGAGTCTCTTGCATCTAGAATTATCTCCCAAGAATGATATTCCTTCTTATCACAAAATTCAACTAACCTTGAGCTCTTAATTAATGGGTCACTAGTCGCGCAAAAAAAAGGCCCACATATATCTCATCAAGACATTAAAGCCTATTACTATGATCATCTTATGATTTCTTTGCAACTGACACTATCTGAGACTTTTATCCTCTTCCCTAGAATATCTAGAAGCTGCAACTTCAAGAACTTCTACAAAGAGACATAAAAAAATTCCTCATCTAACTATTACACATGAATGATCCTTACCTCACAACTCATCCAAACCTACAAGCTAAAGTGGAACCAGTAAACCAAAAAGGAAAAATCTACTACTTCCCATCTACGCTACTACTTAGATCTCTCAACTAACACCCATGATAACACAAGCCAATATCACAGAAGGAGTAAAGTAGGATCATGAGCATCACGTATAAAAGAATACTGATCAGTCTTGACTTACACATAGTGTGATCTAGCCACTCAAAATGAGGTCTGAGAAGTTCAAGGGCCTGCATGTCTATCATTCTAGACATATGAAGCATTGTTAGAATAAGGAAATCATAAGCACAAACTGTTCAAGAAATCTGGTCTGAGCATTTACATGATGTAACATGGTTTCACTATCCATCAAGGCATATCTTGAAGACTGGACTGAGTACATAGAATTGAGCATACTGTGAGGCATGAGTTTACATAAATAACTAGTCTCATGGCATAAAGCTGGGATTTATAGAATCGTAGAGTAAGACTAGAATCGATGTCTGGAGCAATTTCTGTTTATTTTATGAGCTGAGCATGAACGTGAATATGTATGGAATGCATGAATTTAGCCACGAGTATGACATAAATACATCTGAGTATAGTGTCATCTTGACTGAGGTACTAGGAAATCTTCTAGAATAAGAATGGATCAATATACCATCATATCTCTTACTAGAATTCTATACTAGTTGAGTTGCAAGACTCTTCTTGGTTCCTTATTCTATCATCTCCCCCTTAGCTTTAGAGTCACCCTTGTAAGGCTGTGGATATCTCTCCCAAACAAGTCTATAATCAACTAACCATGGTAAGGTTGGAATATCACTGTAGTCCTGGATGCTAAACTTTCCCTGATAGGTTGTAACTGAAGATGTTATACCCTTGCTAGGTCTGCTTCTGAGGCATCTCTTAGCTTTATCTTTAACCTTAAGACTATCATTAGAGGACTCATACTCATACTGGCGCACCTAACCACTTCTTCCAACACTTAGAATTCTGGCCTTTGCTTATTCATCTACTAGAATCACATCTCTAAGTTCAAATCCACCCAAATCAATTGAATTAAAACCTTACAAAGAAACTCAACATCGTCTATCTGTAATCTCGTGAATTCATTTATGAGAATACCATATAATATACACCTACCCTTCTCCCTAATTAGCAACTTGAGAATTCTAAACTATTCACACATAGCACCATATAATATTTGAACACCATGCCACAACATACTATTCTAGATACACATCTACCCTCCTACCATTAAGGGATATTCTTCACCTAATTCATATATGCTCTAAGATGACTATGGCTATAGACTTCCGTTCATCGGTATTCCAATCTTATGGTTATTATACTTCTGAATTCATACACTTAGCTCTAGGGTAATTTTTCTACTTATCGCCCATAACATATCAATTTACACTAACTCTTGAGCACTGTACGACCCAAATTCTTAGAGAACCATACTTTTTGGCTAAGGTATCATTTGTAGTAATGTTTCTTAAAAGGGGTCTAAGAGCACATCCTGCTATAGGCTCAGCTGCACGAGTGAAAGAGAGTACATGCTTTTGAATCAATAGACTTAATTCACTAGTGGGCTCCTCTCAAGACCTTATGCAATCTTTTAACTTTCCGATGACTCTATCTAAGATCATTTCACTGATAGGAATTTGAACTTAACTGTTTACAGCACCTTAAAGATGAGGAATGATTGGAGGAATTGGATTAATGCATGAATCTGCAAAAGTTTCCTAAGAAACAGTTTTACTGCACAGTCTGGAGTATGAAATAAGGGGAACATTTCCTAATTGCCCTGTAGCCGCTCGAAGAAACGTATAGACGTCTCCGTACCATTTTGCAAGACTCTACTAGACACGGCTTAATAGACACCCTAGGAAACGTAAAATCTGTTCTCTGATCCCAAGTTTGTCACGCCCTGAGCCTACACCCTTGATATAACACGGGACCGGAGACTACAAGTGATCCCAAGATAACCCTTCTTGCTGGCATATTTCATGAGCAACTAAATAAAAAAAGATAAACTGAAAAATATTATGCGGAAGCTAAAATATATGATGATCTCTTAAAGAGTACTGTAATAAATTGATGTTTTATAAACTAAACTACAACTCATTTGAATAATGATACAACTAACTGACTGACTGCCTATTAAGCCTCTACTAACATTGACTATGGTTAGCCATGACATGACCCCCAACAATCTTTAATCAATGTATAACAGCTAAAATAACCTCTATAACTACTTACTGATTGGAGTTCCCGGAGAAAAAGAACTCGTTCCTTGCTGACTGGAAGCTGCGATTTGTCTGAGTATGATCCTGATAGCTAGCACTAAAACCTGCATCATCAAAAGGATGTAGCACAAAAAGGTATGCGATTAGTACTTTGAATGTACTGAGCATGTGAGATAATGCACTAACTTTGAAAACATGAGAACATATGTATATACTAGAAACATAACTAAAAGATGGACCAAGTATAGATATTTGAGAATGCATAAGTCAACACCATAAAAAACATAGGCTCTTTTACTGAAGAGTATAAAATATTTCTGAGTTGTAAACTGTGAGATACATAGACTATGAGATAACTAAGCATGCTTAAAATACTGATGAGTTGTTTAAAAACTGTAAGTTGAATCTGTAGTACTCAGGCCCAAACATAATATGCATAAAATATGAAATGCAAGGATATTCTGAAAAATGTAATTTAAAAGTTGTAATACTGAACTGAGGGCCTAGTACATAACTACTGAGTCTATTTCTATGGGAGAGTTTGTTAACTGACATAAACCATGTGAGGTAAATGTAGAGTTCGATGTATACGCCCCATCGAGAGGACCCAATATACCTTGCCAGGGTATAAAGGCATGGCTAATGTGATCACTAGTTCTGACGCCCAATTGAGGGGTTAAATAACCTGTGGTGGCACGTAGTTCTTGGAATTTAGGTACACTGAACCTTAGTCCAACTCGGTGCTAAGTACTACTCCCAAACTGAATGTTGATAGCTCATTTAAAACTGATGTTCTACAATGCGACATCTTAACCAAATTAATTTAGATGATTTCTGAAACACTGTATAACTGAAAACTATTCATAAAGCATGTGGACATATCTAGATGTAATATGAATCATGAAGCTTACTTAGTTCATAATCATTGATGGCATATCTTGATACCATGCTAATCACAAGACCTACTAAGTTCATCATCATTGATGGCATTTGTTGAAAGTCCATATTTAAAATATATTCTTGTAAAACATATTGAAGGTAAACTGAAGCCTGCTAAATCATGCATAGTTCTTTCTTACTAAATTAACTGTATTGAAAATCATGCATACTTATGTAGATTGAATGCTGAAAATTTGAGCTGAGCTCTGAAGGAGAAGTTAACTCATGAGAAGTTTCAAAGAGAAGTTGTAGACTAAAAACTGACTAATTTCATGTTTGAAAAGTAATTTAGTTCAAGTTCTGAAGAAAACTCACTCTCATGAAAATACTATAATTCCAGGCTAAATTCTTGATTTCTTAAAATTCTTGTAAAAGCTCATGCAAGTCACTGAAAATATGGTGAAAATCTTCTTAAATAAGATACAAATAATATAGAAATAATAAGGACTGAATTTCATAAAATTTAGCATGATTAGGTAAGAACTCTAGTTTCACAACTTGTAAAATCATATGAAAATCTGAAACATTGGGCATAAGGGTGAACTAAACCCTTACTGAATACCCATATACCTGAAAGCGAGACCCTTGTTGAAATATTTGGGTTTGGATCCTTAAATTGAAGAACCCTAACTTGGATGAAGAATAATCAAGAAATCTCTTCTTTAAGTTCTTGAATTCGTTTCTTGAAATCCTATGGTCAAGGGTTAGGATTTCGATCAATAATTTTGAAATTTGATGGCGGAATTTGATTTGGAAAATCTGAAATCCTTAGCGAAGGACTTTCCTTTATGAAGGAGGAGGATAGGAGGAGAGAAAACATGTTTTAGGTCTGAAAGAATGGTAAAAGAATGAAGAAAAAAGGATTAAAACTGACTTAAAAAGGTCCTCGTCAGCCCATATGCGATTTGACATGCGGCAGCACATGAGGATTCGCGGGTCGCATGTGATTCACACCATCTTCCAGAAAGTTGGAAAAATTCCCCCGATGTTCGTTTGGACGCGCGATTCGCACATAGGGTTACGCACTTCGCATGTCAGTTTGCACCTAATTTCCACACTTTCAATTAAAACTAAAATGGTAATAACTTCTTACTCTAGACTCGTATTAAAGCACGGTCAGTGGAGTTGGAAAGAAGACTCAAAGGCCATTAATTTGGTGGGTACTAGGCCACCTAACCCTTTATATTCTAGGAGTTATGACTTTTTGAAGTTGACCATAGTTTAGTCGTACATGAAAACTTCTTTGGTTGAGGTGCTTTCGACTTAACTTGTTGATAGGAGTTTCTTATGAACATGATTTGCATTCAAAACTCTTCCCACACTAGGGAATGGATCATGACTCTTATAGAAGGTGGTTTGGGTTTTAACTTAGAATTTTTAGGGTATTACACCCCAGGTGTGTTCTTCTTCCTTCACCTCTGTTCTGTGATATATATATTTCTATTAGCTAGCCTAGCATGTAAATTTTCTTTTTGTATCTTATTGTGCTAGATTCTGTGTACTTATTTGTCATTTTTCTGACTTCTTGTTTCTTTTCTGCTATATTATTGCTTTTATATCTTATATGCGCCCAGTCGGTGTATGATACCTACTGGGTACCCGTTGCTTCGAAATTGGTGCTCATACTACACTATGCATCTTTATGGTGCAGATTCTAGTGTGGGTCATCACCGTTGATCTGTGGAAACTCGTGCAGGCTGACTTTTTGACTATCTGAAGCTGAGGGTGAGCTCTTGATGACTGGGCTAAGCTTTTAACTCATCCTTTGTATCTTGTACTCTTTTTTCAATTCAGAGACAGATGTGTATATATTCTTTTTGATCTTTTGCACCCTGTATATTTAGTACCAGCTCTTATACTATGATACCAAGGCATGGGTTTGGTTTATCTTCCGCTTATGCATTTATGTTGGTTATTTCTTTGTCTTATTTCCCTTGCTTTTGTTTATATTATGCTTCTTTCGCTTGCTTGTTAGACAGTAGCCCATTACAAACTGTTATGGGCTATGGGTATTGGTCGGCCTACAAGGGTTTGTAGGTGATATCATGACCGAGAAATCAGGTCATGACAGCCAATGATGAAAGGGTCCACATCACTAATTAAATAATCCAAATTTTAAAAGATCCACCTAAATTAAAATACCAACGCAAATTCAATTTACCCAACCCACATCTCCTTTAATCTAAACACTAGCCAGCTCCCTTTGTCCTCTTCACTGGTTCAACAAAGAGTTCCTAGCTCCGGTGAATCATAGAAACCAATGACGCAACACAACCCCTTCCCCTCTTTATCTCTCAAGCTCTCATCCTCTTCTCCTTTTTTTTGTTTTCTTTTTTCAATGGGAAAGATCTATAACTAACCACCTACCTAATTTTTTAGTTCACCATCTAATCAATTGTTTTAAACATGCATATAGAAACAAAATACAATCTGATCAGAAAACCCAAAAAATATAGTTATAATTAGATTTAAAGGGTGACAAATAAAACCTTAAGAATCACATCTAATTAGGTAACCAACAAAATAGTTGGTAAAAGTTGACGATGAAACGAATCTATTTGTATTAAAAATTATCCCAATCAAATCAAATCCCCTCAAAAATATAGAAAGTTTGATTTCTCAGGTGAGCAAAAAATGGTGAAGGGTTATTTAGAACAAAAAGAAGAGAAAAGGAGAAGACGGTGAGAGGTTGAGAGATGAAGAGGGGAAGGGGTTCTGTTGCTTCATTGTTTGCTTTGGTTCACTGGAGTAAGAATTTGCCTATCGGAGTAGTGAAGAAGATAAAGGGGGTTGACTAACTTTTCGTTAAAAGTGTGTCACGACCCGATTTCTCAGGTCATAATGGCACCTACAACCCCCAGTAGGCGAACCAATCCTCATAGCCCGTAACGGTTAGTAATGGGCTACTACCTAACCAAAACGCACAATAAGCAGAAATAAGCGGAAGCAGAATATAAAAGTAGACAAAGCGGAAGCAACACCCTAATATATACATAAAGGAAGCTACACCAACCCCAAGACTTGGTATCGATAGTACAAAAGCTTCTAGTAGAGTAGAAGTGCTAGAAGTAACAAAATACAATACAGTTTGTCTCCGAAAGTACAAGGAGTAACAGTGCTAAAAGATTAGATACGGTCAAGCCCCGACCATCAGAAGCTCACCCTAGTCTCGAATATCCACAATCTGTATGAGTCTCCAACGCGATCAACGGTGAAAGCTCAACTAATATCTGCACGGAAAGTGCAGAAGTGTAGTATGAGCACCAAAACAATGGGTACTCAGTAGGTATCATCGGCCAACTGAGTGCATATAGGATATAGAATAGTAAGTAACAGATAGCAAGAAAGTAGTCACTGAAGCAATAAAGGAAGCACAAGGAGCTAGCACAGAGAATAGACAACCAAAAGCTACAAGTAAAACATGCTAGCACAGAGGATACAATTACACAAAATCACAGGTGAAGGAAAGGAGAACGCACCTGGAGTCCTTGCACAACAATATAAGTAAGTAAAGAGAGAGAGAGAGAGTTGAGAAAATGGCGGTATACCGATAACCTTAAGTAAAAGGAAAAGATGGAAAACAGTCTAACATACTCAAAATGGAATCAATGAATATAAGGAAATCATAACACCAATCCAATCATATGATAGCATAAAAAGGCAATCACCTCACAAGTACAACCCTAAGATGGAAAAACTAACCCATAATAACCGAGAGATACCACTCAACTCCTGACAAGAATAGAACCAGAATCTCATACTCTGCTCAGAAGGCCAAAAAAAAGTGCCTCAATAAGATAGGACTCCCTATCCCTCTCAATAATCAGGAAATCCTCAACCGAAGCCTCAACAGGTTAACCATCATTAATCCTTTAATAACAAAACCCAAGACGAACTCTAAATAAATACAGGAGTAAATATAATCTACCTACAGTCCCAATGGCCGCCCATACAACCGAGGAATGTAACCAAGTGAAAACAAACTCTCCGGCCGCCCATACAATCGGAGCATACACTGAACAAACAACAAACAAAGATGGAATCCAAGTGAAATATGCATGATGATGATATGATGGAACCGGCAATAGTACCTCTATATGAACCTCCCCCGGCACGCCTGACACACCGGCTGGAGAACCCATGGTGGGTTATTCCTGCTATACCTCATCCTACACCGTATACCTCTCCTCCGGTATACTCGGCCCTTTGTCCAGGACCCGGAATGGCAGGGCCCCTAGAGGTCCCTGACCACAGACAATAACGACCATGAAATCTCAGAGAATCAGAACCTCGAAGTACATGTCCGGAATCAAATCGGGTCTAAAATAGTAGTAGTAATCTCAAAAGACCCTCTCCAAGGGTGCCCAGGGTGTGCTCAGGTCTAAATCAGTGATCAAAGTCTTAGTAACCCTCTCAAAGGGTGCCCGGGGTGTGACCGGGTCTAAAACTGTACTAAATCAAGTCTAGTGCTCCGCCCGGCAGAGACTAGTATCAATAATAAAATCAAGTTTGGTGCTCTACCCGGCAGAGACTAGTACAAGTAATAAAATCAGTGCGAAATAATCCAAAATCCCTTTTTCTATCATTAACCGTACCAAAAGGGGCCTCCCGGGCCATGCAAGTTTAGGAAAATCGTCTGTAGTGGCTCGCAGCCAAAACTGTAGTAAAACATGCAGGGGGAAACCTTTTTCATGGATGAAATGCTCACACACAAATATAAAATTAGCCCAGCGGCTCACAACAATTCCTATCAGCCCTGCACAGGCCCAGCAGCTACTCAGCAGACATAACCAGCCTAAAAGGATAATCTCTATGTCTAGGACTGGCGGACATTCCCCAAATATCCCACCATCTATGTTCCAGAGTCAATACAAGGACACATAGGATGACAGGGGTAATATATAATACTACGCGAATACTAGAAACAACGTATGAATTAAACTGATGAACAAGGCGGACAAGGTCTGGGGTACCAACCTATAACAACCCACTCAAGGATGTTAATTAATGCAGTTATAGCCTATATACGCAGAGTCTAGATAGGGGAAACCAAAACCTACCTGTCGTCCAACGAATAGCTATGGGGACGGCATCGTTCAGGCTCAAACTACTCCGAGAAGCTCAAAATCATGGAACCACTATCAACACAATAATCTATACGTCAAAACAAGACTAGCAATACCCATATTGCAAATATTTTAGCCGAGTTGAAATCAGGGTCATAAATGGGCCTGTGGGCCTTGCAACCCGAAATCGAAAACGATAAACACACATGTTTTCCTTACCATCCCAGAAGCACATGCTCAAAAATTGAGCGGAAATGGACAATAATTGGGGCTCAAAAAAGCCCGCTCAAGCCAAGAATTAAAGAAGGAATTTCAAGAAATACTTCCGGAAATTAAACAAAAGAAACTTACCACCACGAGAAGGCGAGCTATGGGAGTAAGAACTCAGAATCCATGATCATGCAAAGCTCAATAGGGCAGATTCTACAATGGAGTTCCAAGCTTCAAGAATTACAAAAATGGTGGTAGAAACAATGGATAAGAACAAATTTTGGGGAAGAAGGCCTTACCCATCAACGAGGAAATGAGATTTCCCAACAATTTGATGGATTCTCCAAGCTTTGGGACTGATGGGAGAAATTTGGTGGGAGAACTTGGAGTTTAGAGTTAAGAAAAGTGTGAGAAATAAGCTGGAAAGACGAAGGCCAAAGAATTATATAGTTGTTGGTGCGCTATCACGCTAAATGAGCGCGATCGCGCTGAAGGAAAAATCCCAGACTAGCGCTATCGTGCTACAGGAGCGCGATCGCCCTGAAGGGAAAAACTCAGACCAACGCAATCGCGCTAGAGGAGCGCAATCGCGCTGAAGGGGAAATCACAGGCCAGCGCAATCGCGCTAAGGGAGCGCGATCGCGCTGAAGGCCACCAGAAGCAGACAAAAACCAGTAACAGCCAAAAACTTCTATGGGGCATTCCAGGCACAATCGGAACCCGGTACTCAAAAACAAATAGTGCTATTAGAGTAGAAACGATGTTCCAAACTCAACGGAATATATGAAACATCCATACGAGGTCGTTTCAGAACAACGTTAACCCAAGTCAACGCTACCTAACGCCAACCAAACACTCAAAATGAGCCCAACTCACCTGGGACCCAAACCAACCACCTACCAAACCCAAACTCGGCATTCCGGAGCTAATGGTGCTGACGGAATTCCCATCTGAGGTTGTGTTCTCCGAATGTTGACCAAAGTCAACTAAACCAGCCAACTGGACTGAAAACACAAAACAAGAGAGAATTCCAAGCTGAAAAGCACCCAAATCCCGACCAAATGTCCCTCTAGACCAAAGTCCACGCTTCGGAGCTAATGGAACTATCAGAATTTGATTCTGAGCCTGTTCACCAAATTTGTTGACCGAAGTCAACGAATTCAAAAGCCTAAAGCTCTAAAACAAGGAATGGCCAAAAAAGACCAAGCAAACGGCTCGGTCATTGAACTATCGGTCCCCGCAAGCCATAAATGACTTGGGTCCGCTACAAGCACACTCTAACGGTACAAGAAAGGCAAAAATGCATAAATGACCAGAAGGGTCATTACATCATCTACTACTAAAAAGACTTTCATCCCCGAAAGTCAGGAAAGAAGGATAGACTAGAGATTAAAAGAACAGCGAAAACACAGCCCGCACTACTTTCTCGGACAACATGTGTAGCCTCCTCGGCCGAACGGCACCCAACAGAACAGAACCATCGAAGGCAACCAAGCCTAAACCACTTACTAGCCAAGCTAGATTCCAACTCCACCTCCAAAACTCAAAAGGGTCTGCCAACCCAAACTGAACCACAACCGGAAGGTAGCATCACAACATCGAAACCAGAGAAGCAAGGCTATACACACACAGAGCTCGAATCTTCGAAACCACAACCAAATTTACTAGAAGAGCCATCAACCCAAAACTCCAACTTATAAACCCGTGGATTCGCAAATCTCTTTTATCCTGAACAAAAACCTTTCACACCATAACCAGAGGTTGCATACAAGTCGAACACTCAACCATCACCAAAGCACCAACTGAAACCCCTAAAATACACAACCTTCGCTTATACTCTACCAGGAACGAAGTCACCCTTTATACTCACGTTCTACCAAAGTCAAACTAAAGTCTAATAACTTTTGCCATCCAAGATAACAACCGGTAGCAGGTCCTCGAAAACCAAAGTTACCTGACCCAACTTACTATCAAGCAACGGAAGAACACTTTTGCCAACACCAAACTCGCTAACTGAACCCAACTGATCAACCTATCTGAATCTGACTGAAATTCGCACACCAAGGGTAGGAGAGGCATATATGAATACCTTATATTGACTGAGAACTTTCAAACTATAGAACGAAACCAACCTTGCCCAATTGGACTAAATTTGAATCAACTGGAAGCGAAGGAACCAGGGCAACCTGCCCGACCGACCCAAACCAAAACCAAAATCTTGCAAGGAGGGTGATAAGCCTACCACGAAGCTCGAAATCATTAGCTAAGCTCCAAACTATGAGAATATCGCTGCAACTCTGAATACTTGAACACCATTCTGATTTGAAATTTTTACAAACCTCAACACGGGAAGAGGTCTACAAACCACAAATATCAAGTCAAAACACCCCGAAGGTAGAGGAAAAAGGGTGCCTGAGATTCAAGGTTGCCATCTAGCCATAGAAATTTGCATATATCTTCAACTCATTCCTTTGGCTCGAATCAACCGCTCTATCGAATATGCACACAACAAACTATTTCGAAGCATATATTATACCGCTGAATCTAGAACTTACGCCACTGCATCTGCCCAACCCGGATAGAAGAAACTTCGTACCATGAAGAGCACTGCTGAAATCAAGAATATCCAGTCTAAAACAGAGGTTATAGCCAAAGACTAGGTGTCCAAGGCCAATAGCCATATCCGCAACTGAAGTAAAGAAGCTAAGTTGCCTGCACCCACTGCCTCCCGGTACTAGGATGCTGCAACCAAATAGAAACTGCCACGAATCATTCAATGAAACCTGTCAAGCCATGATTTTAAACCCCAACTTTAAAAACTGCCAACCAAAGCCTTGGTCGAACCCGTATGCTGCCAATGAACCTTTAAGAACCCAAGCCAATTAGGCTTGAATATGGAAGTTGCAAAAACCGCATCTGCTACTGAAACTCAAACCAATCGATGGAAAAACCACTGCAATTTGTAGACGGTCGGACCAAATCACCAACATACAATTCCAAAGCAAACCTTCGTCGTCACCTCAGTCAACTACTAAAACACACAAGCTCGAACAAGGAGTCATCTCCCTACTTTTTCAACTAAACAAAACCCTTCCATAACGTATACTAAACCTTACAAATTCTTTCTCATATAAAAACTTAGAATCATATCCTTAGCTACCAAAACTTACATTGCCAAAACTTAACAAGGCAGGAGAAGAACGGTCCGAATGCCTGACTCACCCAATATGCTATGAATACAACCCAACCATGAGGTTATGGTCAACACTTAGTCGGAAGTGCCAAACTCAAATCCCAATCACAACGCCAACAACAAGTGCTCATCCAGAGAACTACGATCAGTATTCTTTCCAACTGGAACTGGGAGTACAACAAAACATCCGACCGACAAGGAACTGGAGGAGACTATGAGAACAATCCATATACCTGCCAACCTCCTAAACTAATCAACAAAGAGGGTCAACTATAAACACTCGAGAAGCCAATCCAATTTATGCACACTAGTATAACTAATATTTCCCAACTAAGGCAAAATCTCATCTCCGACACAACTACCGGTAATGTACCGAACTATCACACGGATCTCTAGCTACGCTAGATAATGGCCTAGGCAACAACCATCTAGGACCACTAGAAAGGAAGACCCAACACAAGCCTAGAACCATAACAAACCACAAGCGCGCTCTACAAAGCCTACCCATAAGCTATAATCTAAAGAAAACACTCTCAAGGACATCTCACCCCATCCACTACTAAAGAATAATCTACCAATAAAACAACACGCAGATACTAGAATTCGGGTAGGTAAGCAACTTAACAAGTAGCAAGTAGGCATATAAGCAAATAAATGGTAGAAGGGAAAGAATCGTAATGCGAGCAGCACTATCACAAGTCGAAGGTAGCGAAATCCTAACCTGGAGTAATGATATCAGGAACCTCTACCTCGGGCCTACCAAGAGGAGCATCAGACTGATGGGGTCTAACTCTGGATTAAGAAGGCGAAGCTGAAGGCTCAGTCATCCCTCGACGGGGACAGTCTCTAGCATAATGTCCCATCACCCCATAACCATAGCAACCCAAAGAAGCTCTACTCCGATGCACGATATCTATCGACTCTGGATGGATACCTGAACAACCAAAATGAGAGCCACCTCTAATAATTTGGGGACCACCCCCGCAACCATGCGCACTACCTCTCGCTGCCTGGGGACCACCCCTACTGCCCTGCACTCCATCTTTGGCCGGTGGCACTGAAGCCCTGGGAGGTAACACCTGCTGACCCTGCTGAATGGGAGGAAAAATCGTGGGACAATACCTAACCAAGTGCCCATGCTCCCTACACCAATAACAAAACTTACCAAGTGGAGTCTGACGGGATGATCCTATCGGACCTGACTGGTTACCACGGCCTACACACTCTGAAGGCAAATCCCGAGAAACATGAAATGTACCCTACCTACTTTGCTCAACATATCCTGTACCAACACCCTCTGGAACCTATAGAGCAAATAAAACTGGCCCGGTAGACAAGAAACAATGGAACCGGTCTCTAGGAGAGAATCCCCTTACCTCGAGTCTGGAACCTTGGAAACTATCCTGGAAACATCGCTTCTTAGCACTACCTCCATAAGCCACACAACATAAACCCTCAATATCCCACGCATGATCCACTACGTGAAGGAAGGTAGTCCCAATTGTAACCAAGTGCTCGGTCACCAAATAGAGCGGTGAAATCAAACTTCCAACAAAACTCTAAACCATATTAAGCTCCGAAGTACAACCCTAGCAATATGCCTAACCATGATATGAAATCTCACCTCTTACTGAATACTGACAGACAACCCTACTGAAGAACTAGAAGCTCAACCCTAACGGAAGCACCACTCGCAGAGCCAGGTATTGAAACACTCACCGGAGGACTCAGAGTTCTAGCCACGGTGTCCTGAAGAACTGAGGTCACTTCAATCCAATCAGAGGCTGGGTTGACCCCACACCACCTACCTGAGGCAGTAAATTGTCACCCTGAATTCCTGGCAGTGATGGAAGCACTGAAGCAACAGGCATAGAAGCCTTGACACCAATCGTTGTCGAACTCATCTTAGGCATCTGAGAATGAATGAACAACTGAAGTTTTAGAAGTCAATAAAGCTAGGAACGCATGATAAGGAGCCAAGAAGATGAAACGTTTCCTAACAATGCCCTGTATCCTCCCGTATATAGGATACGAACGTCATCGTACCGATCCACGAAACTCTACTTAGACACTTGCTTCTGTAACATGACACCAGTGAACCTAGAGCTCTGATACCAAGCTATGACGACCCGATTTCTCAGGTCATGATGGCACCTACAACCTCCCAGTAGGCAAACCAATCCCCGTAGCATACACTCCAGCCGCCTATAAAACCAGAGCGTACACTGAACACATAGCAAATAAAGGTGGAATTCGAGTGAAATATGCATGATGATGATATAATGAAACCAGTAATAGTAACTCTGTATGAACCTTCCCCGGCATGCCCGGTGCACTGGCAGGAGGACCCATGGTGGGTCGTGCTCGCTATACCTCATCCTACACCGTATACCCTTCCTACAGTATGCTCGGCCCTTTGTCCAGGTCCTGGAATGGCAGGGCCCATGGAGTTCCCTGACCACATACAGCAACGACCATAAAATCTCAGAGAATCAGAACCTTGAAGTACATGCTCAGAATCGAATCGGGTCTAAAACAGTAGTAGAAATCTGAAAAAACCCTCTCAAAGGGTGCCCGTGGTGTGCTCGATTCTAAATCAGTGATCAAAGTCTCAGTAACCCTCTCAAAGGGTGCCCGGGGTGTGCCCTGGTCTAAAACTATAATAAATCAAGTCTAGTGCTCCACCCGGCAGAGACTATTATCAGTAATAAAATTAAGTCTGGTGCTGTGCCCGGCAGAGACTAGTACCACTAATAAAATTAGTGCAAAATCATCCAAAATCCCCTTTTTTATCATCAATCGTACCAAAAAGGGCTCCCGGGGCCATGCAAGTTTAGGAAAACCATCTGTAGTGGCTCGCCGCCAAAACTGTAGTAAAACATGCAGGGGGAATTTTTTTCATGGATGATATGATCGCACACAAATATAAAATTAGCCCAGTGGCTCACAACAATTCCTATCAGCCCTGCACAGGCCCAGTAGCTACTCAGCAGACATAACCAGCCTAAAAGGATAATCTCTATGTTCGGGACTCGCATACATTCCCAAATATCCCACCATCTATGTTCCAGAGTCAATACAAGATCGCACAGGACCACAGGGGTAATATACAATACTACACGAATACTACAAACAACGTATGAATTAAATGGATGAACAAAAGGCGGACAAGGTCTGGGGTACCAACCTATAACAACCCACACAAAGATGTTAATTAATGTAGTTATAGCCTATATACGTAGAGTCTAGATAGGGGAAACCATCACCTACCTGTCATCCGACGAATAGTTGCGGGGACAGCATCGTCCAAGCTCGAACCACTCCGGGAAGCTCCAAATCATGAAATGTAATGACCCTTCCGGTTATTTCCACGTATACATTTTCCTTGTACCGTTAGAGCTTGTTTGTAGCGGCCCCAAGTCATTTAAGGCTTGTCGGGACCGTATTTTGGTGCCGGTTCCATTTGTTTGGTCGTATGATAAGTTTTGAATTCAAGCAAGTCGGCAAAAGTTATCGTAAGTTCTTTAATAAATTTTCTGAACTTCGGGTAAAATGTCTCAGAGCTTTTCTCTCAATATATAAAGAGTTATAAGTCCCCCAAAATACCAAATCGAAGGTCTACGAGTCTAGTTTTCAACATATAAAACCTCACGTCCAACTGATCTCGGAGTAAAACCTTATGACTGTCTTATCGCGGACTGTCTGGCAGAAACCGGGTCGCGAATCGGGTCGGGTCAAAATCGATTTAAAGTCTGAACTTCACGTTTAAAAATGTCATTTCAGTTCTGAAACAGTGAGAAAACATAAGGGAGGGTTCCAAGAGAGTTCTTGAGTATCGAAATTGTGCGTACTTGAAAATATTTAATTTAAAAGTTGAATGTGGCAGAAAGTTATATTATTATTACCTTTTCAAAATATTTTAATGGTTTATGAAAAATATTTTTGTTACGATATAATTACATATGTATTTATTTTATAAGGTTTTTATACATTGTAATATTTTAACGGAGATAGTAAATTTAGTTATGTTGAAAATTATTATTATAATATAGTAGGTTTTATTGGAAATAATTTTCTATTAGTTATGGTATATTTAAAAAGTCATATATATTTTACTATGAACCTATGCAATACCCCAATACTTACATAACGGGACAAAACCATTTTGTTTTTAATAATTGTATTCCCACCTCCATTCCACGTGGAGGTGGAGGAAGTGGCCAGCAAAGCTAAGGGTGAGAGGTGGCATCATATTACCATGTTTATAATGATTAATCCTTGAAAGGTTATAAATTAATGCACTATTAGTTTGCTGTACATATACATATGTATATTTTACTAACTTTAACAAAAGGGCTACTTAAGATTAGTTCAAGTACCTTGCTACTTATTCACGTTCAAGAGAATTTTTGGGAAGAAAATATGTTGGGCGGTTTCTTTGATCCCTGACAGAAAAATTTATTATCTACGTCAAGTTATTCCAGCCCGAGTTCAAGTTTGATTTCGTTTTGGAGCTTTTCAGAGCGGTCCGAGCTCAGAAATCATTGTTCTTAAGCAGCTTGTCATCGGACGACAGGTAGGTTACGATTTAAACTCCCTAGACTTAGCATATATCGGATAAAATTTTACTAGCTGGCATCCTTGGGTTGGTTTATTAGGTTGGTACCACAGACCTCGACCGCTTTATTCATGTCCGCCTACTTTTGTTCCTCCGTTGTTTGTAGTACTTGCCGATATATTTATTTACCCTTGTGGTCCTGTGAGGCCTTGTTGACTCTGGAACATAGAAGGTGGGATTTTGGGAATGTCTGCGAGTCTCGGGCATAGAATTATCCTTCTAGGCTGGTTATGCTTGCTGAGTAGCTGTGGGCATGTGCAGGGTCGATAGGTTGATTGTGAGCTGTTGGGCAGCTATTGTGTTTGATCATACCATTTCCATACATATAAAGAGGTTTTATCCATGTTTTACTACGGTTTGGGCTTCGGTCCTACCGACACTATTTTCTAAACCTTGCATGGCCCCGGGGGCCCATTTTTGGATGGAAATGATTTGGAAATGGTTTGATTTAACTTGTGAATATTCTTGGGTAAAAGAAAGTAAAATTATGATTTAAATCACCAGTTTTACGATTAACGCTAGACTCGGCAGGGCCGGGGTGCTAGTTGAGTTTTTTTGCTATTTGAGATAATTTTAGCCTCGGTCGGACCAAGCACCCGAGATGACTTTCTTCTGTTTAGACCCGGTTATGCCCGGGCCCCCTTGGAGGGGTTTTTTTTCAGATATTTTCCTACTACTTTAGTCCTGGACAGGGTCTGGGCATGCATATTCGAGACTGGGTCTTTATCTTGAAACCGTACTTGCTTCCGGATGACATGTTTTGATACTGAGTTTTAGTATGGGGTCGGGGATCTCCATGGACCTTGCCATCCGGGCCTGGGGCTGCGGGCTGCGTGTGCCGGAGGAGGGGTATACGGTGGAGTAAAGGTATACGGGCAGTGTCCTTCCATGGAACCTACCTGCTGGGCCGGATCGGCACCGGAGGAGGTATATACAGAGATACCATTTCACTTGAGATCTTCATGTGTCATATCATTCATTGTTCGAGGCTTCACCCTTGTTTGTTGTTTGTTGATTGTACGCTCCGGTAGTATGGGATGCCGGAGGGTTTATTTTCACTTATTTGTGTTCCTCGGTTGTATGGGCGGCCGGGGGACTGTAGGTAGACTCTTGCTATTTACTTACAGAATTGTTCCCTGTTATGGTTAAGTATGAAATTTGTTACTGCTAGACTGTTAGTTTCTGGATTTGAGATTGATATGATTAGTTGAGTTTGATTCATGTCTCTGAGCATGCCTATCATTACTCTTTCTCTCTTCTTCTTACACTTGAGGTTACCGGTATACCGTCCATTTCATAAACTTATTTTGTATACACTGTTGTTGCAAGGATTCCAGGTGCGTTGTTTCTTACTTTCACCTGTGCCTTTGGTGTGTATATTCTGCTTACTAGCCTCATCTGTGGTTCTGTTGTTTTCCCTCTGGGCTAGTTTCCTGTGTACCTTTCGTTGATTTCTGTGACTACTTGCTTCTATTCTGTCTATTACTGCTCTTTTATCTTATATGTGCCCAGTCGGCCTATGATACCTACTGGGTACCTTATGCTTCGCATTTGGTGCTCACCCTACCCCCTACATCTTTGGGTGCAGATCCTAGCGTGGGCCATCGCCGTTAGATCACTGTGATTCGTGCTTGGAGATCTGTTGGGGACTACTTCAGACTGAGGGTGAGCTCTTGGCGATCGGAGCTTAGCTTTAGTTTCTCTTTCGCTTTATGTACTCTATTACCATTCAGAGACATCTGTATATATTGTTTTGGATCGTTTGCACTCCACATATGTAGTTTTGGCTCTATACTATGATACCAGGTCTCGGGGTTTGGTTTAGTTTCCACATATGTATATATATATTCCTGTTATCTATTATCTTCATCTTGTTCCCTTACTTTTGCTTCTTAAACTATTCTCCCGCTTATTTGTTAGATAGTAGCCCATTACTAACTGTCCTGGGCTACGGGAATTGGTTCGCCTACTTGGGGGTTGTAGGTGCCATCATGACCGATAAATCAGGTCGTAACAACTTGGTATCAGAGCTTTAGGTTCACCGGTGTCATCAGTATAGGAGCCAATGTCTAGTAGAGTTCTGCGGATCGGGGCGGAGATGTCCGTACTCAATCTTTGGGAGGCTACAGTGACATTTCAGGAAATTTTACTCTTTTCTTGCTTCTGTGTCGTGCGTGGAACGCTTGAAATTTATGGAAATTTTATTTGTTCTACTTCATTCTTCCGCAGATGGTTCGTACGAGATCATCGGCATCACGCGGAGATGAGCCTCCCACTCCATCTAAGGATCGAGGACGCCCTAGAGCAGTGGCACCTGCTAGAGCTGCAAGAGTGGAGATAGAGCCCGAGCAGCAGGTGGATCAGGGGGCAGCCCAGGTACCACCATCTCCAGCGCCAACTCCAGTACCAGCTCCAGTGCCCAATTTTGTGCCAGCTTCACCCGCAGCTCAGTCTCCAGATATGCAGGGATTAGTATTATAGCTTTTGGGTATGATTGGAGAGCGGCCTTCTGAGGTAGCGCAGACATCCGCTCCAGGGTCAGCCCTGGGTGCACAAAGCTCAGGAGCACAGCCTGCTACTATGGATCCCTGTGCGGAGGTCATTCCGGTTCCATCTGTTGCACAGCCTCTTGCTCCTCGCCCAGCTATGACAGAGTTAGAGCAGAAGGCGTTGGGTAGGTTTTTGAGGTTAGCACTCCGAGGTTTGCTGGTACTTTTGGATAGGATCGATATGACCTTATTACTACCTGTGAGGAGATGTTGCATCATTTGGGTTTGTTGGAGACTCACGGGGTTGGTTATACTACCTATCAGTTGGAGGTCCCAGCGAAGTTATGGTGGAGGGCTCATGTTGCTTGTAGACCACCGTCGTCACCTCCTTTGACCTGGTCTGAGTTTTATGAGGTTTTTATGGCCAAGTTCCTACCTCAGAGTGATCGTGAGCGTCGCAGGGAGCAGTTTACTCACCTTATGCAGGGGTCTACGACTGTTTCGGAGTATGAGACCCATTTTCATCAGCTAGCGCCGTTTGGAGCTATGACCATTCCTACCGAGGCAGATAGGATTCATAGATTTGTATGGGGTTTGAGGCCAGAAATCAGGCAGCCAGCTGAGATAATTATTGCCGGTGGTCGGTCATTTCAGGCTATCGTAGACTATGCACGCACTATGGAGGACTTACAGTGACATGATCAGGGGTCTAGAGATAAGAGGCCTCGACATCAGGGTGTCTATAGTGGTTCCAGATATGGTGGTAGAGGTCCTGGCCAGTGGATCCGGAGTTATCAGCCACAGCATCACCAGGGTCAGCCCAGTCGACCGGTTCAGGCTTCCCTTCAGACTTTCGGTAGTACCCATTTCGAGCAGGGTCAGAGCAGCCATCAGGGCTATGGCGGCCAGTCTTCGAGGGGTACAGTTTCTGGGGCATCAGGCCGTGGTGGTTATACGGGATCTGCTGGTTCATCTCGACTGAGTAGGCCACCAGGGGATTGTTTTACTTGTGGTGTGATTTTTCATTTTGCTAGAGATTGCCCTCAGCAGGGTACAGTTCAGTTGGCCGAGCCTTTACGAGAAGTTCAGCCTCCAACTAGAGGGGGTGGTTGATGTGACGCTAATTTACGCCACTTTCGACTCCTTTTTACTAAGAACAATCGTACGTTTTCAAGCAACCATTGTTGTTTTTGATGTTTTTATGTTGTATTTGTAGGAAATGGAAGCAAACACGAAAACGGAAGAAAATACGAGAAAAACGAAGTTCTGCCTAAGAGTGACGGCCTGAGTGACGGGCCGTCACACATGTGACGGTCCGTCACTGGGACCGTCACACCAAGGCAGAATCTCAGGCGGCACCACTGCCTAGCAGTGACGGTCCAGGCGACGGTCCGTCACTGCCTTGACGGTCCGTCAGCCTGACCGTCACGCTTAGGCAGTGACTCAGGCGGCGACCCGCGTTTTTGGGGATTCCTAGCCCGTTTTGGAATTGGTTTCTACTACTCCTATAAATACCCTATGTTAGGGTTATGTTAATTATTACTCTCCCATTATTTCAAACACGTTTTTAGTTAGTTTTCGAGAGCAAGAACACGTTTCTTGAATTAACAATTGTGTTCTTGATTCGTTCTTGAGTTCTTGGTTTCTCTTGTTCTTGGAGATTGAAGAGTGGTTTTCATTATATTGTAAGAACTTCTTCTCCTTATTATGAATTCAATTCTCTTCTCTTTTCTTTATAGCATGAGTAACTAAAACTCCCGCAACTAGGGTTGTGGGAGCCATGGCGGCAAACGTAGCAATATAGATTCCGGGTAGCGTTGGGTTCGATATATGTATTGTCACGTTGTTAATCATACTTTATGTCACGTTTTCTAGTGGTTGCAAACATTAGAACATGCCTAGGTTTAGTTTGCTTGAGTAAAGAGATTTAAACCGGGAAAACTTGATTAACAACAAGGATTCGAGACTACAAACTCTCGTCTTAAAGAATAATGCCGTAACTGGATTACTCTACTTGATGTTAGGATTGCTAAGCTAAAAAGCACATCTTTTCGAGGTCGAAAGAATAGAAAAGGAAATTTGTTTATTTGGTCGAGAGACGTTTAGACGATACAATTGACGCAATCACATCGTGACAAGCATATAGGAAGAACCCAATTAAGCCTAAAATCGACATTGTTACAACGCCATGGTGAACACACCCCTAGTTCATTCTCTCCTACTGATTTTTCCATAAGTTAATTGTTTATTTTGTTTACGATTTGTTACACAAACCCCCCTTTATTTACTGGAAACGATTGACGAATAGTCAACTAATTCACTAAAGTCTTAATCATCACCATATTCTCTGTGGGATTCGACCCCAACCTTGTTGGGTTATATATTTGACAACGATCGCGTATGCTTCTTAAATTGAGGTGTAGTTTGAGCGTTATCAAAAATGGCGCCGTTGCCGGGGAATACGGTTTTTGATTAAGTTTGGTGTTTATTTGACTTTTTGTTATAGTTTCCTGCTTTTATTTTTGTTTGTTGTTTTTGTCGTTGACAGGGTACATAGTCTGTGCATGCCAAGTACCCGGAGCTCGGGTGAAACAATACAACCTTACGATCCCGAGCTTGCTAGAACTTTGAGGCGGAATATGGCCACAGAACTAGAGGCAGCAAGGCTCGCTGCCGAACTGCAGGCCCAACAAAATCTGAATGCTGGTGGTCTGCAGGATGAGGATTTCGAATTAGATGGAGCTGGCGCTACTGGCGCCATCATTGTTCCACCGCTCCCGCCCGGAGCCAAGTTCAACATCACTAGCACGATGATTCAGTTGCTGAACTTGAGAGGAGTGTTCCGAGGTGTCGCTGGGGATGATCCAAACCAGCACTTAATGAATTTCGTGGGCATTTGCAAGTCATTTGAATTGCCAGGAGTGAGTCAGACAGCGATCAGGCTCAGATTGTTTCCGTTGTCTCTGTCTGATGAGGCAGCGTTGTGGTTGACGGAATTGACCCCCGACTCTATCGCAACGTGGGGCGAGTTGAGAGGAGCTTTCCTAGAAAGGTTCTTTCCTCCCTCTCGGATGATACAGTTGAGGGACGAAATCAGCAACTTTAGGCAGCAACCGCATGAAGCACTGCACGAGACTTGGTTGCGTTTTAAGAAGAAACTGACACAGTGCCCCAACCATCAGCTGAACAATGAATTCTTGATGCAAACATTCTACAGGGCACTAAATTCGGCTACCAAGCCAACATTGGACAACGCAGCAGGTGGAGCATTTATGGGTCGCACTTTTGCCGACGCCACAGCTATTTTAGACAGGCTCACCAAGACCAACAGGGCCTGGCACACACGAGATTCAGAGGTTGCAGCTAGCACCTATACAGTTGGTATGTCAGCTGAGCAGCGTAGGAAAGAGGAGGAACGCGACCAAGACATGGCGCACCTGAAAACACAGTTAGATCTCCTGACAAAGCACTTAACGTCAGGAAGTATGGAGAAGGTACAGGTTGTGGGTTCCCAAGGTATAGAGACTGAGGATGCAAATTATGTGGGGGGTTTCCAGGCCAATGGCCAAGGAAACCAAGGTCGGAACTATCCAAACCACTATGAGAATGGTGGCTACAAAAATCGCGACCAAGGAAGCTGGAGGAATAACACCGATAGAGGTGGGTTGTATATACCACCTAGCAATCGGGACAAAACTGGCAGCGAAGCTGAAACGTCCAAACTTGAGAACATGATGGCGAAGATGCTGCTTAAGGTGGAATCGACTGACTCTGGGGTAAAGGCAATGCGTAATGAGTTATCATCATTGAGTCTGGTAGTGGAGTCACACTCAACCGCTATCAAGCAACTAGAGCAGCAAGTGGGTCACATCTCGGCATCTCTAAACCCAAGGAAACCGGGTACTTTGCCGAGCGACACCACCCATCCGAAAAATGATGCAAGCTGCATGGCGATCACCACTAGAAGCGGAAAATTATTACCGGAATCACATCCGGTAATTCAGGCTCAAGGTGATAGTGCGGATGATGAAGAGGCGGTAGAGGAGGAAACTCCAAAGCCCGCAAATAAATGCAAGGAAGCTGAAAAGCTTCCAACGATGATGCCTCGACCACCACCTCCGTTCCCACAGCGTTTGAAAAATAAAGCTGACGATGGTAAGTTCCTGAACTTCGTGACCATGTTGAAAGAGATTTCAATAAACATACCTTTGGTGGAAGCTCTAGAACAAATGCCCGGTTATGCCAAGTTCATGAAGGACTTGATTACAAAGAAGCGGACGGTAAGCTTTGAGCCGGAAGACAACCTTCATCACTGCAGCGCTATTTCCGCTAGATCATTAGTGGAAAAGAAAGGAGATCCAGGTGCGTTCACTGTTCCATGTACTATCGGGAAGCTCAACTTCGGAAGAGCTATGTGTGATCTTGGGGCTAGCATAAATTTGATGCCGCTAGCAGTGTATGACAAATTGGGTTTGGGACCTCCTAAACCAACGTCCATGAGAGTGATGATGGCTGATCGTTCGATAAAACGACCTGTTGGAGTATTGTCTGATGTGCTAGTGAAGATCGGTAAGCTTATCTTCCCTGCTGACTTTGTGATCCTGGATTGCGAAGTAGATTTTGAAGTTCCTATCATCTTGGGACGACCATTGTTAGCTACGGCGAGAGTGTTGGTTGATATGGAAAAGAATGAACTGACCTTCAGACTAAACAATGAAGTCGTCAAGTTCGATGTGACCAAGCTGATGAAGCGACCAAGTGACATGAGAGGGGTCGCGATCATCAATGCCATTGAGGAAGCCCCTGCGGATGCGTATCTTGAGGAGAAGTGTTTGGTCGAAGCGCTAGCTGTGGTAAGAAGTATGGTGCGAGCGCGTAAACATGTAGAGGAAGGCGGTGAAATTAAATCGAGGAAACGAAAACACCGCAAGAAAATCTGCAAAGAAAGAGCGAAGAAGTTGTCGTGACTAGCGATGGAGCCCAAAGAGGAAGCTGGAACGCCACACTCCATTGAGTTCTCTTGTTTTGGAAGGACAACCAGAGCGGTCTCCAACATCATCCGGAATTTGGCAATATCGACTTCCAGGTTATTCTTTATTCTCACATTTTTTTAGCTCTTTCGCATTATAGCATTGGGGACAATGCATCGAGTTCTAAAGTTGGATAGGTGTTGGGAAAACCTGTGAGTCCCACGAGGGTTGTGTTGCCGATTTCTTTTCCCTACGGTGTGCTATCTAGTAGAACCGGCATGTTTAGGTTGTTTTAAATTTTTTTTTTAGTGTCTATAGCAAGCAGGCGTTGATCTTGTCTAAAAACGAGGCCCCTTGAAAAATTTTTTGGTTTTGAGCTTATGTTGAAATGATTGACTGTCTGGATCTTTGTATGTCATTGTGTGAATATGAGTAGAATGAGTATGCTTAAGCTGAGCGATTGTTTGATAGTTGGTAGCGATATAGTTCTTGGTGCTAAGAGTGTGTGAGATTAATTGTTATAAATTCTTACTCTGTGCATGCATCTAGAACTTGCCCGGTCTATTTTGTTAAGTTTGAAGTTGGTTGCTTAGGAAAGGATCACAGGCCCTTTTTTG